>CM062848.1:27333067-27714381 GCA_031772225.1 Eubasilissa splendida
CGTGCGAATGTGCGATGTCTGAAATAGTTTCTGCGAGGCTACGCCGCAATAAATATTATATGTGAAAATTCCTCTTTTGCCGATGTTATCATAACAGTCTTGTAATTTAGTGCCGGAGAGGTTTCTTTGGTTTTTTTTTTTTAAAGTGTAACTGTACAATTTATCACTTGTTAAATCACTGGAAGTGTTTATTTTCTTGTCATTTCATTGATAGTTGTAACTTCCTTGTGAGTATTTTCTTGGAGTAGAATTTAATACGTGCATTATGCATTCAATTTATTACGTCACTATTCACAATGTGTACAAGCATTTCATGATTATTATCAGAACCATAAATCTGTATCGTCAATGTGCAGTTTTCAGTTTATGGATGTATTGCTTATATATAATTACTACTATTATGAAATAATCTGTTATTATTCAATGCTGCACTCAACATATACCGGAAAAAAGTAATTATTTAATAACACACACAATGGCACATATTTTTTCTAACATACTTTTCGAACTGAATTCAACGCTCAAGTATAACTCGATAACATTTCGAATATTTGCATATAATATACATTACTGCACAGGAATACTCGCTAGGTATTAAAATTATATCAATATATTCATTTTGCTAAATACCTTGTAAGGTACTCCGGCTATTAACAATATTTTATAATACATACTAGACGCCCGTACCCGGCGTTGCCCACGGTTCAGATTTAATTATTAATTTAAAATAGAGGTTTTATAGCGGGAGAGGAGAGAGTCGATTTACGTAAATATTTACTCCAGTTAGGGGAAGGGTAACACATACGGGGGGTGACTTTATTTTCTTTGGGATCCTAGAGTGCAACTGAAGAAAATGTTGATGGCTTTTAATATAATACACATTTATATCAAAGAGAGCGGTTGGTGTGGCCGCGAGGAAAGGGGAAGGGGGTACCTGTGTTTTAAGCATGGCTCCAAAGAGTGACCATGAAATTTTTTGAATGAATGGCATCCAATATAACGTATATTTATATAGGGGGGGGGAACAATTGGCATTCTGGGGGTAAGGGATGGTGTGGCCATATTTTGCGGTACGGGAGGGAGGGTACCTATGTGTTGCGCAGGATCCTAAATAGTAAGTTACTATGCAAATTTTGGAACAGATGACATTCAATATAATATAATACACATTTATATCTAGAGAGAGGGGGAGGGTACCTAAATTTTGCGCTAGGTCCTAAGGAGTAACAGAGAACGGATAGTATTCAATGTAAATCACGTTTATATATCGGATGGTGAGGGTAGGGCAGGGAGGGGAGACTGTTTTACACGGGGTCCTAAAGAGTAACTATGCAAAGCTTGGTTTAGACCGTCAAATTGTATAGAGAACAGTTATGTATTTGTTTACCAATTTGCCCTAAAACAGGCTTGCCTAGTGTAGTGTAGTAGTAAAATGTGTGTAAAATATATGTAACACAGTGTGTGTTTTTTGCGGTCGTACAAATGTTATATATGTCTAAATAAATAAATAAATATATATTCGGTATTTATTTTATAAATTCATATTATTTTTGATATACACTGGAGCCATTAGACTTGTAATTTGTACATGTATTTTTATTAGTATAATGTCAATATTTTTATATATAAATCATTATTCTTTCCAAACGTTATATGACGTTATTTGGATCCGGGTATTAATTAAATTAAATTTTTGAAAATAAACATCTTTTCACAACACCGTAAACCTAGCCGAGATGATTAACGCATTTCTCCGTTCACTTGTTGTTTCATATATAAACAGATCAATCATACATTCTTTTCCTAAGTTTTTGGCACGGATTCTTAAAGAGCCTTCTAAAATATTCGGTTTCTTTATTTTTCACAAGGTGTCCCCGCCTATTTCAAGCACACACCCACGTCAGCAATTTTTTTCTTAGTGCAAAATCGGATGAAAAAAGTATCTGTAATATTTCTGCTACAGCTATCTACCGCAATTATACATAAAATTAAACATTTAGACATTTTTTAATACGCAGTTATAATTGAATCGATTACAGATGTAACTTCAAGCCCACGTTTTTGTCGGAAAAATACTTAAAATTTCACTTCGTAGTTTTTTAGCTCTGTCTCATTTGACCTTCAACCTGTGACCGACCGCTCATTTATTTAACCTGTGTGTGCGTATGGGACGCGCATTAAGTGCTGAATAATATACATCGCACTCTCTTGACTTATAGGTCGACTCATAATGTAATACACCTCTCAATCCCATCATTCATACCACTTACACATGTCCGACTTGGATATTGCGTGAACAAATTACCGCTCAAAAGTCTCCGCGAACGTTTTATTAACGTGGCTATCTAAATTTAATTTTATCTTCACGAGTATGCAACTCCTTGCAAAATTATTACTCACCGTAAAAAAAATTATATGTTTCTGAGATGCATACGGTCGATTTATTTTTAAATTATTCATAATATTTATTTTTATCTTTCAAATTTTTTTATTCTGTCAACACTCGCTGAACAGCTTCGCCTAAGTTTATTTATACTCCAATAAATAGAAAAAAAATCATAATCTACTCCTGTCGACTGTGCAACACTAAACTGCTGCTAACTTAACTTCACTCTGTATAGCGAAAAAATTTGAACACTTTCGCCGAAATCTCTCACCGCCTGGCACTACGTCTTCCTGACATATGGCGACGAAATTCATAATGGTTTTTTCCATTATCGCCGACCGTCGTTCCGACATTCATTTGGTAAACATGGTTAATTATAAAAGAAAAACTTTGAATCTAGACACAAATTATTCTCTGATACGCGAGGCGAAAAGAAAAGCGATGTCGGGCGACAGTTCAGAATCACACTTGCCACTGTATCTACAATTTGGAAGAATAAAGAGAAACTGCTCCAAGCTCCAAGAAGAAGATGAGGAGGCCGCAAAGGAGACTTGGGCTTGAGACTTGACCTACGCTACAGTGGTTCCAGCAACAGTATATCAAAAGCGTTCCTCTCGATGGGCCTATAGTGAAAACAAAGGCTGAGGAATTCACCATACAGCTGGATATGATTTAAAATCCTCCCTACTATGGCTCACATAATATATAAATCGAAAGAGTTTAACATAAATTTCTTATCAATTTTAAATTGCATACTGTAATAGAAAATATAAGTTATGATTATTTAATGGATCTTCTTCATTTGAAAAAAATTATCTGGAGAAGAGATGTATATCTATACAAAATTATCAACAGCATGTTGGACTGCCCTGAATTAACACAAATGATTTCGTATAAAGTACCAACTCAAACGAGATAACATGAAATGGTCTTTGTAGGTAGGTACCCATAATAAATAACTATGCTGTAAACTCACCAATAACGCGGATGCATCGACTTAGTAACAAGTTGACATTTGACGAATTTCGTTGACATTTTTCGTTGCAGGAGCATACCCGAATTGAAGAAATATTTGTACTTGGAATACACATAATTTTAAAATTATGTGCTGTTGTATCTGAATAATAATAAAAATATTCTTTATGCAAAAACCCACAAGGGCGTTGATAGTAATAAATAAAAGGGTGGCTAGGGAAGTACAAGCAGTGGCACGGAATCAACTACGGCCCGATGAGCGTAGAAGTCCGCAATGTTGACAGAAACATTAACAACGGCTGGCTGGAAAAGATGTCGCCGGAGTTGAAAGCCGAACACCTGAGATGACTGGTTATGAAATTGTGAAACCTGCTGTAGGAAAACAGGACCAAGAAGATGAGATGGAGCAATCAGAGGAACCCGAACCACCCAATATCCAGCATCCAGCAAGCTTTGGACGCGGGAACCTACTCGGGAGACACTTTCTCGGTGCACACAGGTGACCCTGAGACAGTTGAAGAATTTTCTGGAATACAGGATAAGGTACAGACAAAACCAAAAGAGTACAGACTATTTAAAGTTTGAAATAATTTTAAGATAAATAGTGAAAAGCAAATGTATAAATAGATGTGCTACATTTTAACAAATGAATTATGTTCTTCACTCATTTTAACCTAAACTCTAACGAAGTAAATTCTGTCCCTTGGATTTCACTGCAGAGAGTGATGACTGTATCTGATATTTTTCAGCAAATACTAATTTAGCACTAAATTTTCTACCACTTACAATCTGTTTGGAATATTAAAGCCTATTATAACATATTATCCAGAATTAACTTGGAAAATAATACGTCTTTCAATGTTTAAAATTTCGTAGATAATAAATAATAAATAGACGACAGATGTCACTGTAAATGGTTTCGGCATATGGAATGGTCTAGAAGTGTCGACGAGACTGGTGTAAAAAGAGTCAGTCACGGTGCAATCGCTATTATTTTCATGACTTAATTTAAACGAGAACAGTAACTTAGATCCAGGACACATATTATCCCAGCGATTAGTGATTTTTATCGATTAGTGAGCTTTAAGGTTTTTTAAAAATTTTAACGTAAAACCTCTGTATAATTTTTTTTGCAATATTGTTCAAAGTCTCGTCCCGATGGCGACGGCTAAACCATGACGATATATCGATTTTTATACATTTATAAGAAACTTGTTAACTTATTTGTATTGGAAAAACTTGCTGCCGTATTATATGTGAAATTGATAATACTTTAATGAACTTCACTATCAATTGCGTTCGTATTATGGTAACAGTCAATGTGTTTTCTCTTTTATCACCATTCAATAAACAATGCTTGTGCAACAGAACGTGACATGTGACTTTACAATCGTTAGATACATTTCGGTTTCAACTTAAATATGTTATAATAATATTATTCTTCAAAATCCGTCTAAATTCTTTAGTGAGTGTGCGTGATGAATACTCTTTATTTTTGAAAATGGCATTGAAATATTTTCTTTCGCGAGATTATAATGATTAATTTCGTTCAGTGCTTTTTCTGGAAAGTAATACAATTACGAAGACACTGATTCGAACACTTCACGAAAGTTATAAATTCAATCTGATGTATTATTAAATGTAATTCAACTCGGAGATTTATTCGATATTTTTGGACGGTTTCTTCGTATAATTTCAAGTTATATCTTACGAAATTTCAAACTGACACTACGAACTAAAACTTTATATGCCACACTTTTGATAAGCAATTGTCATTCATTCATTAATTAAAATACTTATTCTGTAATATACAATTTCAGTTGTTAAAAGGGACAAGATATACTGTTTGGCTAAGTGTTTTCCTCTTCATAATAAGCATTGATATTTTATTATGTAGAATTCATTTTTAGAAAACTTCAATTTCAAATCGTTCTTCAATATAAAACAAACATCGTCTGAAGGAACTTATCCTTTTCAGTGACAAATAAAATGTCGCATTTGGAAAAATAGTCCCATCAATCTAGTGCTCCTCTGGCAACATTGGAGGAATGACGAGCGCCGATGGCGGGGTTCAACACCCCGTTTACTTTAAGTATTCGACATTACACCAACATTATCCAACATACGAGGTCCCCGTTTTCCACGTGACGCTAAATTTGTTTTAGATCTTTCGAATAAATCGCTTTTAACTTTTCGTATCGAGTCGTAATGGGACTGATCACGCGACACTGTAGATTCTGGTTTATAGCTTTTTAAGCCGAGACATTTTTATTTTTGTTAGTTTACGACGGTAGCAAGGTAAAGTGACGAAGCACCGGTCGTCAATATTGACGGGGCTAAGTAGGACAAATTTTGAAGGAGGCCATTTTAGCCGCCTTAAATATCGATGAGTGTGTTAAGTTCTTGATTTATTTATCAAGGCTTCATTTATAAATTTCTTCCATCCCGCGAAACGTGCGATTAGTTAAAGCCTCGGTGTTCTCCATAGCTCCATATAGGGTAAAAACATGGACCCTGAGAAGGAAAGAAAGGAACGTGCTTGACGCCTCGAGATGTGTTGTTGGCGTCGCACGCTGCGCGTGTCATGGACTGCGAAACGAACGAATGTCGGCATTTTTCAAAACTCTGCACTAAATAAACGGATCCTTTTATACTTTGGGCATGTTGCTGGCAGAGATGGTGATAGCCTGGAGAAATTGGTGATCACGGACAGTGTATTATACAAGGACGGAGGGCGAGAGGTCCATCTTTAATAGGATGAACAGACCCAAGTCACACTAAACAAGCTCCAAGATCGCGAAGAGTGGAAGCGAGCAGTTCGCGCTGTGACCGCGATGCTGTCATGAGCACATCGACCGAGAGTGAGAGATATAGGTAGGTTTCCTGTCAATTTTTTTGTCCATATTTAATGTAATATGGAATTAATAAAGAGCGTGCTGTGCTTACAATAATGTAATTCTAAGAACCTTTAATTTCGCCAAGCATCGCGTACACGTAGATACAGGGTGTAACACAACACCGTTAGTGCACAATATTTTAGGGGTGGATCCTTATTACAAATATGAATCGAAAATGTTTAAGCTGCATGTGCCTGCCTAATCTCAATCATGTCAGAGATATGGGCATTATAGAAAATCGTAATTGTGCGATTAATTGAAATACTTTGTTGATTCTAAATTATATATTGAATACAAAATATTAAAGATCATCGAACTTCGAGCGGCCAGACTATTTTTTGTTTGATGATTTAGGACCCGAAGCGATGATATAGAATAATAATAAGTCAACTTTGCAGTATGCTTCGAAGTATGTTAACTTAGAGCTTAACATAATTTTGTGAAAATCTCAAATAATAAGATTTTTTCGTAACGGTACATACTCCTTGAACATTTTCGACCGAGATAACCAACCACCCATAAAATATATTGTGGACTGGATCCGTTCCATCTTGTATGTGTGCAGGTATACGGATTCTAAAATATAAGTAAGATTATAGCATAGACATAGATGCGGTTAGACTAGTATTGTATAACCTGTATAATCCACTCGGTGATCCGAGCAGAGTATTTATTTAGTACATTTTCATACAATAATATAACACGTTAATTTCTTCGCTCTGCTGCCGACTCGGCCGCGGCGCGGGGTGTATGAGCCCTATGCACACCCGTCACAGTTTACTTTGATCTGAACACCGAGTCAGCGGGATTAAGAGCTACGCAATCAGCCCACGGCGGATTCTCGCGGAGAGTTTAATTAATTCGTCTGAGTAATAAGGGTGCGTTACGGCTTACACAACATAACAGGTAATTTAATTAAAAATATAAGGCATAGCGAGTGAATTCGTCGCGCCGTGATTCTGACGAACAGCTTATCTTTTTCAGAGACGAATCTCATCGAATCCCAACTGGCGACTTAATTTGAACATTTTCGTTTCAACCATTTAAAAATTGGCAACAGTTATGGTGACGCGTTGGTCAAGTTGAAAATTATTATCGTTTTTTTAATAAGCGCAGATTCATAATCTAATTTCATATTTATTTGACATTTTTACAATTTTTTATAACATGATTTAAGTATTTTACATTATTAAAATTACATGTTTTTTTTCGCTTACCTCTCCAAAAAAAACACTAGCTCTCGTGCGTGGAGAGGGAGTTACACTATAATAATTTTATTTATTGTCTATTTGTGGACTTCTGAAGTGTAATGTAATATTGTTTATTTTCTAATTATGTGTTTTTTAAGCGTTCATTTAATTTCTTTCTAAACTCTTTTTGTCTTTTATTTTTTTAGTTTGTGTAGGGAGGCTATTGAAATTTTTTATCCTTAAATATATAAAATTTTGCTGATAGTGTTTGGTATTACATTTAGGGATTTTAAAGTTATTTTTAAACCTTAATGATGTGCTTGTTTCAAATTTTACAGTGTTATTTTCTTTAATTAATTGAGATTTTTATGTAAATGTTTTCTATTTTGAAAACTGGGAATTTTGCAAAAAATGTTTGTGTTAAAAAAATTGAAATTTTTTTAAATATTACTTTGGTGATTATTCCCTGTATTATTTTTACCGAGTTTTTTAAAATTACTTATACTTAAAATGTTTCTTAATCTTATGAATATATAAATACATTTTCTTATTCTTTTCACTTATTCTCTGTGACTGTACCATTTTAAGTGTTAATTAATAATTACACCGAGATATTTGATTTCTTTTTTGACTGCAAGTTTTCGTAAGATTTTAAAAGTAAACATTTGATTTTGAAATATCCTACTGTCCTTTTCAAAAAAATGTTTTTTTATACCCATATCGTAAATTATCCTATTGCTAGACGATTCGCCCTATTTATAATATCTCTTAAATACCAGATGGTACACTATGACACAATCGTTTATTTGCTTTGTGATACGAATTGAGTCATCAACCTTCATTATTTTTACTGAGGTATTATGATGTCATTCCAAGATATCCTAACACCGTACGTTCACTATAAATTATAGTGTATTATTTTTGTATTTTGTATTATATCGTGACAATCGTGATGTAGAATTCAACTTATTTTTGGCACTTACCGCTTTTTTTTTTGTCCTATCGCGGTGCGCGACGCGGCGCAACGTTTTACACGTTAATATATATGTACGTCCAATCATCTTTGCCTTCGATTAACAACATATATATGAGCGTGTATCAGATAAACAATGCTATAATTTTATATCATCACTCTACACCACTGCACACAATTCATTTATATAATTTTAATAAAAATCTATGCATTAACGCTGACTGATTGGTTGGTCAAATAGTGTAATATTATATTAATACGAATAAATCATATAACATGACTAACATACGAAGTGAATATTAATATGACGCCATTATCGAACTCCGCATTTTAGAATGTCAACAAGTTTTTTTTGCAATGCCTTTGGGTTGAGAATGTCAACGGTAGAAAGAGTAACTTGACCGCTGAAATACCAATGAATAAATTTAACCATGCCTTCCCGAAACGGGGTATTCACATTCCCCATAGATCGCTTTAAACTCGATAACTTAATAATTATGAAAACGATTTCATTCTTATTTTTTGTTTTTCAAATTTCTAAGCGTATAATATTTTTAAATATTGTTTTCGGTCCAGTGATTTTCGCGCGATACATACACCTGCGCATGTCGATACCATACCCCTGTGTCTTATCTTTAAATGACTGTGCTTATTATTTGTTTCATTCTAACTAATGCACTTGGTAGCCCCATGCCACAGATGCGAACGAGGGAGACAGCTATATCGCTTATCGCGACTCGCTGCATTTGGACAAGAGACGTCCGGTGAGGCGGTTGGGAGTATGTCGACAGTCATGAACTTTTTATTATCGTTTGTATGCATATGATCTGGGGTGTTTCTATACCCCGCTTCGGACTACACTGAAATTCTGGCCATTTAGTGACGAAAAAAAAAAGAAAAATCATAATTAAATAATTTTTACTAGATAGTCAATTTATACCTAAAGATCTTATATAAACTCTTTATCAGAACAATAAACATCTTAATATTAACTGGTATGAAAATTTGCAATTTACATGTATAAAAATATACACTCGTCCTCTTTTCCTTTTTTATAACCGCCTTTGTAATAGTTTATGAAAAATTAATTTTTGTGTTCAAAGTTTAGCGTAAACCTAACCCACTTTGGAAGTTGGTTTACTCATTTTATTTTTGAGGCCGCATTGCCGCAACGAAGACTTGCATCTTTTATTAATTCTAACGTTGAACTTTTAATATTATATTAAGTGTTCATTTTAAAGGAAATCACATTTTACTGTATGTTGCGATTTTAAAATATAGTTTTTTGATAATTAAATTAATCAGTTAGAAAAATAATCCTGATGTACATTTTTTTTGATAAATGATTCATATAATTTGTTTTAGGTAGGTATATACCTATATAATTTATTACTTTACTTAACATAAAATTTATAACACCAATAAAAATATGTGTTTTTTAACAACCATACGTTTTTTTTTTTTTCGAAAAACTCGTTTGCCGATTGTAACGACGTGTGACGTAGCAGTACTTTAAATTATTAATTTTGATGTTCGCGGTTCGTGGAGGCTTGGAATTCGGAAAAATGATTAATTACACAACAACTATAATTCCTTCCCCCTCCGCTCCCTCCCGCGCTTATGGATGACATTGCCCACATGATAAATGGAAATTCGTGGTATTTAACTAAAAATAATTTTAAACTCATTTGCACGACGTATTTTTTAATTATAATTTATTGCGAACACGTTTTGCAATTTTCACAGCGGACAATCGATCGGCACGCGGCTTTCGTTCGTACAATTTGCTTAATAAGCTTACCGTTATCTTCGCTTTGACCCCTTTATATGGAGCAGTATTTTCTTTGAATCAATGCGGAAGTTCTTCGTTACATTTTTCACAATGATTCACAATTGTAACAACTGCGAATATCAGGTTATCCGGTAAAGTGATTAAGGTCACATGAAAAAATACAATAATCGTGAATAATATAAATAAAATCAGTAATAATATAAATAAAAATGATATAATGTTGAATGCAAAAGTTTTCGGTAAATGGGGAGAGAGGGTGGGTTCTTTACTCGTCATCTATGCGGATTAGTATGACAGTGTTATAAATTCAATTTGAAGTATTTAGTAATATCTGCTTTATTTATCAGATAATAGGATAACGCTACCATAAAATTATATTACTGACGATAACAACAACAAAAATTAGCCATATTAGTCGATAATTTGCACAGGTCGGTCACTCGTAAAATATTTTGACTTGAATTTGTTACATGTTGTAGATCGTAACGTTAATCTTATCATCAGAAGCAAATTCGCGTGTCATTATTCACCTGGGTGCAATAAGCCTTGATCCATTTTCCAAGTGTGATATCGAATATATTTTTTCGCTTTTCACCTTCAGTTAGCTGAGCTGTGTAATATGTTACGATATCTACCGACCGCACGTCTGTCGGTTGGCAAAGCTCTCGCGTGTCGCTGATGATCGCCAAAGCCAGAAGCCACACGCTGCATTCGTGATGGTGGACTTGCGTGAAGTTCTTCAGCCAGATTAGTGGTATTGTCAGTGAATGGCGATTTGCTCAATTCTTACCACATATTTCTGGAATAAAACCATGATTGTATTCTAAAAATAATATATTTGGTTAAATTGAACATTTTTCCTAAATGTAAAAAGGTTAATATTTCTCGTTCTTCGGCCATTTTAGTTCCATTGTTACCACCACAAAACCTCTTTGTTGACTGCGGTCCACTGCTGGTCCTTCCGCATCTTGCATGTCCCGTAGTTGCGCCCGTTACGACCCGCGTACAGCCGTTGCGGGACCAGTCTCAGCAATGTGAATCTCTTTAAAATATTTAGCCGTTTAATAAATTATTTCTGTTTTTGCGCTATTTTTGGTTAAAATAATGTCCTTGTCATATTTTTTAAATTTAGGTATACCGTCAACTAATTTTCGGAATATTTTTAAACATCATATGAATAAATTAATTTAGTTATACGAGTAAAGAGCGAGCTTTAAACTATCACTATACATAATGCTACGAGCTTACACATCGACCAGATAATGCGGCATCTCTTGTGTATTTTAATTAGATCACATATAATATTACTTCATTGGGCAATAAATAATAATCAAGCCGTACCCTCGTTGTGACGACCACACCTGTGATTACACCTTGTACAGGTAAGATAGCATAAAGGAATAGCTAAATGGAATGTTAAATTTGCTCATTGTTTCACTCTATTGTCTGTGTGTATACGAATATTTCACTATTAAATTTGCTTACTTTCATCGGTGGAAATTCTGTATAAATGTAAAAATGGAATTGTTAGTCCTGGGCCACACCGCAATTGTTGAAGGTGCGGACTGAAAGTAATTTGAAATACTTATTTGTTTTTTATTATTAAACCCAACCAAATATTTCGAATGGATTCTTATGTTATTTATTATTGTGTCAAATATTTTCACATTTTCATTATTCGGTGTGATCAGCAATTCACCACCCATTTTTATTAAAAAACTTCGATAACTTAGATTTTCTAGTAACCTTAAGATTATTAATTTAATAGAGTTGTAGTTACAAGCCGTGAAAACACACTTAATGAGGTATACATGTTTTCTCGGCTTGGTTATCTATTGATATTTTTAATCAAATTATCTAATTGTAGTACTAACATTTGCATTCAAATACATTTTAATTTTTTTTGTTTTTGGCCTTTTTAATTATCCTCAAATTAAATATGTTTTCATGCATTGGATAGATGAATTCCCAAATCATGATTGTCTGCCTCGCACTGCGTATGTTTATAAATATAATAGATATTCGAGTTAAAAACTGTCATATATTATACCGTTCCTATCTACTGTATTCGATAAATAAATGAATAAATTTAAATTGATATTTAAAGAAAAACAGGTACCGCGCGGGCAAGGGCTTCTTTTTAGTAATATATGTTAGTTCATACATGATCATTTTATGCCGTCGGGTTCATTTCCCGAGCGTATTGTATTATACATTTTAAAACGTGTAACCGAGAAAAAATTGGTTCCTTATTTCAGTCATCTAACGTTATTGTGTTAAAGAAATATGGTAATCCGCAATATTTAGGTTATTTTAAATAAGTGACGTTCATTTTTCAGCTATATACTAGAGGTGTTAAAAATATTACCGAAATTTGGTTTTTATTCGTTAACGTTGCGCTTTTAACATTAACACCATTATTCATTATTGTCTAGTTTGATACTAGTGTAAACTTGTTAACATTTGCAATGTTTATATTATCGACGGCAGTGCTGAATTGTATTCATACATAGTGAAATTAACTATGTAAATATATGGATTTCCTCAAATTTGAGGGACCTACAGGCAATCAATAAATTTGTAGTTAAACTTGTTTGGAAAAGAATAACATTTTTAACATAAAGCCATAGTGTTAAGTTTATGGGGATAATATGCCAGAGAAACTTTTTGTGTACGGACGGATTAATCGTTTTGCTAGCGGGCTAGACATTGAAGACGACAATCGTTGTGGAAGACCGTCAACTTAGATTACGTGAGAATTTAAATTTAAATATAAATTGCTGTTGAGAAATTCGTATTGCTGTCAGTTCACTAATTGAAAATGATCGTCAAATAACGGAACAAGTTTAACAATTTTTAAAGGAAAATCAAATTTCAGTCAGGCGTCATCACGATGGGTGCCAAAAATGTTGCGTGTTTTCAGCTAACGCTGCGCGCTGATTCAATTTTTAAATTACTTTGATGTTGACCCCGAAGACAGAATTGTCGTGTTTCGACAGACTTGTCACTATTGATCAATCCAGGATTTATCAGTATGAAATAATTGCATTTTTTGTCTATTTCTTTGAATTTCCCGGGAATTTTTTGATCGCCTTGTGTAGCTTCGGCATTGCTTCCCGCAAGTGAAACAATTTGATTGCTTTTAGGATGGTCAAATCGCCGTCATGTAACGCAAACCGCGATATTAATCAATGTTAAATCATTTAAACTGGAAATGTCCTATACGAGGGTTCTTCATTGTGTACTTTCATTTTCTTTTGTACCTGCAAATGACCCCAATATCTTTGTCGGTTCACTCGCATTGTTTTATTTCTTGTCAACGTTTTCATTTGTTCAGACCGTAATCCATTACGTATATAATAGGTTGCTTTTTACCACCTATTCAGACTCCATCATTGGAAATAATAATCTATCGATACTTGCGATTTAGATATAACATAATACAACTATGTCTTCGTTCGATGAAACTTGAGCTCACGGCTTAATACTTGTATTATATATATATATATATTTTTTTTTTTTAAATATCGTCGCTGTAGCTTAGTTGGATAAAGCACCTTCCCCGGTTAGGAAAGAGATCCAGGTTCGAATCCCGGTGGCGCAACAACAATATTTTTCGATAAAATTGATTTTATATGTATATCTTTATAATTAATATATTTAATTCATATTTTGTATTATATTTGTTTATAATTTGTATATATTGTTTCCATAATTGATTTCTAAAACGTATCATTGAAAATTCATAGTATGGAGCAGCAGATGCTTAGTAGAATTACTTTACTTTTCTGTAATAAATTTAGATATATTTATTTGATTCATAAAGTGTGTAAATTATGTACCTGTGTAACGAAATTTTAAGACTACATAATCTAATAGATTTCCGTTGGTACCTACTAGCGGCGTGCAGTTCATTCCTAGATTAATTTTCACGCTTTTCTTAAATTTATGTAAAATAAATGTGTATTTCTCATTTTGTTCCTCACTCTATTATTACACGAGTATTTCTCATATTTAAATTTTTAATCTGTCATAATATTCAGATAAATATGTAATTTGGATTAATTTATAATTCTTTCCAAGTCTGTTAGTAACTCGACACAAGACAAACATCGAACATCTACACGCCAGTTCCGAGAGCAACAATGATATTTTATCAAAGATTCTACATGTTCTTAGCTCCGAAACTGTGCAACACACTCAGTACCAACTGGAAATCGTTCAACTCCAATAAGATTACACAAATATGGACCCAATATATGATGCAATCGGGTAGAGAGCAATCAGAAGCATGGCTATCCAACTTTCTAACAATCATTATACAGTGCCTACACTAATAATTCATTAGTTCTACAATATTCCGACTACATTTTTATTTAAATTTTTATTTTTATTTCTGTCGAATAACATAATACATCTTAAATAACATCACAAAAGCACGATAAATCTGTCTACTTTAACACAGACTTCAGTCTAGCAAAGTAGCCAGGACAACGCTGTGGACAACAATCAGAGGTGGAGTCTACTCCATTCCACACAATAAACTACGAGTATTTAATTGCAACATAATTGTATCTTTTGTTTATCATGTTATATTATAATATATTATGTCGATAAAGTCTAAATAAATAAACTAAATAATCAGTTTTTGAGACGTTCAAATACTTATTTTGTAAGATTAATGTAGAAACTGAGTCCAAACAGCCAAATCAGATTGTTTTCGGAGATACATCTTTCAATACATTCACTCACATGTGTGTATGTATGCATTATAAAATTTGTAGTATAAGTGCATAATCTTCGTATAATATATACGTCATGATTTTCGTAATTAGCTCAAATATAGTGGTAGCGCACTTACGAATAAATAAAAGCAGTGAAAATGATTAAAAGATGAAAAAATCGTTTCTTGTTAATGGATCATCAATGATTTGATGTGCAGTTTGTACTTTAGGCAAGGCTGACACTGTGCACCAATATTGTTTCAGTCGTCTCGCTGTTTATATTGTTTTATTATATTATACATCCCATAGCTCACGGCACTTTCTCTGTACGGGCCGCGCTCCGGTTCCAGTCTGCCGGCGCGGCGGCAGCCGCTGGTCTGGCTAGCAGTAGCCGCGTATCTGCAGTGTTACTTTAATTCCGGATTACGCCAGTTTTATTTCAATTGTACATGTCCGCCACCCGTATTCATCATTGCGCGGAGAGAACTGAGCCACCAATCATTAACCAAATTTTCGATAGAAATACTTTCAAGAATACCTCCGAAAAATTTAATCGGGCTTTCTTCGATCATGATCGGGAGACCTCGAACACACCCTCCCTTGAAGTGGTTAAATAATATATATGGGATATAACCATTTTACGGATACGATAACTCCCATAGTTCTTATCTGATTTCGGTCAAACTTTTTTGGAAAATATACCTTTTAAATATCTCGGCTAAGTTTGTTAGCCAGCCTGCTTATTTTAAAATGGCTTCTGTACGAAAATTTAAAAAATTCGTAACTACGTAAAATTGATATTGAAACTAGAGACGATAGTAAAAATCCGCTTTCGTATACAGACGAAATCTACCTGATTCTTGCGACGAGTGTCGAAAGAAATTATATGAGATTAATAAAGCATTACTTATGAGTGATTCTATTGTCCCTGCCTCTGTTCCACTCCAGCAACTGCTTCTTTAATGTTTTCCACGGCAGTCCTTTTACATAGATTTTTTTAAAATGTTATATAATATTTATAAAATACGTTTAGTAATCAAAGATATAATAACATTAACATTTGAATATGTCAAAGAAAACACGATTACTGGATTTTTACCTACAAAGGCACTGTTATTAAACAAATATCAGATATCTCAGAGACAAAGCTATTTTTTATTATATTTAATGGAAAATATATAATAACAGTTTTAACCAAAATTATTACAATGTAATGCCAGTTTTTATTTTATCATTGCCGATACTTTGGAGAATTACACAGATTAGCTGACATTTCAAATATTTAAGCCTGCGGAGATATAATATTAAATGTACATTATTATGTCTTTGTTAAAAAAATGATCCAGAATTATATCGAAACCTTGAAATTCTTGGAAACTGAATTCGTGATTTTTTAAGAAAAACATTTTTCCATTATTAATCAAAGTACATACTCTGTCATTAAGATGCAGCCCCGGGGCAGATAATATACTAATGTTTAAATTGATTCCAAATTGTGATTTACTTTATTCGTTGTGTACAATATTTATTTTTTGATAAAACTGAATCCAATTATTGTTCTAATTTCTCTTATTACCCTGCTTGTATTTTCAATTATATTGGTATTTATTAGAACACTCCATATCAGAATAAAACGAATGCGCTGGCTCCACCACCAGTTGGCTTATTCCAGATTCAGCTTTAGCGAGCGTAATCGTGAGCAATCTAAACGTTGCGTATCCAACACAACATTGGCTAGCGCACTTTGTGTTTATATAGATTATGTAAAAGGAAAAAAATATTTTTAATGAAAACACACTTTTGTTGTGACTAACTAAAATAAATAACCTTAATACTCGTGTATACAAATACATTATCAGTGGCGTGCAGTTCATACAATAAAATGCACTTAAATTTAATTTCTGGGAGGATAAGTCTAAATTTAATTTGTATCTCATAATATTCCTAGCGCAATTTAATTTCGATTTATCATGATTTATTTAAAATAACCGATTACAACACGTGCTTGTACAATTATTATATAACATAAATGTGACTCGCAAAATTACAATTACATATAGTGGGCGGCACATCATACACATATTGATAGTTTTTTTTAAATTTGATAACGTTCGATTATTATCGTAATAATACTTTGTAACATATATAATTATACATACATTAATTGCTAAGCAAAAAAATAGATAAATACAAAATGTCCCGACTAGGGCTTGCAATTTACTGGTAAATGAAAAAAAATAGACGTAGATTAGATGATTAAAGATAACTGTATGTGGTTGCCTTTACTAAAAACAGTATCCTAGATATTTAATCCTAAATACGCTAAATAATAACTAGGATAACTCTATTGTCGCTGTAGCATAGTTGGATAATGCACCTTCCCCGGTTAGGAAAGAGATCCGGGTTCGAATCCCGGTGGCGCAACAACAATATTTTTCAATAAAATTGATGTTATGTGTATATCTTTCTAATTAATGTATTTTATTCATATTTAAAATATCACAGACCTATGTTCTGAATAATTACAACTTCACAATAAGAATGTGTTCTTCTAAGTATAATATTTGGTTTACCTGTTTGTGAGGAGTTAATATTATTAACTTATTAGTTTATCCATTAACTTATTGATGTATGTAAAACATACATTAGGTGTATGAATACATACTTTGTATACACCTAATATAAATTCATAATTTAAATAATATTGCAACTGAATGTTTTTATCGATATTGTAGATTGTATATTGTATGTATATTTAATTATTTTATTTTATTTTTATATGGTGTATATCTACTGGAATAAAAATTTAAAAAATATATTCACGATAAACTTTCGTTATAATATACCTGTATCTATCATAGATTCGCGGTATAATAATTTCCGGTAAATTACCTATGGTGCGTTTTGGTTGATTTACCGGTTTACCGGTAAGCCGGTAATGCTAGCCCTAGTCCCGACGCGCTGCTACTACATGACGTACTCGCTTGCAATCAAATAAAGATGTACGAACAATGTCGGTCGCCTCATTGAGCCGAATGAACTCTCGAATTTTCCTATCTTAATCAATTTTCTTTTATGCGGCCGTGAATGCAATGTGGAACACACGTGACATTCTTCACACGGACACACACACACGGTTTCAGTTCGCAAGGACACAACACACGGTGGAACAAGGTCGTTTAGCGGTCTGTAGTCTTCGTGTACTCGCCAACGGTGATCGGGGCGGTCTTGCGAGGCGGCACATGCGGTGCATTTTTCGCACGTAAGTCGACTAACGGTTCTGTATTGTTTGCTTTGTATTCAGTCGAATCTATTCCAGCAATCCAGTGGATAGCTATGTTCTATTTGTCTTATTCACTATGTCGTGCATTAAACGTCAATAATATAAGAATCTACGAAAACATTTATATCGGTTTTTTTTTTTGGTACTAATTAAGGATAATTTATTACATGACACGTGTCACGCACTTGGAGAGAGAGGAGGGATAGTTAATATGTGACAAATGTCAAATGTGAATAGACGACAAAAATATATTATTTCTGTTACTGATTACCTCTGTATATAATTTTACAATTTAGGATTAATACAAATAAAAGGTATCAATAAGAAAGATATACAGATTATATCAATTTATCGAAAAAATATATTTCCCCGGATAGGAAGGGTTTCTGGTTCGAGTCCGATTGGCAACAAAAATCCTTTTTTGATAAATAGATTTTATTTGTATATCTTTTATATATACATTTCATTTGTATTAAAATATCACAAAACTATGTTCTGAAAAACTGCAACTTAATAATATATAAGTTAAATGGTTCCAAAGTTTAACAAAAATGAATCAATTAATTTAATTCTGGCGTCTTCTATCGGATTTTACTCAAAGGTGTATGAGATTTTCCGTAAATATAAAGCAGATTGCTTTCAAATAATGGAATAACAGATGTATCTATTTGAAAGTGAAAAACTGCAACTTTACAATAATAATGTGTTCTCTTTAATAATTTAGTATTAAATTGCGTCTACTAGAATATTTATAGCATTTTTGGTTCAAACTGAAGGGTCTTTCATTACTTATGTCATGCAAGTGGATGGATAAGGGGCTTGAATGAGTGTATATGTGTGGCAAATGCGAAAAATGGATGCGAGTGCAGTAAACGTCATCCTCGATAAATTAACAAAAGTGACATTTCGGTCCCTTAATACAAATTAAGTTAAATTTCATAACTTAGGATTCATTAACTTACATAAATGTATCTTATTTTAAATAATTTGTGCTCTTTTATTTACTTTGTGGCGCATTTAAAAAAGAACCAACGCAGGGAAATGGAATTTTGCCCGGCGTTCGTAATTTTGAAATTGGGGTAATCGAAGATTGGCAGATGTGGATCAAGATTAAAATGGCGAACATATAAATAGATGACCCTCTTAACAATCATATTACAATTGATATTATACATTTGGGGTCGATAAAGATCAATTTGATTCTTATTAGTAATTACACAGTTTCCATCAATTATTATTCTATACCTCTTATCATTATAAATTGCTGTGCAAATACCAACTTCACTATCCATCTATTACTATTCAAGCTCCGCGAAGGCACCTGCAATGGCGTCGCTCAGGTAGGTACTAAGGTTTCTGGTTTACTTACTGCGGCCTTTGGTCTGACGTTCCACGTTCGTCCATTTCGGTTTACTAGATATGTCACATTGAAATAATGCCGCTCGTCGCGTGATCCTTTTTCATGCTTCGTGATTATTATCGAAAAACGTGTAAAAATGCACCGGCTACTTTCACATTTCTAAATACGTAAATCATTTTCGCATTCCGCTACAATGTGTACCACACCTGAAATATTAATTTAATATATGGTAGTAAATGGTCCATTTCATTGCTGAAAAAACAACCCGATTTCACGCCCTGATTCTCGGCGGCGGGGTAACGGACCCCGCACCCCGCCCCACCCGCGGCGTGTTGTGTCAGGGCGGCGCCCGGCCCGGAACGGTGCCCCCGCGCCCCGCGCCCCGCAGCACTCGGCACAGCGCCGATACCATCTATCGCGTGCCTCCGGGCCGTTCGCGGACGATCAAAGAACCTCCGGGGCTGTCGGCCGCCTTCGATGATTCGCCGAGCCGGGTTGCGGGTGTTCGATAACGAACGGCGAGGCGAACGACAAATCGTAATCGTGGACTGCCGGCAACTATTCAATTAGGAAATGGCAAGATCCTCGAAAAAAAAATGGGGAAAATTCCGCCCTCGAAAGCCAGTGGCTGTCAATCCATATTATGCAATTCACTATCGCATACCTACTAAATACATCGCAAAAACTAATATTTATTTTACACCTGACAAGAAATAATTGGTCTCTTTTATTGGGTATTAATGTGTTATGTCTGGTAGTGAGGCCTGCAGCTAGCAGAAGAGGAACGAAAGTAGACTGAATGCTGTGGAAATGAGATCACTTTGGCGTATATGTGGCAAATCTATTTATGACAGAGTAAAGAATGAAGAAATAAGGAAAGAATGTAAAGCTGATGTTAGTATAATGAGTAAAATTAAGAAATGATCACTTAGATGTTTTGGTCATATGGAACGGATGAATGATGAGAGAATAGTAAGATAGATATATGACGCAAGTGTTGATGGCACCAAAAATAGAGGCCGTCCGCGGAAGACTCGGCACGACCAGGTGAACCAGATAATGGAGGTTTTGTTAGAAGCCTCAACAATCGGCGAGCTTGTATGAAAAGATGTACGAATGTGGATGAGGCGAGAATTGTGTGTCAGGACAGAAGAGTGTGGCGCTCTATCCTCTGCCTAACCCCTCGGGGAAACGGCGTGATGGTAAGTAAGTAAGTGTCCGTTATTTTCTAATGAAGAGTACAAGAGAATACAACAAATTAGTCAATAATGTATCCTCCATTATTTACAACTTCTTGCTTTTGATACCTTTGCGATCAAAACCATGGCGGCTTTATTCCCTCGATTGAACGCGAACAGGAGCGTGGACTGCGTAACAATGCGCGTCTCTTCATCACATTGAATATTCAGTACCTAGGCTTTAGTTTAGTATTTAGGCTTCATTATGTACGTACATATGTATATGTGCGTTACGGATTCTTAATATTTTTACAATGGGCACTCTACTTAATATTATCTGCACATCCACTCTCGCTACATGTCCCGCCCACTGCAGCCTCTTCGCTTTCCCGGGCAAATCCGTTGGGCGGATCCCTTGCGTGGGTTTACATAATCTCTGAATTTCAGCCACGTAAAATGATTTATAACGCCTACTGTTTTTTTCTTATTGGGTCTTCTACGCATCTAGGTGGAGCTCACTATTAAAGGTTAACAAATAAAGGAAATAAAATGTTTGAAAAAGTATATTTGTGATTAGAGCAGTACGATGTGAGAAAGCGTAGTGCTGCCCCCCTAGAGATGTGTATTGACCTGACTCGCAAATATAATATAAGAAGTACACTGTCCTGAAAATAGAGGGATTGCTTCAAAAGCGATCTGTAGCAAGAGCTAAAATTCTAGGAATCAAATACAAGTTTCCTTTAATTTAATGGTTAGTAATAAATGGGCGGTAATTAGCTACTGCACTTGTGTGTAAATCATTTTTTACCAATAACAAATGCATTGCACGAAAAATTATTTATTTTACTGTAAATAAATTTATACTACATTAAAATGTATTTTAACATTGAACAAAGTATATTCCATATAAGAAAAAATATTTTCACTTAGATTAATTGCTCGCATTAAAAATGGGTAATTCACACTTTAAAGTAATTAAATCCCACTGAATTTTTACTACACGCTACAATTGTATTTATATTCCACGACATTAGAATACACTTGTTTTCTCACCTCATTTTAATGCTGACAAAATAATCGTATTACTTTTTTTTCAATACATATTGACACAATTTTTATCACATCACCACTGATAACATTTGTCTATGACACTTGTCAGTTATTTAAATAAACATTGTATTTAATAGCCACTTTCGCTTTGTTTTGTTAAGGGCGTACTTTCATTTTTGCAGTTTGAAATTCGAGAAATGCTACCCGAATTACATGTGCTTTCAAGATGAAGCTTATTGTTAAATTCTTATAAGTTTCAGAGAAATAATTCATGAATAATTAGTAAATCATGCGAAAGAAGAAGGTTTGAATGGAAAGAGACGACGATAAAATTGTTGATTTTCTCGCATTCGATACGTCAAAAATAACTCGTATCTGGTCTTTACCATGGTTTTTCATATTGATTGATGGCGCGCAATGTGTTAATATAATCCATTTCTATGTGCAGACTATCCAAATTAAAGATGGTGATGCAATATTAAACAATACGTTTCAAAGTTCAAAAGATGTGTGAACCAATTTAATTATAGCTAAATAAAAGTGCATTTATATATTTCCCATAATCACAGACCACCAAATATATAAACATGAACTAACGCAAATTTCTTGTCCCAATAAATTAATTTTGGTGTCACCCACGTGATCACTTTGGTACCGCTTGCGCAATCAAATAGCTCCGCAAATGACTCGATTGGAACGAAAATTTAAACACTGACAATACAATATGCATTAATGTAAAAAATACATCTTGTTTACCCAAAGATTTAATTTTCGAAGAGTAAATACTTTTACTCTACTTACTTTTAAATAAATATGTTATAAACTATCAGATTTATGTTTTCACAAAAAATGTGTGTACAATGCCTTTCGTCCCGCAACTAATGTTCCAAACCAATCTTTTATATGTACACCTTATTTCATGTCTATTCATTTACTGGCATATGCCCATAATAAATTATTTAGTAAAATATATTCAAATTTAAAAGTGTTTTCTTTTAGCTTTTACCCCAGTGACCCCCTTACATTAGGAAGATGTTACCAACCTAAATGCCACCCTCAGCTATATAACTTTGGTGTACCTACCCAATTCCGTTATTTGTGCGTTGGTAATGTTTCATAGCGGCGCTCCGCGACAACTCCAGGGACAAGAGTCGGGAGGAAGCTGCGCACTCGACTATTCAGCCGGCGAGTTCGCGTGCTGGGAGATTGCTCAATTAGCGCCAATTGTTGTATTTTCTTGTTTCTGAACAAATAAATGTGGGTCATTTCGCTCTACGACGCTCCCATTAACTTCCACGTTCTTCGCTCCTTCGGAACATTTTGGCATTTAAGATAAACGTGTTGTTGCCCTGAAATTATTGCGGAGTAACTTCGATTTGTAACGTATGGTTTGTACAGAAAAATACAGACGAATAAAAGAATCAAATAAATAAAATAAAGTAATTAAAGTGTTTATTATTTCATATCGAGTCGCACTTTTAATCATCTTCACTGCTAGCTCTCTTGTCTGTCTCTGTTGTCTCGGTCTCCTTAAGAATTTTTTTCCATTATTCTCCTTTCTACGAGCCATTTCTCTCCAGTCCTGAATTTCTAAGACACATGTCGACTCCTTAGAATACAAGGTTCCAAATAACATTTTGCGCTAATTTGAGTTTTTGCATAAAATGGGTTCCAAATGCATTATTCTTTATTTCTTCCATATACACCAACTCTATTTAACGGATATTAAAGAAAATAGCAAGAGCTGAAAGTTCCAACTGCATCAGTTATTTACTTCAAATTATGGATCCATTATTGTTAATTTACAATGTTTTTTATTTTATTTTTAATTTCCCTCATCTCACAGTGGTCATTGATAATACTGAAAATAAGTTAAGACCTTAAAACTGATCATATTTCCACACTCAAAACAAAATATACATGAATATATGTTGAATTTCAATCGACACTTTTGAGCTCATTATCAGGTGGAACTTTGTTATTCTGACGGGTCGATATGTCTTCGCTACATCTTACCATTTGATATTTTCGAGCTCCTGCGCCCTGTTGGTCTTGTGTTCAGTGAGTATGGGTCTGTAATTACGACTATTGAATACAATCATCAATACTGTTTTTGTAAATGTCTTCGATAGCTGGTATTTTTGCTGTCCGATGTTGTTCTTTTAGCTGAGTTGTCTTCTTTAGATTTCGACCGACCGAAGCGCGCACTGGTGATTTGTTTGAACCGCTGGACTGGTCGAAGCGCGGGATGTAATTGAATGACGCCTACCGGTTACCGTCTTCTTAGCTTTCCGAAAAAAGGGCGACAATACTCACACACACGCGTGTACATTATTATAAATCAAGAAACCCAGTGATGCTAATGGAAGTGACAAGGCGCGTAAACAAACACATTGCACTTTATTTTATAATAGACTTATTATCAACTCTGACGATTATAAACTTATCGTAGTTATGATGGAATAGTTTCAAATTTAACCAAAATATCCTGGCCGAATACAATCGATTTTTGGAATGGAATTCATTGTATTTTAATCATTTATTTAACTATTAGATTCTATTTAATACTGACGCATACAGAAATTAAATGTATTTACGTATGTTTGTTTACAGTGTCGTGTACCTAAAATATGCATTATATATCGTAGTAACATCATGTATGTACATTGTGAATTACTTGACGACCAAGCTTATGATGTGTGTATGTTATTATGTGTACCTACCTACATGAGGTGCACTTGTTGAAGTGAGAAAAAAATAAAGTTTTTATTTTTTTAAAACAATTTATATTATATTTTACACTTTTTACTACAGAGGATATATACCGGAAGTGAAGTGGATTTTTTGAGACATCAAAGAAAACGTTGTTATTTCCTTAAAATCATATATTTTTGGTACAATGGCCCGATAAATGTCTTGTCATTACCAATACACATTGTGAACCCAAAATAAAAATCTATTATAATATGGCGGGTCCTGCCAAATGTCGGGTGTGATAATGTAAATTAATCGTTATAATACGGTAACTACGGCATGTACACTATTACACGTTTTCGTTTCGCGCGTACTATTACGTGTTCAATGACCTTTTGCAGCATTTTATCAAAGTTCATTTTCGAAATGGAAGAACGTGTTGGAAAAAGTTTTTTTTTACCTACTTGTACGTATTCAAAGGGCACCGCATCTCCAGTTTGAGCTCCCATGTGCACTGATCGTTCAGAAGGCATACATTTTTATTTTTTTTGAGAAATCTTAAATGTCATAACATTTCATTATAATCGTATTAGAAATCCACATCATTTTTATTTTTTTGCAACCATTCCGGCTACTTCATCCCGTTAACATTAACCACAATTTTGAAGAGGTACTCCGATACGCTGACAAACCACTGATTTACATTTTTTAGCCTATATTTCCTTGATGAACGTGATTTGGTTCGTTGAAATATTCCGGATGTCGCGTAATGTATCCAAAGTATCCGCGACTTGATTGTGTTATGGTGATATTTTAGACTTGTTCCCTCGGAGTATCACTTCATCATTTCTAACTCCGTTGATCCAACTGGTGCGTGTGCGCGACCACATTTCAAAGGCTTCCAATTTTTTAAACAATAAGCGTACAAAAGAACCGATAATCTTTTTAGATGATTGAACGTGTTCTAGCTTTCTAGATACGTACTCTGATTTCTACAGCTCGGTCCCAGCTATTATTAACAGGACGTCTGCAGACATTCTTTTCATTTTTAATGGGTTTTTTTTTTTCAGTTTCTAACCAACTATACCTATCGCGGACTTTAATTACCCTGTTTATTAAAAGTTACAGTTCTTTCAAAGCTATCCATAATTAGGACGGTGTCATTTGCGTATCTAAAATTATTGAGCAAAACTCCGTTTACCGTGTCTCTTTATATTCCACATCTTCTGATACCTGTGCATCATTCTACTGCACGCAATCAAAATCTTCACAATTGCTATGAATTTACCACCACACTTTGCGCATTAAATCCTCTATTTGAGCTGACATCCGGTGAACTGCTGTTCGTGAACACTGAATGAAAATCACATTATTAC
Organism: Eubasilissa splendida; assembly: GCA_031772225.1. Lineage (NCBI taxonomy): Eukaryota > Metazoa > Arthropoda > Insecta > Trichoptera > Phryganeidae > Eubasilissa > Eubasilissa splendida. Next base: position 27,358,946 of record CM062848.1, read on the forward strand.
TATATTTTATTATATAATTTAAATTAGTTTAGTATTTGCTAATATTTTCATAGAAATCATGAAGAAATATTTCTGTCCAGAAAAGTGGGGTGTTTGTTACCAATATTTTGATTATATTGATATTCTTATGAATGTATGACTTCTTTGAATTAACTAAATATAGTAATTGAGTTGGACACATTCTCAAATTCATTACTAAGCTACAAAAAACTAATTCATTACATTTTATTATGAAACTATGTTTGTATAATATGTTGATGATAAATATTTTTATGTTCCCGTGTGGTTACTATGATCTTATACTTTCATGTATTTTGCGTTGCACGATTCATACCCTCTGTAGTATTTATTGGCTACGGTAGGTAGTCACACTGTGAAAAACGCATGTGTTTAATGACCGTATCTAACCTAACCTCACCTCTGTTGTCATTAAACTGTTAATGCTCTGTATAACATAAAATAATGTAAAACACTATAAATTATTGTATTTATTGCTTTACTTTCTTTAGCGTTTATTAAAGATTATGTTATTTTAAAATATTCTCAAAAGATGTATATTGAAATGTCGAGTGTATAATATGAGTGTTATTTCCATTCCAGCAATCAGTCCGATCGCGCGTAGCCGCCGGCAGATCGCGCGGCATGAGCGGCCGCTAGCGGCGGGCTGGCGGGCGGGGCGGGCTCGCGCGGGCCGGGGCGCGTGCGGCGCTCCAGCGAGGGCGGCACGGCCGCGGCCGCGATGGGCGCCGACGGCGGGCAGGGCGGCAGCGCCGCTGCGCCGCAGCACAGAAAGGGCCACAGGTCAGTCTCGGTCCGCATCACAAAGTTGCAAATTTCTAATTGACAAAAACCTAAAAGTGCATATTATATTAATGGAGAATGGGCATTTTAATATGAGATACGTCCCGAGTATTGCTTTAACAACATGCTTCCATTTCAGATGAGAATGATTGTCATAGAATGCTTAGTGTGGCAGCTACGTATGCACATATACACATTCTCCAGTTCCCAGACCTTTCACATCCCGCTCATCTGCCTCTCCTGCTTCTGTCAGCCCATCTCTTCCCCCGCCAGTGCGGGTGTTATATTCCGGCTACCTACCTTCTTACACTTCTTACTTCATACTATTACTTATGTTACCATTACTACCTACTAACTTTACAGTTTATCAAAGTAGATGCAATTTATACAAGTTAAATTCATACCTACATATTATAATTGAATTCGTTTCTGTTTTCACCATGAGTAACATGTCAGGCCAACGAACTCGGTTACTTGGAATTCCACTTGAGATACCGAGTGTCGGTGTTTAGGTTAACCAGCGGGTTCAATGAACCCATCAAAACTGTTGGGACTAAAATCTTCCCTTAAAACAAAAAATGTTTATATTAACCGAGAACAAAGGATTATAGATAATGAAAGGCCCGAAGCCATAGCTAGCAAATCACTGTGTTTTGGGTATCTGGGTATATGGATAAGTTCTTCTTAAATAAATTCATTATTTTCTCTTGCGAAGTGTACAAAGGGTGCACTTCTCCTTTTAATTCGGCACTACGCCGGTGCGAGAAATATAATTCGGGTGCCCATTATTGTCTTTAGTGACCCGTCGACTAACATTCTTTTCACATGGCCAGACCACCACAGCCTTTAATAATTGTAAAATCTTACAATTGTTTTATCCTCAATAAAGTTCACGGATCATTTTTATGTGTAACTTCCATTAGCTTATTTTCTTCATTTTGAGTTAGGCACCACATCTCGTAACCATAACATCGATCTTATTATTGTTTTGTATATGTGTTGCCAACTTGACTTTTCGAATCCAGCCGATATGGTAGCATCTGTTTCCAGAAAGAAGGCGGATTTTCAATTATATAATGTATAGTTACAGGACAGAGAATAATTATACAATTATCAACCCCTTCGTAAGTAACAATTTAAAAATTATAATAGTGGTACCGGAAAGAAATCTATTTTTTTACGTTTCTTGTTTGAGGTCATTTTGGAATCAGATCCTCGTTAAAGTATTTAGGATTTATCCCAAAAACTTGCTGCTCCATGGTCTACAGTGCAAGAACATAAAAAAAAAATCGGCAAAAGTAATCGAATAGGTGTGTAGGTTCCCCGCGCTGTCCGTAGCGTGCAAAGAGGAGCGGATGATCACGTGCGATTCACTGTTGTCAAGAAACAGAATTCACCCATATTTGGATCAAATTGTCACTAGTGACAAAGAGTGGATAGTATATAGTGATGCGAAAATAACAATGGCTTTCAAAGAACGAACTGCAGAGGTTTATTATCAACAACTCGATAGATTGAATCACGAATTAAAAGTAAAACGTCCGAATTTGATAAACCGAAAAGGAGTGATTCTCTTACACGACAACGCGCGGCCCTCACAGTGCAAAGATGACCCGTGAAAAAATACACAATTTAAATTTTGAAGTTTTAAAGCATCTTCCATATTCGTCACACCTCGCTCCTTTTAGTTTTTATCTCTTTAGATCGATGGAACATTCACTTAGGGACAAAAAATTTAAAAATCTGAAGGAAATGGAAAACCATTTAAATTCATATTTTAATTCGAAACAACCAAATTTTTTCACAACGGGAACCGAAAAATTGCCTGAAAGATGGCAAATATGTGTAAAATAATATGACAAAAAAAAATTCAATAAAGCCTATGATGTTAAAAAATGGATTTCTTTCCGGTACCCCTAATATATATGTATGACTATAAACAGTTTATGTGTAAAACGCCCTTGAGGTGAAAGTTTTTTCGTTTTTATTATTATTATTTCGTACACATGATACACTATGCAAATATCCATAGGAATTTCCTGTTTTTGTGTTCTGATCATATCTGTAGTTTTTGAGGCATTTATTTGCATCTCGAAGTCTTTAAACTTTTTGAAGGGTAGCCCCATGGTCGATCATCTTCTGCTGTATCGGCTCGTAATAAGTAAGTCATCGGCATAAATTTATCTGCGATGTATTAGGATCCACCTAACCCCTTATCAGTATAGTCATTTTACGTGCTATCGCCTCCGTCACCAGATTTATGACCATGGAAGAGAATGCAACACCTTTTATTGCTACGGAATCAATTTCAGTGCTGTCCATTAGCTCATTGTGAACATTTACGACTGCTTTAGACACTGAAAATGTGATTTTATTAGCTTTAAACCAATACTTAGTTATCTCTACACTAGCAAACCCATGTTTGAAGTTAATGAATGGGTGGCGAAACATCATGTTATACTCGAGTGTTTTTTCCATGGTTTGCCTCATACTCATAAAGGCCTATGGTGGATCTGTTAGGTAGGAAGCCGCACTAATATTCACCTCTAATTAAAATTTGAATATACATTTCTAACATCGGTCCACCACTCTTAATTAGTTCGGTTATTATCATCTCGTTCCGTTATTTTTTAACCCTCTAATTGTTCGCTTTTCTTTGGTTGAGTCATTATTAAGATATGGGATCCGATCGTGGGGTTACTCCTATAAATCAAATACAAAAAATGAAAAAATTGTAAACATTTAAATTGAGGCATAATCTAAAATTGTTATATTCTTATGTAAACGTTCTTCCTGTACACAAGGGCTGTTACTGTTTCTTTTAATAAAAGAAAATTTTAACAATGATGCTCTAAATAGGGTGACTTCACACGGAAAAATACAAGAGATGTAGCTAATCTGAATTTAATAATACCCAAGATCACCAATAAGTATGGATCGAAGACATAAGAATTTGTTATTCTTACGTTAAAAAATAAACTACCTGGGTTTTTACAAAAGAGTACGCTTTCTCCCAATTTGGAAGAAATTATAGAAAAGTGACTTATCGAAAATAATTTGTGTTGTAATCATGAAATGAATTGTTTAAACGGTGACACTGATTAGTTAATATGTTTTGATTATATTAAATGTAATAAAATTGATATGAATGTGCCTGCAGACAAATATCTAGCAAGATGTTTTGTGGGTCTAGTTTTAATTACAAAAATAAAAAAAGAATATATAAAAAAGAAAAACTTCAATGTAGAGTGAGTGCTTCAATAAACCTTTTTACGTGTTGTAAATCATTTTGTTCATTCGTTTCATAATAGTCATCTATAATTTGTTGTGTTCTGCGTAATCTAATTTAAATATACTATTGATTTACGATTTTAATTGACAAGTTTTTTCTTGCGAAAATCATCAAAAAAATTCTATTTAATTTTCTAAACTCATCTCGACGTCTACATTCATAATTAATATTAATTCCTGTACCCCACGGTGTTGCGGAAAATGAATCATTATTAACTCCTCTTGAAATGTATTTAAGAATAATTCGATATTATATAATATCGAAATTACACTGTAATGGTTGAATACTGATTTAAAAAACTGTATGAATATCGGGTTCAAGCAAATTCTTTGAAGGAATATTTTGCATGATGTCATTAAAATAAACGGTTGCATTTACGTTCATTGCGAAGTCGTGCTCTATGGCTAGTACTGTTGGAGGCGGCATGACTTGGATTGAAAATATTTCACTGTACATTACGAACGAATTCTTTTAAATTTACAATATAATTATATACTTCACATAACTACGTACAAAGTGACGATCGGGTATAGTGACTAGTCGACGGATCGGTATTTCATATTACACACTTAGCCCCCTGATCGATCGGATACTGAACGCCACAATAGTTTAAAAAAAACTTTTGTGTATTATTCTAACTCGACTTATATCCATATTCTGGTTCATATTTTAATTTCGAGGTAGGGCTACGCGGTACCCGAAGCTTTCTAATATTTTTATCAATTGATATTTTTAATCTTTTCGGACATCGGAAACGACTTTTTAAAATTATATATTCTTTGATATATCCCATTTATTTTATCAAAAATACAAGGAGCGAGTATTCTCATAAAAGAGATTTTGACACATACAAGCGTATAAAATGCAGTCATAGATCTGAGTACGATGGCTCGAATAGGAAAACCACAAATAGCCATTTAACTGTTGACTTCCTTTAACAGTTACTCTGTAATTAATGTGTTGCGTGATGCATCTCCGCCTATTGTACCTAACTGAAGTGGCTGCATCTAGTTTACCGTAACAGTGTCGGGCATGTGTTGCGTCATATATGATCACGGATTATGCCTATAACAGTGTTTATTACATGATATTGCAATGATTCAGTCGATTTGTTAAATGATTTTGGATTGGTTTTACTTATTTTTGATATAATTAAGTATTTGTCATCATCGTATTTTTTTTCGACGTACATCATTATAATTTTTTTTAAATACTAATTAAATGTATTAATTAAAAAGATATACATATGAAATCAATTTTATCCAAAAATATTGTTGTTGCGCTACCGGAATTCGAACCTGGACCTCTTTCCAAACCGGGGAACGGATGAATGTATTAATTTGCAAAAAAAAAAGTGTAACATATAGGTTCGAAAATTTGTCGTCAAAAGTACTGTCGCTGTAGCATAGTCGGATAATGCACCTTCCCCGGTTTGGAAAGAGATCCAGCGCAACAACAATATTTTTCGATAAAATTGATTGTATATGTATATCTTTCTAATTAATACATTTAATTAGTATTTCAAATATCACAGACCATCTGTTCTGAATAATTACAACTTCACAATAAGAATGTGTTCTCCTTAATAATAAAAGTTTTTGTTATGTCATAGCCCTAGAAATATGAAATCCAGATGAAACAAGTATCACTTTATATTGTGTGTTTAATAATATATAAAACAATAATAAGGAAGTAAATAATAAACAATATTGGACTGTCATCATTAGATGGATGCTGTGCAGTAGTATTTATGCAGTGTGTGCATTCGTGTGCTCTATTTCATTAATCAATTGCGTGAGTGATGTACTTAATTCATGCACTTTTACGATTAATAATGCAGATTTTTATCTTTATTTTATAATTTGCATTTTATGACGTGATCGATGGCCTCTTTCAATCGGTTTTCGAGTTCGCATTTTTTTAATCGTAGATACCGTCAGTTTCGACAAAATATAATGTTGCCTTGGTTAATTGAATGAATTTGGAAAAAATATATTGACTGTTCTTCACATCTAGTTCGCATCGTTGAAATCCACAATATACAGCTACGTGCTTGCCAAATTATTAGACATTGTAAAAAATCATAAACACATTTGTGAAAAATAAATTATTTCTTTCATATTTATTATTCTGTCAATATTCATGAATAGTTTTCGCACTTCAACAACTGCAATCAGGGTCGTGCAGTGCATACAAGCAAAAAAAGCTGTGCGTAACTAAAAATTCTGGGAAACAAATATAAATTAAAAAATTGGATTAACATAAGCGAAAACATTATTTTCCAATTTGTTTACCAGTAGAGACTTCAATTGCTTAATTCTAAAAACTCACAAACTCTCACCGCTGTACTCATACTGCTCTTTTTTATTCACCGCATCGTGCTATTTACTGAATTGAAAATGCCTTTCGATTGATCCGTTTTGTATGGTTGTATGCTGTTTTTTAACAGAATAACATTAGAAAGGGTTACAACTGCTTTCAAATCATTGAAGTGTCTACATCCTTTTTTACTAATTTGCGAATTTTACTATCTTACTGTTTTTAACCTGTTAATTTCATGGTCGTTCTTTAAATTTGGTGCATGGATTGGTTTTTGATTTGAGAAAAACAAAAAGCAATTGGCAGAACTATTGCCTATGTTAACCTTTAATAAAAATAATTATTTCCTATAGTTGTTACGTTAATGATTTTCAAACAATAAATTAATCATCTTCAGTCATAGAAAGTGTTCTTAAAAACGTCCATAAATTTTTTATATGGATTAAAAAGTATTATTTCACGATAAAACCTAAACTTTAAAAACACTATTAATAGTACTCTAAAATTATACATAAATACATGGTAGGATCGTATAAACAATGGATTTATTTTGTCCAAAGTCGTTGGTTAAACGAAAGTACATATATTGTATTACATAAATTATATTTGATTGTATAGTAATCATTGGTAACAGCATAACCTAAATCTATACCTACTCCACGCCACTGGACTGCAAGCTAGCAACGGCTTAGTGTCACACAACCGATAGAGTAGATTTTGATTTTTTATTTTCCTTGGGAGTATTTATAAATTTACACGAATAAATGTTGATGAGAAAATATTAAATATCATAAATATATATTTTTTTAAATCATTGTATAATATATGAATTTTTTTTACGGTGAATAATATTTGGCGAACTCAATTCAAATTCACAATATTCACAATTCACCTGCATATACATGAATGAAGTGCACAAATTTTACGATCCACAACGCCACGTGGTTTAATACATTTGCATAAATTTTAAGTGATTTGATATTTTCATTTTATGGATCATCGCGGTGCGATGGACCGATTCGGCCGATCTTGCAGAATGCAGATTTTATTGCACCAACTGCTGGGTGTCCTTCAAACCCATCTGAAAGATACGATAGTGCAGTGTCGCGTATTATAACTAGGGGCAATCAATGTGATAACCTCTTGCGCTCCCGGTTGACGTGTTGCGGCCACGACTATCTATGTAGGACTTCTAGATTATTAATTGCGATCATTTTTAGTTCTAATATTTTGCCTATATTTATTTGATATATTTTTTAAATGGCAGTAATTTCTTTTTACGTATTATTCTATTATATTAAACGCGATAATAAAAATGTATGAAATTTACAGTTTATTCTGATCGTGTTCTTATTATAGGTACATATTATACATTATAAACATTCTTATAAATATACAAAAAAGGCGAACAAGCTTCATAATGTAAGAGATGTTCACTGTCTCCTTAACTAGACCGAAGTCTGTACTAAAGGAGACAGGTTCATCCGTTCTCTATCATACAAATATGAAAACCATTATTATTATTAATATATATATTTTATCTAAACCAAAAATATAAACAGGGTTTTAAAAGAATTCTAATAACATAATAAATAAGTAAAATACTCTCGCTGTCCCATGATTGAAACACTATGCAAAACAGAAAAATGGATATAAAGAAATGATGTTTTGTTCATGTGATCATACAATGACCTGTTATCTAAATATATATTTCAGTTTTGCTATAATGGTAATTAGTAAACACAATTTATTTAGCGAACAATTTTAATTGCCCGCTAGTGGATAAACCCGGCGTTGCTAGGTTTGTCTACGTACCCCCCTATCTCCACCACAGGGAAAACCGTACCGAAGAGCACATTTTCAGCATCTTTATCTCTGACGCGAAATGACAACGTACAGATTTTAAGATTTATTTTCGATTTCCTGTACTTAGTTCGAAAAGTATTGTTTGTTGCTTCATTTCATAAAATAAGATTTTTTATTTTCCTGGAAAATACTATTTTTTGTGGATGAATTGATTTAACCCAGGGAGGGAAAACTATGCTCGGCATTAATCGGTGATGTACACTTATTGTTTTGGAAATGATTTTTTTTAACTTTAAACTGCCAATCTTTCTGCTGTCAACATGCGCAAGTTATCCATCATCAACAATGTCTACCATTATATATCATTTCGCATGAAAAATTGCATGTTCATTTACATGAAAGGCAATTTTAAGATATGATATTTTTAGTCCAAGAATAAATATTTATGTTAAAAGTGTGCGTCGCTGGGACACTGCCGTAAATATCGTTTGCGCCAAATGTGTGTGGGGCTTCAGAATCGAATACATATATAGTGTATCATTTGAACGGGATATCGTTTCGCGACTGCGGTTACAAATGCATCGGTGCGCGCTGATGTTTCACGCTGATTTATAATCTCGAAGCCCGATAATAATTCCTCACCGACAGTCACGACCTCGGGTGAACCCTTCAGGTTAGGTCGAAAGTGCCACGTGACTTGAAAACCGAAAACGGCCTTTTCCTCGTTAAACTGAATAGGTGAACTCTTTTACGATAACCGATTTCGTACAAATATTCAGTTGCTTTACAATTCATTCGTTTTTAACAATTTTATATTGATACAAATTAAATGTATCAATTAGAAAGATATACAGGAAAATTCAATTTATCGAAAAAATATTTTTGTTGCTACCGGGATACTATGTTCTGAAAAAACTACAACTTCACAATAAAAATGTGTTCTCCTTAATTAATTTTATGTTTCACTGCAGCGTTTATTTGATGAAGCTATGGGTATCCGGAACATTGTTCGCCCATAATTGTTCCCGGCCACAATTGTTATCCCACAAGTCTTCGCTTGGAAAATTGTTCGCCATATATTAATAAACAAGGTTGGTAAAACACTAAGTACCTATAAATATTTTAATGTGTTTGTTATTAAGTATTTTATAATTAAAAATCCTAACCTGTCAAACTCTGTTTGGTCGGGATTTTGACATAACGCAATATTTTTACTCAATTTGCTTCTAAGATAAGTTTTGTATGTCATTACCGATGGTCCAAAATTAACAGAAATATGTTAATGGCTGGACAGGGATATATATTGTAGGGTTAGGTTAGATTACTTAATAGGTTATTGTTAATTGGATTAATTCATTTGAACTTTGTTTTATTAATAAGTTACTGTTGTGCTACTCTTTTTTATAAATTCATATGTACATATATATAAAAGTAATAATTATATTTTTTAAAAGTACAAAAGTTTACACACAAGCAAATGTACACAAATATATTTTATACATGAGGCGAACAATTTTCCTAGCGAATAATTGTGGGGTAACAATAAACTATGGACCGCGAACAATTGTGGGCGATCATTGTTTCTAGACTCCGAACTAGCCGACTATAACAGATATTAAAAAGAGTTTGGATCAAGGTGCATAGACATATTCATAATATACGATGTGTCACTTTCTCGGTCAGACTACGTCTCTGGAGGTAGGATCTTAAAATAATTACTTCTTCTATTTTTTGGCATCGAAACACTGCCCATCTCCAGAAACGATAATAAATGGTATGTGGAAATAAATTCCAATGTTTTATAAATTAATGTTGGCATTTTTGTATGGTAATTTTAAATAAAATAAGCACCATTTTTGAACAACAATAGCCGGGTAGCGTTGATTTCACTTGAATTTACTATACGAAGGAAGACAATGTTTATAAAGCCGGAATATCATTATATGTTTACATGATTTTTTCATTTGTTTTATTTATTCACTGTATTTTATTTTAAACTGAAACTTATATCAAGCTATACGATTCAAATTTAGTGCAAAATTTTAACTTTTGTTTACCACAGCAATAATAAGCAAGTAATAAAAATTTATGTATAAATCCCAATTATTTTCAAATTAATTATATGACATAACATTTTTTTGATTGAGCACGTTAAACATTTTAACCCAAACGCGATGAAAAGTGACGTCATCTTCGGTCGAATGCAACCACCGGGTGGTTTGGATCTATCCAGTCCTTTCAGTGTTGAAATTTTGGTGCTTGCAATACACTTCGATCTGTAATGCGCTCACGATCTACCAGCCCCCCCCGAAAGAACCACCGTGCACTCGGAATTGATTGAACCTCATAAAACAGTGATACTTTAAGGCCCTATCCGTGAAATTTTTAATGAAATTGAAGTGGCGATACTTAATCATCATTTGGTACCACGAGCCGTCCAGGTCCAAGGACGACTACACAAACATTGTTTAGGCATCCCTGTCTCGGAGCCAAATTTGTCCAATCCGAATCCTGAAATCATTCTTGGACGTTTCAGTTGTCGATTTCCGGCCGGGGTTTCCTGGAAGAGAGAGTCCCAGAGTTCTCACTTCTCACAACGTGGTCATCCCAATCGCGATCTCCTCTCGGCTTTGACTGTCACCATTTTGAAATGTTATAAAACCTCGTAATGCTCGTAAAGGGAATACACCGTCGATAATTGACCATGGCCGAAGTATTCTGCGGAGAATTTTATTTTCAAAAACGTGGATGGTCTTTTCTTGTTTATTGTTTTTTATTTATACATAACTATCCTCTTCACAGTTACACTGTAAACTTTGTGATTTATTTTTCCTAGATAGCTGTTTACACCTGAAAATGTTATGTAGCGTGAATAGACGATACATCGTGCCCTTGGAACAACAGGGTATCATCTAGCATTTACATAAATCCGAGGCATTGAACTTTCCAGTTTTGAATAGTAAGTTTACGATTTCTTCGGCGGTGTTCGGTTCATCCGCCCATGAGGTGAAATTTAGAAAATATATCGCTAATGTAATTAGAGTATTGAAGTAAACTGATTGCTGATTTCGGGTTCGTTGCATAATCATACATTTTATTAGTATTTAAATCAACCGTTCTTTTCTTATTAAACTATTAAGAAATTTGGCATGCTTACATTTTTGGAGAGAAAATTATTGTCAGAATGTAGATGTAAAAATTACAATTTTAACTTGGTGTTCCGTGGTCACGACATAACGATCGACAATCTATTCTTGTTATTTTTAATTACATTTTGACTAATGGAAGCTACTAATCAACTTACCACCAAACCGTTTCCTCGCAGGGGTAGGCAACGAAGCTTAGAAAGCCACAACGAAAGGTGACCCACCACTTACCCAGGACCGTTCTATGTGCGAATGCTCCCATATCGGTCCTTCTCATTTGCCGCCAGATTGTCATTTTTTAATGCTAATGGCAACCGGTAGAAAGCCACACATTTCTTAAACACTCGCCTCTTATATATTATTTACCATCCTTTCCTCGAGTAATTTTTTTTTAATTCGGTCCACTATGCTATTTGTTCATTCTTCATTCTATCTATCACACATAGATTTTTCATACATGCGCCGGAGCGACATTCAGTCTACTTTTGTTTTGCAAACTATGCATGAATCAATTAAAAGGTGAAGTAATTATTCCTGTTTAAAGATTAGATTTTTCACAGGAATTAATGAAAGGGAATTTTTTTTTATTTATTTATTTTAATATTATAAGATATAATACATTTTTAAAATAATCAGTAGGATATATATTTCTTTTAACATTTATTTCTTCTCTATGAGAGTAAGACTCGTGTATAGAGATGTAGTATATACGAGAGTGTATAATTTATGTTTCAGTTAGTCTGTAATTTGTTAAAAATTAAAGATTGTTAAAAATTGGATACCTCGATAAATGATTTTGAGTTGCGGTATATTTTTGTTTTGAAATATCAATTCGGTCTCTAAATATTGTAGATCGAAGTTCGCTGCTAATATTTGATTTTTTAAATTTAGTAATAACATTGGTCGCAAGAGTCTTGTCGAGTACGGGGCTTTGGTGTGAATTTTAATATTAATTTCAGTGTTATCTTCAGTAATTTGGTTCTTCGGACGGTTTTACATTGTTACATATTAACAGCATTAAGAATTCTATTTATAGTCGCGTTGTTTAAAAATGTTGCCCGTATAAAGTAATTTAGAATCGAAGAATCATACATGTCGGTATTCTGATTAGTCGGTATTCGGTGCAAGTGCGACGGCGAACATCTCGGTACAGTCGTTTCTGCCGGTTTGGAATCGGGCTGTTCACTTGGATAAGCGCCATTTTTTCAGTTTTGACACTACGTTAGCAGATTATTAACCAAATTTTAAAATTGAGTAAGCATTGGTAATTATATTTAATTTATTAGGAGAACACATTCTTATTGTGAAGAACATAGGTCTGTGATATTTTAAATATGAATTAAATATATTAATTAGAAACATATACATATAAAATCAATTCTATCGAAAAATATTGTTGTTGCGCCACCGGGATTCGAACCTGGATCTCTTTCCTAACCGGGGAAGGTGCATTATCCAACTATGCTACAGCGGCAATATTTTTAGCGACAATTTTTGAACCTATATATTACCTTTTTGATATTAATACATTTAATCGTTTAATAAGGTAGATTGCTCTTTCAAATAATGGAACGATTAAATGTATTAATATCAAAAAAGTAATATATAGGTTCGAAAATTGTCACTATAAATATTGTTGCTGTAGCATAGTTGGATAATGCACCTTCCCCGGTTAGGAAAGAGATCCAGGTTCGAATCCCGTTGGCGCAACAACAATATTTTTCGATAGAATTGATTTTATATGTATATCTTTCTAATTAATATATTTAATTCATATTTATATTTAATTTCATCGTAATATTTTGTCCTATGAATACTGCGGACATCTACTTTTTTAGAATTGTACTATTATTATCCCTATAAACGAAAAGTGTTTAATCATAACTTTCAGCGTCTTCTTAAATATTTCAAGTAGAAGTAAAAGGAAAAAAATGTATGTTTTTAGTGTACATGTTTGATCGCAAATACAATCATCAAAAAATATATATTTATTGATTTTATTTTTTAAAACAGCTGATGCCTTGCTCTTATCACATTTACGTAACTTTGAAAAGCCAACTTAAATTAGTTTTTTTTTTAAGATCATGAATAATAATATCATACTATTATTAGTTGAGTTTATATAATCTATACTTCAGTTAGGGAGATCAATGATCTGGGTGTAATATTTGACAGTAAATTATCTTTCATTCCCCCACATCGGTTCGATAACTAATAAAAGTCTCGAAATGTTGTTATTTATTTTGCGGAGAGCAAAAAACTTTTCAGACCTGCACACTTATAAAGTTATCTACACTTCTAGTCAGACCTCAGGTAGAATATAATTCGGTAATATGGTCGCCTCACTTCATTGTTCACTCTATGTGCGGTTGAAAGAATCCAGAGAATTTTTTTAAGATTCATTAATTTTAAATTAAATATACGCTCTGAGGATATCAATTATGATTATCTCCTCAGCTGTCTGAAATTGTTAAAATTATCAGTGAGACGTACGATGACCGACCTTATATTTCTATACAGGATCATCAATGGTATGATGGACTGCCCCCAGATTATTGGTCTGCTTGACTTTCACGTACTATTGAGGTCATCGGGACACAATTCATTGTTCTATTACTGTGGTAATGTCAGAATACATGCATTAGCTAACTCCGCAATCCCCAGATTGCATTCTTTGAGAATGAATATGCGGAGGTTGACGACATTTTTACTGTAAATTTAACTCTTTATAGAACTACATTATTACAATTTTTTGCGCCTCAACTCAATGGTGATGGATAAATTGCTTTGCTTCACACTTTATATTTATTTTTAATTTTGATTATGAAAACACATGCTGATATTATGTAATTTTTTTCTTTATGTATTGCACTTCTGATGAAATTTTCTATTATTTTACAAATTATGTTAATACTTGAATTGGCATGTATAATAATAATAATAAATAAATAAACTGTTATATTATCATGTCATCCTGGATATATATTACAGACATGTAGGTCATGGTTTGCTTTTCACCTAGGCATATGCCTGTATTTCGACAGCTAATACAAAAATTAAGTTGCCACGGTGCGTTCAGTAGAAATAATACCAACACACATACACTCGTCAGTGTTCTCTGACGTCAAATAATAATTGAATTTATTCTGGGTTATTCTGCCCTGTTTAGGCTGATGTAAAGTGCAAATAAAATAAGAAATTATATGTCACAACTTAGTAATACAGTCTCGTCAGCATTTAGACATATAATATTGCGTTCACAATTCCGTGGGGAAGTCTTATTTACTCATGAAAATCACTGCGGTTCACTTTATCGCACTGGCCGTAGTACTACGCTTGTTTAAGTCATCGTCCCTGTTATTGAAGAACTCGCTGGTGTCTGCGACAAATGTGACCCACTTATATGCCAGAAAAAAGTTCATCGTAGCAATAACAATTTTAATATCTTATTCTGATCTTTCTCGGACGTTTTGATGCCTTCAATATTGGGCTTCATGCGAGTATTAAATGTGTTCTCCATTTTTTTTTATAGTCGCGTCGACGATATGTCAAAAAACAAAAGACAAATGTAAACATGTTTTTATTGTTGTTCAGTATAATTTATTGTAATTTACACAATGCTGGTGTTATGCGGACAACGCGTTGAGGTCGTGTGTTTGTACGCATCGCCCGATATTAGCTTTCGGGCGCTCGGGGTGGCCAATCGGCGGAGAGCAGTGGGCGTGTTGGGAAAATTGCTTTAGTTTTGTTCTGACGTCGCGACGGCAAATGAAGCGAGCTGTTCCTGGCACCGCTCCAGCGGGGCCGTCACTCGCCGCCGAGTCACCCCCGGCAATAATGCGGTAATTCTCCCCGCGACGCGAAGCCTGTTTAGTCCTCGAATCCGTTCGGCCGCTCTTATTCGAATCGTTACAATTTTAAAATGCTACGTTCAGTCGTTAAACTCGGTTGGTTGGCTTTTATTCGAATCGTTACAATTTTAAAACATCAAATTTGATTACTTGTTCTTTATTCGAATCGTTACAATTGTAATACATCGTGCTTTGCTGCTAAACCTTTTCGTTCGGTCTTCGTACTAATCGTCCAATATTAAACTTTCGTTTTTAAAAACGGTACCTATTCGAATCGTTACCATTATAATACATACCACCAATTCTGTTCGTTCGGTCTTTATTCGAATCGTTACCATATTAAATCTTTATGTTTAACTGCCTAAGCCTAGTTGCCTGGCTGTTCGGCCTGTCTTTATTCGAATCATTACAATTCTAAAAATATATGTTTAGTTGTCGAGTATGGTCGCTAGTGATGAGCTCATAATCACGAACCGCGAGTCAATCACTGATATATTTGAGTCACACTCACTATCAGTGATCGAATATCTAGGAATATAAGGATTCAAAATTTTTTTGTTAAAAATTCTATTGATTTTCTGACGCCGCCGTTTAAATCCATTATTACATGAATCAGCGCCATCTACCGGATTTTCCGTAATTTGACTAGCGCCATCTATTGGAATCTGTTTTTATTTGGTAATGTTTATGCTAACTTTCTGGTAACTTAATTTTATTTTGTTCGTATTTTATTTCACATTTTGTAGGTATGTATATATATGTGCAGTAATTTTCTACTAATTATTCTAATTATTTATACGAGAATTAGATTTTACGCAAATGAAGTTTTAATAATATCAATAAATATGCTCAAAATTATGTTTTTTTTAAATTTATTTAAATTGATATTACCGAATACCAATCACAATCGCATCAGTGAATCAAGAGTAACATTCTTTCTCATCACTATTGGTCGCCTTTATTCAACTATATACATGTTTTCGTGTTAGAAATAATAATTTGATCTTCATTCGAATCGTTACAATTTTAAAATAAATTTAAATCTGCAAACTCGGTCGGTCTTTATTTGAAAAGGTATAATTTTAAAACGTTCTGTTGAATAGTCAAATTCGACCGGTCACTCTCACCCTTCATTCAAATCGTTACATTATTTTAATTATATGTATATCGAATGCGGTCAATCGACCTTTATTTTTGGATCGTAACAATTTATTTTGATTACTCTTCAAATTGAGTTTATTGGTCGACCTGTATACGGATCATTATATTTTTTAAGTATTGCTATTACATAACGATCATTGTTTCGTGTAATCTGCGACTCGTGATATTTGAAAGTGAATGTCACAACTGCTCGCCGGTTATGATCCCAAATAACATAAAATATTTAAATAATAATTATTACCTACGAATTTTATTTGCACACACACCCAAACGTACAACGTACATGGTGGTAAGGAGTGACGATAAAGGCCGATTTATACTATTCGTGTGGATGCGGATTGTTACTGCACCGCGCTGTACAGACAATTTACCGTACTGCGCTTGTAATTGTTTCTACTTTTCAATTGCGTATTGCGATTGTACCTCTCTTTACAATTGACATGCAGCAATGGACAAACTGAACGTTCGTATCTGCATTAACAGGCCACAAAGCAAATCAAACAATGCCCGAAAGCCTCTTTGGATACACGCAACCCGCTCACAGTCCAGAATGAAGGTGGAGTCGGGAATGGCAGGATGCCAACGTCAAAAATAAATAATTCACCCGTAGCCCCGACGACATTGCGGCTCACCTTCCCGAATGGTACCCAATCGATGTACAAATTTGATCCATGGGTTTGACTTAAAAAAGCCGCCCAGTCAGAAAAGTACATAAGACAATCCCAGAGGCTGGATTCGAACCTTGCCTGTGGTGCTACTTTAAAAAACTAACTCTGTGCGAAGAAGAAGACAAACATTCTCGTTAAAATTGTTATTGTTGCGGAGGCGCTCCTCTCAATGTAAATCAACATCATCGTCAACCTGTGTCTGCCAAGAACAAGACATAGGCCCCTCCCCATTCCTCTGGCCGGCGTTCCCAAGCAAACTTCCGAATGTCGTCTTTCTATCTCTATAGCGGTTTTCCTTCCCTAAGGCATTTTCGATGTCCAAATGTATCTGTCATAATTAATTCTCGCTCATTTCCATTTCAAAAGGTCAATCCTGTTCGCAATGTCACACCTCGTTTGGCACTTTATCTAATCATTGCGGTTTTTTGTCATCATACAATTTAAATAATCACGTAATACGCAAAATAATATTGGCCGCACCGACCCATGTACGAATAGCATAAATCAGTATTAATGTATTATGTCTATGCTTAATATTCATTCTTCGCTACTTGGCACATTTATACACCTAATTTATTTCTTTCTTTCATTTTGTTACATTTAAAAACTAGTTCGATAAAATAACCTCTGGTATATTTCATTTCAAGCCTCGTTTGATTACAAAATTAAAATTGTAATAGCAAAACTCAATTACGTTTGAATAACTATTATTAAGCCATTTTACAAAAGGAGAAAATTCATTGTATAACTTTTGATAGTATTTCTTATATCATACTTAATTTATTTAAGTATAACATTATTCTTTTTTTTTGTATAATAAATAAAGTCTTAACTTGTTTATGATATTGCAGTAAATACAGGGATAGCGCTCGCTTAGATTATCACTTTTTGCCATACATAGTGACAAATATTTTGGACGTGTTGGCTCGAAATATGTCTTAATACGATTCATAATTTTAATTTATGTCTACAAAAAAATGAAGATAAAGATGATTTGTAAGAAGTTCTTACATGGAAAAAAATGTGTATTTGGTAGGTAGCTAATATTTCTTTGGCGGCAATATTTTTTTTATTTTTATTATTGGTACATACATAAATTGTTTCAGTTTACATCTGTATATTAGCGAAAATATTACATGATGATAAAAATATGTTAAATCATGTAATTATGATAGATGATGTTTTTTTTAAATTGACTATTAATGAAATTATCTTTTAGTAAGATAATTAAAACAATGATTCCATTTTTAAATTCAATGAAGTATACAGTTAAATTTTTAAGTGCAGTTTCCCTCTGGTACAGATAATAGATATTATTAGGTTACATTCTGTGTAATATATTCCGCAGGTACCGTGTGCCTTTACGTTGTGTACTTGTAATTATATTTAGAATCATATTTTAAAATAATATCGTTAATGTATCTTCCTTCCGGTATGGAAATAATCTATTTTATTAAAGGAATTTAACATTATAAAAACAGTATGCATTATAGATCTCTACAGTGTTTCACTCTGAATTATTGAGCAATAGGAAAATGTTAACATAATATAATATGGGTACAATAATTAATCAATTTTAGCACTTTATAAAATAGATACGTAATATTAATAGAACTTAATTCATTATTCAGTTAGTATTCACTTCGTAACCTTTCTTTCGCAGGAGGCAAGAGTCAATGTACGCCATGACGGGGCTGTACTCGGAGACCGCAGCCCTGGACTCCGGCGCTGACGGTGGGGAGGAGGGCGGAGGGGCGGAGCATGCGCCCCCAGCGCCCCATCACGCCCACACCAAGACCCACAGCAGAAACCCCTCGTCCGGGCTGGTTGACAGGTAAGAAGAACCTTCATATGTTGTTTATGTCTCTAATAGGCTTAGCGTTGAAAAGCTTTTCAATGTTTATAAATATCTTATTTTTGTTAAAAGGCGCCGCCATACAAAATACTTCCAATGTATAATAACATCACGATATATGATGATATGATTGATTGATTCGGTTCTTTTTAGAAATATTCGCCTTTGAAAATTGCCCAAGTTCGTCGCTCTCGATACTGCTCTGGCAGATTTTTGCCTTTTCCTCGAAATAAAATGAAATGTGCGATGTGTTAACATTTCAATTTCGTTGTAGATCTAAATATGTTATGCTATTAAAATAGAACTTTTCATACCTTTGTATAGATCATCAAAGGTATAAAAATATACAGTTAAATTTATTGAATTTACTTAAACCGAAAATACATAAATTATTCGAGTAATAATAATAAAATGCAAATTTATAATAATAACCTTTACATGTTCAAATCGGGCGGCAGTTTTTTTTTGTGATAGCGCATTATTTTTTATTTATTTTTTTGATACTGGGTGATTTTTTGTACTAATTTTGTGAGTACCTTATATGTATTTTAATTAATGTATGGAAAATAGTTCCAATTTTTGTGCCTTAATTTAATACAATACAATAATCATGTTATTTTTATTCTAACATCAAATAGCAGGCAGATAGATGGATTAAATATCCTACTAAAATTAATTACAAATGATAATAGCTTTTAATAAATTAATCTTCATATTGGATACTTTAGTGTTTTCCGGCTATTTTAACACAGACGTTCGCCAGGGTATCACTTAAACATTAATCCTAGTTTTAACTACTCTTGAATTCCTTAAAATATATTGTACAAAATTTTCCCTTGTAAAGTCAAAACTATTTGTTTCCAATACATAGTTTTATGTTAATATAAGATTAGATTATATTGGCAATAAAGAAAAAGAATTTGATTAACCAATCTATGAATTTTAAATTGATATTGATTGATGATTGATTACTTTTATAGAACTTTACATTTCGATGGTATATTTTGATTATATGTAATATGATTTTCATGGCTGCCGACCGTTCAGATTCTGTCAAGCTATTTTCTGGGCTTTATGCTATTTATTATTCGCAATTTAGATTTCTCATAACCCACTGCAGAATCCAAGGTCAAATCTTCGTTGAAACAACGCGGCACATATTTTAATCGGTCAAACGTCAAGATTCTGATTTTATTGTTTATATAACTAGTGTTGATACAATTTAATCGAGCAGTGTAAATACATACCTTAATATTTATTAGATTCTCAATACAGCGTCTTATAATTATTATTTTTAAAGTTTATCTGGAATAGTTTCGATAGTTTTTTTTATTTTAAAATTAATGGTATTTCATCCAGTTAAAAATGTTTTTTTTATCAATCACTAGTTAGTACTATACTGTACTGCTGAATGTGCCATCCCCCGACAATGTCGAACGCGACAGTTCAGGCCCAGTTCTAGAGGAGCGTAGCGATGAGGATTCCCCCATCCGAGCCGACTCCACTATCGAGAGTAGCATTGCCGGTTGAACGCACAGCTGGATAGAATTAATTTTCAGAAAGTTTACCAATACTGCATAATGGCAGTCTACGAGTAACAATTAGATAGTTAATCAACATATTCTGCGTTATGATTTGAATGACGTCAATATTGATGAATAGTTCTGTTGTATATACGCCAACAAATTCTATCGTGTTAACAAATAATGCGCTTAATAGTTATGTTATGTAACGAATGAGTTCACACGGTTCACTATTGTTTCCTGTGTAAAATATATTAATTACAAGAATTATCGACAATCTGCCAGTGCGACGAACAATGAAAAGTTTAACGTTTTCTCCCAGGAAATTACATCCCGGCGCCGTGTACCGCGTTCATACTATTCCCAGATATTATTGTGTAAATCCTCGCGAATTGGAACGTATTACGTAATTAATAGTGCCCCCGCCCGATTCATATATATTCTCCGAGATGAGATATACTATTGACCCGAATACAACTTCGCCTATTGAAATAATTAACGAAAAGACTGATTAAAAACATTTTATTTATTTATTCATTTTTTTACAAATATGTGGTAGGTTATTACCGACTGGTTGCTTGCTGACTAAGCGGCTGCCTATATACCACAAATTTCAGATTATAAATTATACTACAATATACAAAAAAAATCGATACTTTTTTACAATAATAATAAAGTGACAAATGTAATGGAAGGCACACGTAACGAGGGAAAAAAAATTGTAAATAAACAAAAAGAGAGAAAGTATTAAACATTATATGTTGATTACTTTATGATATTATTTACTGTATAGTGTTCATAGGATAAATCATCAATACTCATTATTTAATTTATAAACAAACTCATTCAAATGCCCTAAACTAAATGCGCAATTTCGATACAAACAATTTTAATTAATTTTATGTAAGAGAGGACAATTTTTTTTTGTACTCGACTGATAGACTTTAACCAATCTTTGATACGTTTCAAAGTATTGTAAATTTTTGGCCCGAGGATAATACGATATCTTTGTTCTTGAGACAATTAAAACTTGTGTTTTATTTGGACTTACCAATTTTTTAACCTTTAATTTCTATTTAATCGATATTATCCCCAGGGAGGTACTTCATGATTACACAGATGTGACATAACGAAAAGTATTAATAGAACGTAATTTATGATTAAATCCTTTACCTCTTCCTGAACGAGTCGAAGCTTTTCCCTCCATGTTGGTGTTGTGCTCCTGCTCCACAACCAAACATTCCAGAAAAGGCTGGTCATTTTTCAGCTCCAATTATAGCGACCAGCGGGATAATTCCATTATTATTTTGAACCCGCGCTAGAGTCGCAACTATCGGAACATTTTGTCAATTAATGCAGTATATTAAAGAGGAATGTTCATTGCTGCTATTTTGGAAACAGATTCTCCCTTTGCAAAAAATATTTAAAATTAAATACAAATATATTCCTCTTACACATTCAGTATTTAGTAACACTTTGTATTATCTGTAACTTATCTAATAATTCATATATTTGTAGGGAGAAAGAGAAACCGCACACGGTGTTTCCTGCTGCAATGGAGCTGAACGATGATACCAGAGATTGCGGTATTCTGGCTTGCAGACCTAGCTTCATACAGAGATTTGCCAGCATTAAGGTAAGACGTCATCCTTCATCTTCAAGTCAGATTTATATATATATACATATATATAATATATATGGAAATAAATATACCTAGACACACTCCTCCGTCTACAATATTCTAAAAGAAAAAAAGCTGTCATTTACAATTAGGTACATTCATAACCATCTTATGAAAGAAATAAAACGTTTGGATATGAAGAATAGATCTAATTTGCTGAACCTTTCGCTCACTAGGTGATAGTTTCGCTTTTATTAAATAAGATTGACATCCATTGTGATACATTTTTAAAATTATATTTATATATCCATAAATGCTACATGTACCACTAAGAAATATAAAGAAAAACGATAGTATTTGTATCAAAATAATATTAAAAATACCAGTAATACCAATACCAATGATTAAATTAAAAATATTTTTTAAATGAAGTAAACATAGTAAATAAATCTATAAATAAATAATAGTGAAATAGAACATAAGTCTTTATAACAGAACATATATAACATATATAAATAATATTTTGAAACCTAAACAAATGAGTGTTATAAGTAAATGATACACGTACAATAAATATTTAACAACAATACATTGTATTATTTAAGTAAATAAAAAATAATTAAAAAAACTAAACATTGAAAATACAGTATAATTAGCAAGACGAAATAAATATTTGCGAA
The DNA here is from genome assembly GCA_031772225.1 of Eubasilissa splendida. Taxonomy (NCBI): domain Eukaryota; kingdom Metazoa; phylum Arthropoda; class Insecta; order Trichoptera; family Phryganeidae; genus Eubasilissa; species Eubasilissa splendida. The sequence goes on from CM062848.1 coordinate 27,381,669, forward strand.
ATTTATCCATTATCTATCCTTCAGGCCCTAAATCATTTAACAACAAATAATCTGGCCCCTTAAAATTAGATGAATTTTATTTTTTTGTATTCAACATATAATTTGGAATTAATAGAAACAACTGCATAATTACGATTTATTTGAAATGGTTAAAATTAAGCACACGTTCCTTGAACATTTTCGACTCGTTATTTAGTCACCCATATAATATTGTGGACTGGGTCTGTTACACCATATATAAGCGCTCTTGAAGTGATTTTTTTACGAAAATAGCGCTATAAAAATCTATTCAATATTATTATTACATTGTACATCCGATTTCGTGCCGCATAGTATTACTTACAGTAGGACTAACTCCACTAAAGTTTGTTCATCCTCCAGCGATCCAAGGAATTTTCATCTTAGTTATTCCAGCATTGTCTCTGGTTTATTCACTCTCGGTCTCTCACTTTAATCCTCCAGCAGTTCGGCTTTCACTTTCATTATTATGTAAAGCCTTAAACAATATCAACCCAGTGGCTTTGACGGGATATTTACACAATACACAACCGATAAGGTAAAACAAAGGAGTAAATGTTTGGTACACTCGACCATACTCGTGAATTTCATCCGTTCAGTTTTTATTTCTCATTTAATTGTTGTTTGTATTGTTTTGTTAAATAAAGTCATTAAAATCCGCTATCGTTTAATCTTATTATTTTATTCAATCTGAGTAAAATGTTTACAGCACGCGTTGAGTCATCAAATATAATATAATTGTTCAATTCGTATTTGATCACGGTTACCATTTACGTGTACTCCCTTTTACCTTTAACTTTGCTAGTAAATGTACACACATACTTATTTAACATGTCAATGTATTCGTACGCAATGAAATTTAAACTTTTACTAGTAGCGTACATTTTCACATCTAATTCAGTAAAAGTATGCAGAAACAAAATGTATAATTTTAAATGAAATTTTTGGCAGATGTGCACACCAACTGCATAACCTATAAATATAATGTTCCACGCCTGTTTATGAATGTTAATATTGAAACAAAGTCTGGTATTTAAATAACTTTTTATTAAGATTACATTTTCTATACATAATATATACATTTTAAAAATTAGACTTGTGATGTTGTGCTTTTACTAATGTGGTATGTAGAACATTGTCTAATAAATTAATACATTTATTATGAATAGTAAACATTTTTAGTAGTAGACTTTAATCATTAATGCCGATAACATATTTTCTCGTTAGATGTTCGTCCTGTTGCTGTCGTTCCTGGTGACCCTTCAACAAGCCCTGAGCTCGGGATACAACAATTCCGTGATTACGACCATCGAGAAGCGATTCGAGATTCCGTCCAGCCTGTCTGGACTCATAGCCAGCAGTTATGAGATCGGAAACGTGATCACGGTCATCTTCGTGTCTTACCTGGGCAGCAGAAGACACATTCCAGTGTGGATAGCAGTCGGTAAGTGTGTCATTTGCATTCTCTATATTTATTTTTTCTTAAATTTGTTATTTACAAACTCTTATTTCGACTGGTATTGCCTTTATATTGTGATCTGTATGATTATCAAATATTTCAGTATAAATTTAATATTTTTCAACATATAGACTATATGTCATCTGTTTTTACTAAATACGTGCATTTATATTAATATTATGCAAACATTTCTCTGGCAATTTAATCATATACAAAAGTAATTTATTTTATTAGTGTTTGAACTTTATTTCGTTTTAGATTATTTAAAACTATATTAAGCATTTCACTTCTTTGTACTCCTGTTTCTGTTTCACGTTCTGGAATTTACATTTTTTGCCACGAAATTTCAAGACAAACTGTAAAATATATTGTAAATGCCGTCTATACGAACGCGTCACCATGTGTGAGAATGTTAAAAGCTATTACGTAAAATAAAAATACTTACGAGAGATAATACTACAATTATTTTTGATGTTTCTGAACCAGCCTCGCCTTTTAATTGCGTTAAATATTATACTTTTAATTTTAGCTCCATCGTAAAACATTCCTATTTTACTTTAAAATTGTTTTATTACGATATTTGCATTAAAAATGTCTTGACTTATTTTCATTTTTAACAACTATTTCCGTATTGACATTGAAATACTTAGTAAATACCACGGCCATTTTGTTATTGTTTAAAATACCATTTCTCCGGCGCGCTTTGTATATTTTACAAATAATTACTGCACGTATTTTTTTCCACACCTGCAATAATTCTCTCGTAATACTTATTTATAAAGTTTCTACCGCATTTCGGTTTCTATAGGGTTGTGATTTATTGGTCTTACCGCACCGGTTTTGTTGTCTTGAGGGCTGTGATGGAATCGATACGTCCGCCGTGTGCCGCATTGCTACTCGCTACTCGCTACCCGCTACCCTCTCAGCGCTGTGCACGAGGCTAACATACAACCTACCCCATATTGATGCGGAAAATTTAAATTGCTCCGGAAAAAATTCTATGTTTAAACTAACCATTTTTTGCGTGCCAGATCTCGACGCAGCCGCTCGCTGAAAAGAGTCGAGAATAAATTTGAATAGTGTAATTGAGTGTAATGGTATTCTGTTGTTCTTCTTTTTTTTTTGAGAAAATGTACCGTTGAATTTACAAACAAAACTCGCCCCTTAAGGTGCAGAACACGATACAAAAAGATTCCGAGAAGCATTATAAACGAAGGTTTTCTACTGACAGCCTTTATAACTCCTACTTGATTTTTGCTGTACTGTATATTTGTTGTAAATACTAATTAAATGTATTAATTAGAAAGATATACATATAAAATCAACTTTATCGAAAAATGTTGTTGTTGTAAAATATCACAGACGTATGTTCTGAATAATTACAACATCACAATAAGAATGTGTTCTCCTTAATAATATATTTGTATAAAATATTAAGTGTTCCCCTTTTCTTAAAGATTTTTATAAATTGCACTCTTGAAAACTTTGGGTTACCTACTTGTCAATTTTAAAATGTATATTATTCAAAAAACAACGTAGTCAATGGCGTAACTACGCTAATATAACCAAAGTGCTACATTGGGGGCCACGTTCGATAGGGGGCCCAAAAAATCCCTGCCCTACAATACATTTGGTTTGGATTCATTTCCCATTACTAAAGTGGAGAAATTGTTTTTAAAATACACTATGGCAAGGGGAATTATTAACTGACTTACCACCACGCCGTATCCCTGCGGGAGTAGGTAGAGAGGATAGATCGCCATATTCTTCTGTCTTGACACACAATTCTCGCCTCATCCACATTCATACATCTTCTTATGCAAGCACGTTGATTATTAATTGCTTTTAACAGGATCGTCCTCCAGTATCTGATTTACCTGGCCGTGCCGAGTCTTCCTCGGACGTCCTCTATCTTTGGTGCCATGCGTCATATATCTTTCTTACCATTTTTTCATCATTCCTCCGTTCCATATGACCAAACTACCTAAATGACTATTTCTTTATCTTATTCACTATACTAAGATCAGCTTTACATTATTTCCTTATTTCTTCATTTTTACTGCCATAAATGGATCTGCCGCATATACCCACCCTTAAGCGATCTCATTTTCACTGCATTCAGTCTACTTTCGTTCCTCTTTTGGCAGCTCCAGGCCTCACTTCTATACATCAGTGTCGGTACCAGAACTCAATTGGAAATTATTAAAATAATTTTTCACGTATACCTGATGCAAAAATGTGTGAAACCATAATCGGTGTATTCAATAACACACCCCACCCCGCTGATGCCTAAAAAATACATTTGTTTCTTTCATGTTAGTGTTAATATTTTAGGAGACAAGAAACCAATGTTTTCATACTATTTCATGGATAAACTGCATAATACTTCATATCTTATATAACACAACACATTTACATCGTTTTACATTGATGCCTAATGCCATATTTCCCATTTTGCACTGAGTCCCAAGTTTTTCAAATTACGCCACTGATCCTAGTATATTCGTATCTTTGATCTAAACGTCAAGAACGGTTGAAACTTAACTGTAAACGTAAGCCATTTTACAATTATAATTAATTACTATTACGTCTAAATGTTTACCTACTAGGTAAATACGCATCTTTAGAATAGGAAAAAAATATTCTTTCTCACTTAACTGGTACGAAAAATATTTATATTTCAAATGAAAATTCAAATATTTAAAGTTGGATGCAATAAAGCTTGGTTCCCATGCGTTAATGAATATTAATTATTGAAGAAATTGAACGGATTTTTTTTTATTTATCTTTATCTTCACAGGGCAGGAAATTAAATTTTGTGGTCGGAGATTGGATTTTAAGGCGACATTTTGAATGGAATTAGAAGATATGGAAATAATTTAGTATTTTCAATTTGAAAAACATTTATTAATATTTCGAAATATTATTTTTTTGAGATTGTCCAGCTTTTTTACGTGATTAAATACTTTCATCATACCTACAGCTGGTGGCTGGCTCCGTTCGAGTCGGTTTTCTGTATCCAACCTAGATAGGAATCTACTTCCCTCGTATTAAAGAATAATTTACTTCGATATCAGAAAAAAGATACCTACCAACTATTTTGTGTAAATTATAAAATATGATTTATCTCGTCATTATTGACGGGCGTTCACCTAATGCTTAAATATTAATAGTTATTGGAGTCCTATTGTCAACTCACACCGCATCAACAAAAATCATGAAAAAGTTATCAAAGAACATGTCAATGATGAAAACGTGTTCAAACAATCGTGTACAAAATATCATCGAATGACTTGGCAGTTACTTTGTGGTGCAACGTGATTATTTATATTTTTTTTAATAAACTAAACATAATATTATACACACGGTAATTTATACTTCTTTGTCACTATTATTGTTTCGATTTTCAATTATCATTTACATCTGACGATGGAAGGATTCCACTACTTTAAATTGTGGTAGTGACTAGTGTAACTCAACGCGCATGCAGTTTAAAGTTTAATTTATTGAATAAAGAAATTATTTTTTTTAAATAATCAAGCACAGATATATTCGGACAGTCGTAGATTTTCGAAAAGAAGTGGATTAGAAAAAATCGACCTTTGGTTGAAAGTGTTCTTAAAATTTGTAGAGGTTTTCAACACTCGGTTGTGTTATGACATATCGATTTAAAACAACTTCATCAATTATAATTAATCACAGTCATCATATAATTATTTCTACATTCGTAATTACTATACGTAATACGGCTTTTGTGCAAAATAGGGTACATTTTTTATGGTTTTCTTCTTTTTTTCTTTTATAATTTCCATTCCACTGTTACGAATATTTTTAAAAGCTTTTCAAAAAAGTCATTCCGCGACTCTTATCTAACAATTAACATTTTTGAGCTCTTGTTCGTTTACGCCCCGAGGTTGCAGAAGTATTAATATGGCAGGCGGTACATTTCTTAAAAATGATTAAATTTCTGGACAGCTTGAACTTGAACTGAACTTGAAACAATATTGCCCCGTTCCTCGCTCGTAGGATTTTAGTGAATGTTAACATTTCACTGACTAGCCTTCTGTAGTACACAGCTTACCGAATGAAACATGTAACGGCTTAATTTTTAATGGACCATTGTTATTGTTCGTTTCGCTTTTTACTCGAGTTATTTACCGAATAAGTGTCAGTTCGCCGCGTCTGGCCCGGAGGATGCCAGAACCGTCCGGCAGCAGCTCGGCCTCCCGTCTCAGTCTCCCGTCCTCTGCACTCGTTATCCCGGATTCGTGAAATTTGATCCAATTTATTATTTATCTCACCTTCCTCTTACTGTAAGAGACTGAGTAATATTTCTAATCAGACAAGATTATTTGAATGACAGATATATTATATGAACCTGTTAAAATACCTACCCGCTAAATATTATTATTAGTCTACTTAGGGCCGGTTGTGTGATCAGTATTAACATTTTACTTAAACGGGTTGTTTGATCGTTGATAAAAAAATGTTTACTTCTCGAAAGTACATCCCGTAGTAAACTCATTTTACACTCCCATATCCGATAGTAAAAACGAGAATCGATAGTTAAATATGGCGGACTTTTCACAGCTGTTCCAAAAGTCATCTGACACATTGATACTTTGAATGTTGCAGTATATCAATATACTTCAGTATACTTCAGTATCAATATACTTGTCAGTCGGAAAAATTCCTATCTAGGTTGGATACAGAAAACCAGCTCGAATGGAGCCAGCCACCAGCTGTAGGTATTATGAGAGTATTTTAATCATGTAATAAAGCTGGGCAACCTCAAAAAAATAATATTTCGAAATATTAATGATTTTTTCCGACTGACAATCATCTGTCATCTCGCGTAGTCAATCACCTGTTAAATATATGTTCGTAATGCTTACGTTTGTTCAGCAATTATTTATTGTAAATATGATCTCAGTTTTTTCAAGAATGTCTTTATGTGGAATGACGATGAATAATCAATTAAGAACACCGTTTGTACAATTCTAGGGAAAGCAATACAGAATGCACTAGTAGAATAGCAATCTAGCGGCTGTCGCCGATTGCTTGCCGCTAGGCACAGCGGGCAGTTATTATGGTCGCTACGCGGCCAGTGTTGACCGCTGCGCGACCAGGGCTTTCGTAATAGTTCCTAAGCAGCAAGCAATCAGTTATAGCCAATTGCTCCTCTACTAGATCGAATTGATTACCTCGTTATTTTTTTGGTTGTTTATTTATTATTGTTGCTGTCTAATCTTTCTAATGGTGTACTATATATATAAATAAATATATCTATTAAAATAAATTGCCATTTTAGATTCCCTTTTTTGTATGGAATGCAATAGTCAATATCACCTCTGATAGTTTTTCAGCCTTGTTCTGGTTATAAATTAGGTCTTCTTACATAAAAAATAATCGTGTGTCTGAATTAATTATTTATACACAACTTTTACAGTTATTTCCGTGCTAGAGATGTTTTATTAATTTGGCCTCGTAAATGTGAAAATTGACTATTAAAACATAATATTGCGTCTAGTCGGCTTCCGATTATATTCCCTATCACGGGTTCGTTATAAATGATATAAAGCGTACAATTAGCTTACTGCGCGTGCAGCCCTCGTCCGCGCTCATTCTATTTACTCCATTTGCCGATTTGGTCAAAAGCTTTCGCGTTTATTCGGGGGTTTTATGTATTGATTGACTCGGCCCAAATGTTGCACTTTGACCGCGGTGCTGATTACGGTGACTGGCAAAGATATTAATATGTTATACAATAAACCAAGTTTGATCGATTACATCTTGAGATATCTTTTCCCATTCACCTAGTAGTATATTCTATAATTTTTATTTATTTAACATTTTCTGTTTTCTTCCTTTCAAAATTATCTCTTAACGGCGAGCTTTCATTTTTCCAGTTTGAATATCGAGAAATTCTATACAAATTACACATGCTTTCAAGGTGAGGTTAATTAGTTAGATTCTTATAAGTATCGGATAAATAATTAATGACCTTATTTGTTACGAAAATCGTGAGAGTGGAAGGGTTGAATAGAAAGAGACGACAAAAAAATTGTTGATTTTCTCGCGTCCAGAGGCTTATCCAAGTTATTCATATTAATGTTATGGAGTACCCAATTCATATATATGAATATGTTTTGAAATCAGACTAAGTACCTACATATATTTTAATGGTCGCTTAAATCAATGTTCTAAATTTAAATTTATTTTGACAGCTCGGTTTAAAACGCCACATCGTCGTTTTGGTGATATGTCTGTTTCGTAATTCCATACTATTTATGAAACAGGCTGCTAGTGTTTAAAAGACAACAGTGTTATTTAATTGTGACTTACATAAAAATAACGTACATAAAATGTTCACTTTGTTCAAGATAACGTTGTTTTCCCTTAAAATCAATAAAAAACATCTAATTTATAAAATTTGCTATTAATGTTGTGAGTAATTTCATTATTAATTCATATTGTGGATAAAATATCCGTGAAAATATATATTTTCGGCATTTTTTAAAGAAAATTACGACTACGCGGATTCGACGTCCTTCATGGCCGGATAGACCGCCGGAATTGCGTGAAAATACTTGAGCAATTAATTGAATCGATATAAATATTATTTTGTTAGAAATTATTGCGTTTTTAATATCAAACATGATTTTAAATAGTAGCTGAAGCCTCAAAGCATGCGAGTAAATTTCAATATATTATTTAAAAACGTATGTTTTCACTAAAACAAAATATGTTAAAAACATCGAAAATTGGTAATATGTCTTGCAAATTAAATGGTTTATAACACTATTAATTTTTAACTATTTGTTAATTTGTCTCAATCGAGATTTGTCTCCGTAATCTTATCTTCAAGATTATAAGAAAATATATTTCGTTTATGCAAGAATTTTCCATATTAAGATAATTATGTGGCACGCGGAAAATGCTTATATTGTCTTAATTATAGCAAATAACATTAAATTTATTAGTTTTAAATGAGTGTAAAGTTCCTATTTAAGTAATAGTTTTAAGATAAGAAAAGTCACATCTAGTGTATAAACTTCAGATATAAATGAATAATAAAAACCCACATTTTTTTATAAAACTCAAATTTTTAAAACAAATTATATGAATCCATTAGAAAGATATATATATAGAAAAAAAATCTTTGCATCGAAAAAATCTTTTCCTTGCCATGAAACAGTTACACCAATTTCGCTATGTCGTAATCGTATAAAATAATAATTTGGATTTTATATTTTATATTATTTCATGTAAATGATACATCTGTTATTCCATTTTCAAATAGCTATCAACTTTATTATGCAATGAATACCAAAAACCTAGAACCGGGTTCTAAAATTGCAACTTTAGAATAAAAATGTGTTTTCAGTGCATTACCCGTCTGGCGGTATGTTTGGGATTATTATCCTGTTGCAGAATGGAAAGTTTCCAGTTTGTCTCGTTAGTGTCTACGCTAGTCCGGTTAGTATCGAGTCCTCAAAGGTATTAATCTGGATGCGAAGTCCGCCTGTCTCGCTTTAACGATCTTTCTCCGTACGAAGTAGAAAATCTATTTTCAGAAGGAATAACACAGTTTTTAACAAGCACCATTTTAAAAAGTTTAAATTTTCATTCCTCCCTTCATCGTTCATTTGTATTTTGTAATTTATTTATTTTTTCGTAATACTGTATTTGTTTTTACAAACAAATATGTAATATTTAATATTTAAGCATTAATTTTATGCTTATATTTTTTTCGTAAATATATAAATTGTATCAAAGTTTATCCAAATTTAATAAAATTGATTAATTAATTAATTTTAGCGTCTCCTAGCGGGTTTTACTCAAAGGTTTTGAGATTCGGATAGGAAGAGGTCCAGGTTCTAGTCCCGGTAGCAACTAAATATTTTTTCGATAGATATATTTTATTTTGTGTATCTTTCTAGTTGATTAATTTAAGTTGTCTTAATTTTATAGTTCAATATTATAGTTTGTCAACAATTTTCGACATCATATTAACAGCATTGCAGAAATCCACACAGATTGTGAATGACTGATTGTGTAATAGTACAGTTAATACTGAAAGCTGACCAAATGCTTCGCACGCTCGCTGGTTTGGAATACCGTGTATAACCTGGTCAAAAAAATATGAAAAGAATCTAAGATTGATGAGATGATAAATAGATCAACTTTTTACTAAAGTTGCTAATTGTTTAATCGTTGGTAAAAAAAAAGTTTCTTCTCGTAAGTACATCCCATCAAAAGTCATCTGACACATTAATACTTTGAAAGTTGCAGTATACGACAATTAATCTCAAATTAAATGTATTAATTAGAAAGATATACATATAAAATCAATTTTATCGAAAAATATTATTGTTGCTACCGGGATTCCAACCTGGATCTCTTCCAATCCGGGGAACGTGCATTATCCGCCTATATGTTAGTTACACTTTTCAAATTAATACATTTGTCGTTCCATTATTTGAAAGCCATCTACTTTGTTTTTACGGAATCTCAAATACCTTTAAGTAAACCGATAGGATAGGCCAGAATTAACAATTCACTTTTATAAAATTTTGGACACATCGATACAACTTATATATGTACATATTTCTAATTAATACATTTAATTTATATTTAAAATATCACAGACCTATGTTTCGAATAATTGCAACTTAATGACAATTAATCATTCAATATCCCGCTATTTTAGTGATGACAGTTCGTCCTATGATGATCTCGTTGTTTAATATACATTAGCACATAATACGAAAAAAATTCACCACCAAAGTGACAGATTTCGAACACCTAGGCGAAAAATCCATGGATAATGCATAAAATAAAACATATTTATTGATTGTTTGTCGCGCTTATAGACATCTCCATCAATGTTTTGACAAAGAGTGCATTTGTGTAAATGCAAGTAAACACATTCGGACAAATGATTTTAACCACGGGTCACACAACCGAACCTTAACGGTTCGGACATTTGTATCGAACAAGCGTGGGTGGGTAAATTTGGTTGTGTCCGCGTTAATAATACTACATTAAATAATATTTTAACGAGTTCAAGATGTAAGTGTCTGTGTTAATATATGCATAACCAGATAAGTGTCAATTCGTCAGATAAAATATTACATATATAGATCGATGCTGGCTCTCCATGTATGTTGTAGGAATGATGCTATACCTCTTTTGTGTAATTTTGTTGGGAAAGTCAAAGCGCAAGACAGGGCATTGAATTCTTTGTGTAATATAATATACAGCTATTCCATTATAAGATAAAATATTTATTTAGCGCGGGGTATTTCAGTTAAATTTGTCATGAAAAATATTATAAATTTTTTTTACATTTTCATATACTCTCACTTTTACCTTGCGTTTTATTTTTACCTTTGACAAAGACATACCTGGCGCCCACAAAACTTTTTCGAAATCAAAAAGCTTTTGGAGCCGTCGAGTACCGATCCCACTATCTCTCGCATGCGAGCGCTTTACTATACGCTCTAATCTCACTATTCCCCCGTTCAACTGTGATGTAAAATTTGTATATAAGTATTACATATAATGGTGATATTTTGTGTTAGAATTTGGGTTCCCTAACGATTGATCCTCCGACAGTTGTTCCCTCGGACAGCTGATCCCTCGGACAGTCGTTCCCTCTGCCAATTGATCCCCCAGAGATTCTTCAAGTACCTATTTATATTCGTAAATACCAGAGGATATTTATAAAAATATTGTTCTCGTACGAAACTACATACGATATACGTATAATTCCAGGGAATAATTAAGAATGTTTTCATATTTACAATAAATCGTTTTTATGTTAAATATTATTATTACATTTACGTATTGTAATAAACCATTTTAATTTATTGTTTTAACACTTTAGTTCAGTCTTTAATTTTATTTACATATGAATATAATTAACTTAAAATATAGTGGGGGGATCAATAGTCGATGCATCAAAATTAAAACCCATTCAATAATACTTCATTATTTATGCATTCTTAACATTACATTTTGTTTGAATAATATTGTACAAAAAATGTACATAAGGCTTTAGTGAAATTAGAGTAGCTAGTTAGTCCTAGTGGTTAAGACGCTGGCCTTGTGATCTAGTGGTCGGGGATTCGAGCCTCGTTCCAGGAGACCAGTGAGTTAATCCTATTTTCATTTAGCTTAGTTTGAAAATAATAAGAATATTGGTATGGCACTATTTTTATTGTGAACTTAGGATTAAGAAACGGTCGCTTAGATGGTTTATTTATTTGGAACGAATGGATGAGGAGAGGACGCCAAGAAAGATGTTTGACGCGAATGTTGATGACACCGGAAATAGAGTAGCCAGTGGTGGCTTAAGATATTTTCTTCATAAATTTTTGTAACCAACCCTCTTGCGGTCTGTCGGAATTATATCGATTTTCTCAGTCCATTCTAAAATCCTCCCATTTTATGTCCTAATAGTCAGAAATGATTGTTCTCTACCTTGACGAACATTTCTGTACTTGGTAATTAGAAAAATTTGTTTACGTTTCCAATTTGTGAAACGCGGAACCAATTAAATCATGCCATTATTAATATATTATGTGGCGTCGGAAAGTGCTCGCCCTTGTGGAAATGACTTTCTGGGTTTTATTGGTCGGCTTATCCTTTTAATCTGCACCGCTGCTTTTTGTTTATTTTTAGCACATCCAATAACCTGCGCCCGAGGCCGTGCACGTGTCTACCGCACAGACGATCCCGTATTCAGATTTTTTTATTTGCTCGATATTTGCATTAAATATTAATCGAAACGATATCATTCGTTAATCTCTGGTTGCTACCGATAATATTGTTTATTGCTGCACTAATTTGTATGTACTTTCAAAATTATTCGTTATACAGGCATAGCCAGTTATATGTAGCAGTTTCGTTGAAATATCGAGATTTCAGAATGTTATTAGGCTTCATTAAATTACGGGGTAGAATTATTTATGCCTCCAATGTAATGATGCCTAATATTGGTGGCCCAGAAATCGCGAACTAGTTTATTTACCCTATAATTTCTAAAATATTAAAACACAAAAATGACCTTTGAACTTTTTTAATTAATCAATAAAAAATTTTTACATATCAATTGGAAAAAATTATATCACGTAGGTGACCTCCATTTTCTGCCTCGCATAAAACTGATCTATTCACTGCATTTTCCATGACCTTCCGTAGTATTTCGGGCTGTATTGCTCGAACTTTATGCTCAATATTGAGTTTTAGCGCTTGAATGGTCTGCGGCTTGTTTACGTAGATACGCTCTTTCGAGTACCCCCAAAGGAAAAAATCGCGTGCTGATAAATTCGGCGAACGTGGGTGGCCAAGAAAAGTCCGCATTTTTCGAAATTATTCGGTCTTCAAAAATTTTTCGCAACAGGTCCATTGAAGCTCGAGCAGTGTGCGCAGTTGCACCATCTTGTTGTAACCGCATCAGTGGAGTGTTGGCAACAGATGGCACCAGAAACTGTTCAATCATTGTTCGGTATCGATCGCCTGTGATGGTCACATCATGACCATAGTCATTCTCAAAAAAATATGATCCGATTATTCTTTCTGACGTAACACCGAAGTAGATGGAACTGATGCTGATGAACCCCTCTTGGATTCTCCGAACCCCAAAATCTGCAGTTTCGTTTATTATCAAACCCACTCAAATTTAAATGAACTTCATCGTTCATGATGTGTGTGAATAAAATTATTGTTTTGTCTGACAAAATCTTGGAGTCTACGGGAATATTCAAGGCGCTTTCCTAGATACATTGGATACAATTGTTGCACCGATTGAATTTTGTATGGGAAAAGGGGCAGATTCTTCAAAATTCTTTGCGGTGAAGTTCTGAACAACCGAAGCTGTGATGATCGTCGCCTGGTTGATGTCGTTGCATCTTCAGCAACACTGTTCACTTCAATTGTAGCTGCAATTTGAATTGTTTACGGCCTTTCCGGTTCTGGGCAAGTCCTAATCTAATCCGTGTGCTCGAAAACGTTGAATTAATTTCCTTACAGCCGATCGCGATGGACAGTCAGCAGTATTAAAATGATGTCGATATGCACGCTGAGTTTCAACTGTTGTTTTGTAAAAAATATTTCGACCGTTTTTGTTCGTCGCTCCATAGTGTATTTTTCCATGATTAATTATAAAGGGTTCACTTTAAGTTATTATTAACTGAAAAAAAAAAAGTTTCCTAATTAATAAGTTATAAATTGTTTACACTGGTTCGCGAATTCTGTACCACCCAGTACATTCCAAAATTGAAGCACTTAAAAATTAAAAATTGTTATTTATACTTGTATGGATATTTTTTTGTGGACAGTTCTTTCCAATATTTAAAAAAACGTCTTTGATGCACATTTCTTATTACAAAAAATTCCTTGTTTTTGGACTGTCACAGTAAATTTCCGTTCATTTAACTTTTTAAGTCTTTTTAACAAAGACCATTCGGTTATATAATAATACAACTCTCCCTGCGACTGGAGTAGAGAGAGAGTTGAGTTAGGGCCGGTTGTGTGGTCGGTGGCAAGCTTTTACTATGGTTAAAAAAGTACTGAAGTAAATTTTTTTGCCTGAACGGGCTGGGTTGTTCGATCGGCTGTAAAAATATTTGCTTGTCGAAAATGTAATACATCCTAACTAACTTTACTCTCCGATATCCAATGGGAAAACCGTCAATCATTAGTTAAAAATGACGAACTCTTCACATCTTTCAAAAGTTATCTGACACATTGATTGCAAGTATATAACAATGAATCATTCAATATCCCTCTATTTAAGTGATGAGGGTTCGTCCGATAATGATCTCGCTCTTTATTTTGTATAATCAAAGAATTTCGTCAGCAATGTGACAGATTTCGAACGCGGGGGTGTATAAAGCCATAGATAAAACTTAAAATTGTATGTATTTTATGATTATTCACATTGCCACACTTTTAGGCGGGATTGACTTTGACCATAGTAAATTTGACATACCAATAACCCGCAAACGTTTTTTACCACGGGCAATGGTAAAAAGTTACTATAGTAAAAATTTACTACTGATTACACAACCGGACCTTAGACGTCTACCATTCAAGTTAGCCGAAACGCAGAGCTCTTAAAGATGCAGAGGCGCCATGTTGCGTCGCCTTGTATGATACATTAATCAACAACAACTTGACTTTTTAAATTCTACTACTCCAGGGAAATGGAGCCAAGGCATTGTATTGTGGTGGTCATTTCGATTGTTAAAGGGGGGAGGGATTAGGGCTGAGTCCTCTTGTCTCTGACATATGAGGTGACAACAATGTCGCAAAATTTTTTGGGGGATCCTATTGAACGGAGAACATAGTGAAATTGTTTTTTTTATTTCAGGTCATTTTAACGTTGTATATAATTATATAAAGTAGTAGCAAAAATGGGTCAAGGTTTTTTACATAATACATTTTAAAAATATTTAATATTGTTACCTAATTCTTTTTTTGTTTGATTTTGTTAAATTTTTAAATATTTTAGTGAAAGCTTTTATAGAATATTTTTATAAATTTTGTTCAATAGGGTCAGAAACAGGTTGAAGAAGTGAAATAGGACGAAGATGATGAGGATCGGATGAGGGATCATATAGGCCGAGGGAGTTTATGAAATGGTTTGGAGTGGAAATTAATTTAGAAGATAAATCGTGTATGTGTCGGTCAAGTGAGGGTATGTTTGAGTCTCTGTGAACGATTGTGTTTCTGACAAACCAAGGTGAGTTTGTGATTCTCCTAAGGATGTAGTTTTGTTAGGATTCTAAAATGTTTGTGTTACTTGAACCCCAAATGGAGCACGCGTATGTGAGTATAGGACGGATGGTTGCTTTGTACAAGAGTAATTTGTTTTTTAGGGATTGTGAACTGAAGAAATTTAGGAGGGGGTATAGTCTGTTATAGGAGATATGGGATTTTTCGCGAATGTTGTTAATGTGTTGTGGCCAGCGAAGTTTTTTGTGAAATGTAAGTCCAAGATATTTCACAGTATCGACCTATGGAATTGGAACTCCGTGCATAAAAACTCTACGATATGGAGTACTCTTTTTTTTTCTTCTAGAGGAAAATATAGCTGCTCTTTTGCTGGGGTTTACGTCCACGTGCCAACTGTTGAAATAATCTTAGACTTTGTCAATGTTTTTCTGCAGGCGGGTGGTAATCATGCCTGGTGAGTGGTATTGAACTAATATGGCTGTGTCGTCGGCGTAGAGTTCTACGTGAGAATTTACATTATTTGTGATTGGTACGTTGTGAGTGTATATATTGAAGATAGACGTTGAAAGAAGGGAGGGAACCCTGGGGGCCTCCCACTGTCATAGTACGAGTTGTGGAGAGAGTGTTGCCGATTTTTACCTGAAAGGTCCGGCCTTGAAGAAATAATTTAAGAATACCTAGTGACTGGGGTTGTATTTCAGAATTGTGTATTTTCCAAAGTAGGTTGTTGATCCATACTTTGACGAATGCTTTGGCGATATCCAGAAAAATACCGCCTGTGGACATGTTGTTACGAAAACCTTCTGAGATTATTTCCATCACTCTTGAGGACTTGGTGGAGGGTAGACTAATTTTCTTTGAAGCCGTGAGGTTTGTTGGGGAGGAGACAGACATCTTTGATGTGCTCTGTTAGTCTCGTGAGTAGTATTTTTTTTAAAGATCTTACCGATGTTTGCAAGAAGGCTAATAGGTCGGTGGTTTTCGCGGAATTTGTGAGGTTTCCCAGGCTTGGGAATAAAAATGATAATGGCATGTTCGTGTTTGGAAAGTGACGCAATCTAAAAACCGAATTAATTAATTGACAGATAGTTACTACACTTTTTTGTGGAAGAGTTTTCAAGACAAGATTTGTTATTCCGTCAGGACCGAGGGCTTTTTTGTTACTACGGTATTTGAAGGCGTTCCGAACTTCATTCGGAGTGGTGAAGAGGATGTTTTCATCCGGAAGGAACTCGAAAATCTGATTGACCCGTTCGATGTCTACGATATTGGCTTGTTTACTGCTCGGACTGAATTGGAGTTCAAGGCTATCTGCAAAAGCTCCAGCCTTTCCCTCGTCATCGTATATTAACACTGAGTCTACAAGAATGAGATGTATCGGAGATGAATTAGAACGGAGAACTTTGGTGAGTTTCCATAATGAGTGGTGGGTGGTCATTGTGAGAATTCCTTATATTTATATTATCTGTGCTGCCACGAATTAACCTAACGATTCATTTGAACTTTGTTTTAATTCGTATAGTATACCATTATGCTACCCTTTTTATCAATTTGTATGTGTATAGATATAAAAGTAATAATTATATTTTTTAAGTACACATTTATCTAAAATATTTTTTTCAATATATACGGCGAAGAATTGTGGGATAACGGATGTAGACCGCGAACAATGTACCTGCGAGTAGACCCCGAAACATGCCTACACGTCTTGAATGTCTGCATGATTTTGAATGTCTTTTGTATGAATACCGAAACATACCTACACGTTTTGAATGTCTTTTGTATGAATACCGAAACATGCCTACCTGTCTTGAATGCCTGCTCTCACGATTGAACCGAGTTTATAAATGATAAATTATCACCTAACTCTCTCTTATGAAACCTTATTTATCCACTGTAGCCAAAGTTTTCCTGTGAGTTGCGAATTTTCTCCATCTAATTTAGCATTTACGTACTGGAAAATGAAATCAACCCTCGAGTGGTGTCGACAGCTCTCCCAACCGAGGACCCTCCCCCGCTGTGGAGGGACGGGGTTAATTAAGACAGATGGTCTAGTACTCTCGAAACTTGCATCGGGAATGTGAATTCATTTAACCTTTATAATTACAGAGAGCCGGGAAATGCAGTTTTATTCGGTTTTAAATTATAGTCATTTTTCTACTGTATGATTTTATTTGAGTACATATTTATTTTTGAAGAATTTTTTCCATAGTTAACGAGGTGACATTTTAGTGGTTTATTCGTTTATTGGTTTATAAAATGTGACATTATAAAATTAAGATAATTTGTTTCGATGTCCATTGGTTTAAATAATAATTAATTAATATCATAAGTTTATTCGCTGATTAACGCACTAGCCAGCAGTCGTGAAACACAATATTATTTATATGTACTGTATAACACTATTATTATTTTTTATTTATTTATTCTTAATCTTGCGCATATATATATAAACAAACATAATTATTAAGGCACATAATTATTTTGCACTGTAAACTATATATTTCTTCCGTTAAATGTAACATGGTTTTTGGGGAAAAATTATTTCAATACAAACTTTGTACATTTTTGTTAAAACCTTTGTTTTGTAGATACACCCTGTACCCCCGAATAAACCGGATCAACCGTCGCTGTGCTTAAAATTTGCAAAAATCATTTTTCATTATGTCATTTTTTCAATGTTACTGGATTAGTAGACCTGAGATCCAGCTGTGACACATTGAACATAGGAACGTAATAGCAGATTTTTATGCTAGTGCACTCCTAGAAATAACTCGAAGGTGCAAACAAAGCGCGCAAGTCTTATTTATAATTTTAATCTACCGCGGCACGAAGTGCTCGTTCAATATAAACTGATCCGCCAAAATATCGACAAGTATCGCATATGGGCCGCACTGTTTACCTTTGAGTCATCGATGTTCAATTTATTTCGGAAAATATCCATAGCGAACGTTTATAAATATCGCGGACAGATTGGCGCGCAACATTGTTCGTGAGTCCGCAGATTAAAAATATGTGATCATTCTATATTATATATTATTGATATTGATATCTATCGCGTAAATTGACGCTCTGTTGATTCTACTACAGGATGTCTTTCCATCTTTTATATTCTCTTCATATGGACGTATGAGCGAAGAAAGGATGGTAAAGATAATACGTGATGCGAGTGTTTTAGGCGTCATCTGCCTGGGAGCTCTCGTCTCAAGAAATAGAGGGTGCAAATCTGATGTCCGAAGAATTCATAGATCTAAATTTTGAAGAATTGCTCCATCTTAAAAATCGTAAATGTCCGATTTTTAAAACCTTAGTATTCTCCATAGCCCTGTATGGTATTGAATCATGGACCCTGAGGAAAAAGAAAGAAGGGAACGCAAAACATAGGCACTTCCCGCCATTCCTGATATAAAGGTGCATTACATTATATTAAATGCAATTCAAATTATTTAGTCCAGTTGTGCTCTGACCTTTTGCATACATCGTTATTATTATCATCATCATCATCATCATTTAGGTCCTACGTAAAACAAAGGCACCTCCCTTCCCCTAAATTATAACTATCTAAATCTGCTGAACCGCTAGATTTTTATAAAAATAATGCTAACGCTATATTTTCCGATGTTTTATTTGCGTCCAATTACGGTATCCAATTATGTAAACTTATCGTATTGATTTTATCATGTGCGCGCACAGTTTTCAATTCTATATTTCGTGACCTTTAATGTCAGCATCCTTTTGAAGTAAGACGGATCGATTGCCGTACGTGTTCACCTTTTTATCAATTTCTTATTTATATCCGACGATACATTAACATTACACACATACACTGGGCATTATGTCTGCAGCAATCCCGCCTCGGCGTGCGGCGGTGTACCGTACCCCATAGTGCTATTCACTATGTGAACTGCTCTGATTGCACACGCCGTTTCGAGTATTTAATTTGATCGGGTAACCGGGAGGGTTCCAATATTCTTTCAGAGAATCCACCAAACATTTTACTGCTACTGAAATGAAAGCCATTTATTTTTATGACTGGTAAACCTAAGTAATTGTTTAATCATACAAATGTGGAGTTTGGTATCGATATTTTAGAATTTTCAGTACCTAATTAAGGATATTTTCATAATATATACTAACTTCGGTGCTAATATTGTACTTTTTTTTTTTATATACAGAGTTTAGATGATTAAGAGTGTTTTAAATTATTTTAATACTGTATTTACTACGAAAAAGATGGATTTAAAATCCATTGATCCAAATATGGGTATTTTGAAAATTAACACACCAACATCGCAAAAAAAATCGCGTTAAACGGATTTGGGATAATTTAATTTTGATATGTTAAATCTGATCCACAATTCTGTAGGAATTTGAGAAATGTTGATAGTTTTGTTAATTAAACTTATACTTCTGCTTGCTTCGCCATGTTTAAATTTGGTAACATTTCATACCAAATTCCTCATATATTACCTATAGTCAAGAATAACAATTACTGTCTATGTTGTATTTATATATTTTTTTACGTTTTAAATATTTAACGTTTTCGATGTTTATTGCACCATCTTCAGTAATAAACAGTAAGCATCGAAAACGTTAAATTTTTTAATTAAAGTGCAGTGTGAATGAAGTAAACAACGTTGTGTTTTATTTTATTAATTAATTTATTTATCTAAAAGTTAATTTTTTTAAGTTAATAACAATGGACTTTCACAAAGATAATCACGAAAAATTTTAAATATGTTTATTAGTGTTAGTTACATATCTCCACTTCTTAGTATGTTTCCCACTTCTCGTTCGAATTTGTTAGTGTTCTATTGTTTTGTGTGCGTTTTTATAATTGTATTATTAACTATAAATAAGTCGCGATTGCCGTATTTTTGTTTTTGTATTCAACACCTCTTGCTCGTCGGTATTTTATCTCACCGTTAGCAATCTTGTGTATAAGCTTTAGGATTTGAAGGTTTGTCGTTTAAGGTTACCGTTTACGTATTGTCCTATAAAATATGCCATAGTACAAATTCTGCCGTATCTTAAGTACAAGCGTACAAAATTCCTAGAATCATCGGCGAGGTAACTTTTCAGCTATTTTTAAACCGTTCGGAATTATTTTAAATATATACGTGTGTATGTAAGTAAGCGAGCTTTAGAAATCAAATGGAAATGAATTTATCTCCTACTTCTGCTCTCACGGCACGTTAAAAAAGTATAATCGATATGTAAATGTCTCCATATTTTTCCTTTCACGTCGCATATATCACACCACTTCTGGCACGCGGCTTCGGGCAGGCGGTGATACGCACTGCATTATTCGAGTTTCCATTTCTCCGCCGAATTTAAATGGTGGACTTAGCGCGTCCTCGGCGTACGCTACCCCCACCCCCGGGCGTGGTATACATCTCGGCAAAAGATTGATTTTGTTCGAAGTAATGTCGCAGAATGTCGACATCATTGAAAAGAATCTGAAAAATGTTGATTCTGTGTTGTCACAAAACGTCTGGCGGCAGATTATACGAGATTGACATCTTTGATGGGGCAAATATTTGCTTTTTTTTAAGAAGACTTAGTTTTTTTTCTTCTTTATTTTTCTAGGAAATAAAGCTTTTCACGGTGTCCTTGTTCAATACGGAGGAAGTAATATCCATCAAGGTATGAAACACGAATATTCGCGTGTTTCATTTGTCAAGTTTTAGTTTCTTGATGGAAATTTATTGCTTAGTAACATTTATTCAGCATTTTTTTTTTTTTTGTAGAAATTGAATGATTTCAGTAATTTCCGTTTCTGCCGTACCATTATTTCGATTTTGAAATATGTATGTTTCATTAATACGTGCGGTACAGTATTAGAGATACGGTGGAGTTCGGTAAACGGAAGACGTACGAAATAATATTTTTTTACTGTGTTTTTGAAGTCTTATTTTATTTAAGGAATTGGTGACACCGTGTGTTCAAAATTTTAATTGTTTTCAAAAATCGGTTCAAAAAATATTATGTATTCGTTTTGTAAAGTACAGAAATATCTGAATTGTTAAACTTTATAAAATTGTGTTAATACAAATAAATGATTATATGTATATATATATATATTCATGCATTAGTCATCAATTCCATGGTTAGAGTTGTAAATTTGTTTTAAAGTGAATAAAAAAATTGGCGGACAAATTATTTCCGTGGTTCAATTATCACGCTTAATAACAGAATATCGATTTTTATTTATTAATGTGGTGTTTTATCATCAGAAAATACGCTCGTGCAATTGAGTGAATTATGCTGGCGCCGCCTGCAGCATGTTCGTGTAAGCTTCGTATTAGTAATAATAAAATTATATTTGATCCGCTTCCGACTCCCCCTAACAGAGGACTCACGAAAAAGACTCGGACTTCTCAGTCCCAATTTTTGCACCTTAATAACTATACAGTGGAACCTCTATATTCGTCGTTAATCCGTTTGTGAGGGTCTGACGAATATAAAAACAATCCCAAACAAATAACTGAAATTCAATTAATTCGTTTTCAGTCCCCAAAATAAGTACACAAATAAATAAATTTTATGTCAAAACTTTTCCTTTATTGTATTGAGGAGACATGATGTTAGAAGCGGAAGAGAAGAAAAGTTACTTATATTTAGGAGACAATTTAAACATCAGGTAACTCTAATTCTGGTGAAGGTTTTCGTTTGCCGATGATTCAGTTGCACTCCATTTAACAAAGAACTTGCCCAATGCTGCGTGTTTCTGTCTTTTGTTTGTTATCATTGAATCCATTTATGTTTTGCTTGACTATGGTAACATTTGGGTGCCACTTTTCGACCATATTCTCCGTTTTGGTCCAGTTAGACAGCATTGCCGGGCGGTAAAAGTGACAAATATGGAAAAAAAATAAACGAATATGGAAACACTTGTATGTTATCAAAATGTGACTGTATATTTTCTATTTGTTCTCAGGCGCGGTGATAATGGGCATCGGTTCCCTGGTGTTCATGGTACCCCATTTCATAGCGGAGCCCAATGGCGGGATATCGTCTGCAAACTCCTCTCTGGACAACATCTGCCGAGGGGTGTCAGTTCGGGAGCAGGACATGGGGCTGGGCCGCCTCAGCTCGGGCCTGAGCTCGCCTCCGTTGGCGCCTCACAACAACCTGCGCGGGGACAACTGTATTCAGGTAACTATTTATTTGTTGTCTTAGTCCTTCGAGAAATTTGCAACCCAAAAAATGAAACTAAAGATGGCTAGTTAACGAGAAAGCTATGTCGGTAAAAATATTATAATAATATCGGGATTAAGCAAATAATGTTGATGATATAGTTACTCCAATGTTGAAAAAGAATTTTTATACAGTAGCTATTTAAATTGAACGAGAACTATGATACTAACAACTATTAAACAAAGGAAATATGCATTTTGGGACACATTCTTCGCGATGAGAAATATCATTTCTTATTATGCAGGAGAAGATAGAATGCGGCAGAGGTATAAAGAGATTATCTTGGCTCTGTCGGTGATCTTATACATCTTCCACGGGATAAATTCGCATACTGCAACTTGTCATCTATTGTAAATCTCCAATAGAAGGTGGCACATGAGGAAGATGTGCTATTTAACTTTGGACTTTGGTATCTTGTCTTACAGGGTACCGGGTCCGCTGAACCCCTTGCCCCTTCATCGTGCTGTTTGCCATGATGGCCTGAAAATTATTATTATTAGGTACTTATTATTATTCTGCAAAATGAAAACATGGCGCACGAAACTGCTCAATGGCGCAGTGAATTAATATCCTCTAAGTGAGTACAGTCTTGGGTCGTTTAATACGCAATGAGATGGTTATGTGTGTGCTATTTAACTAGAAAAACTTTGTATTTAACCATTGGTATTTACACTAGTGATACTATGATTGCGCGATGTTAGCGAATAAATAATGCTTAACCTACCACTAGTCATCCCCCTGATCTTGAGTGATCTTGCTAATCCATCTTTTCGCTTTTTGTTTGTTGCTTGATCATTAATATAGCCATAATAACAGCTAATCGGTGCAATACTTTCACTTGTTGAACTGACTATCATATATGTCAGCCGATTGCCAAGTGCTGGTCCAGTGCCAAAATTCAACTTTGTTCACACAGGGTTCTTGTGAAAATCTTTAAATACTAGTAGCTATTGAAGTTGAGCGAGGTTAAGAACTAACGGAAAAATATTTGGGTGTAGAAATAAGTGTTTACACAGCAATATAAATTATATCTTGTGTACCTCACCAATACACAAGATCTTTTAAAGTGCCACAACAATTCGAGTTTATGACAAAATGAGTTTTACATTGAGATTTGTAATGTCTGTGGATTGATGTTCGAGTGACGGGCGCATGCGTTCGGGTCAAACGTCCGTGTATGTGTGTGTGTAGTGAGCATGAAGACGCCTGTCAGAGGAGCGTGTATATGAAGTACCGACAACCGAGCTCGGCCTCCTTTCGCTCCGCGTGACTCCAAATATAGATCTAAGATAATTTGTAATGTTGTCAGTTGGGAATAAATACTGTAAATTGTCACATTGTACAAACAGAGCATTATTCTCGTCACCACATCCGATCCCAACAAATGACACAGTTGGTAGATCATCATCAGAGCCGACAAGCCATAACAAATTGGCGCATGCGGTATGGGTTTCAATAGGAGATAAAAACACAACAATATTAGATCAGAAGGTGGCTTTAGCGAACTCGGAGATGGTCGATTTTCCAAATGCAAATTGATGAAATGATTGTGCTTTACAGAGCTCGCCGAGCACCTTCGGGCCGGTGCTGGTGTTCGTGGTGGCCCAAGTCCTGCTGGGCTGCGGCGGTAGTCCGCTGTTCACGCTCGGCACTACCTACATCGATGACCACGTGCGACCTGAAAGTGCCAGCATGTATATTGGTAAGTTGTTTCTCACTTCTCGTCGTACCTCTTACGGTGACTGCGGACGACGTTATGGCGGCATGCGATTAATTTGAATGTTTAACGGAGATTTGAAGTTTATTTTATACAGATTGACGGAATAATCTGTTCTCGAAAGAATGGTGTGTTGGTCTTGAACACACAAAACTATTTAGTTCTAAAATAAAGGTTAGATTATACGATTAATAGAAAAAATACTACCAAAAGGCGATCGTCTTCGCCAATTAAACCGAATTTAATTTATAGTGACTAATAATACTGCATCATCTGCACAAAATAGTCGAGTTATAATCCAAACTTTTTCGCCTGAACCACCACACAATGAACAATAGGGGCCTATTGAATTCTTATCTTAATTGGAAGACCGGTCTGATGACGTGAAAAATCACATATCTGAGTAGGTATGATATTCCCAAGAAAATACGTTTTACGTGGTTTAAGTAGGGTTTGTTAAAGTAACCAACGCCGCTTGAGAAATAAGAATATTATAAAACGCAAGTTTAAATAAACGGCACAGTTACCGTGTACCAATCTTTTTTATAATTATTGTATAATGTGTAAACTGAAGAAAAGTACTGCTAATTACGATTGTATAACCATATTCCTTCCAATGTCGGCTAGACTATTGCACGTGAGTGGCTTCTATATAAAAATCAATGAACTAACGCAAATTCTTTGTTTCAATATTTTCAATTTGGTGTCACCCACGTGATCATTTTGATACCATTTACGCAATAAAATAGCTCCGCGCCTTTTTTTAAAATATATGACTCGATTGGAATGAAAATTTAAACGCTGACAATACAATATGCATTAATGTAAAAAATACGTCTTGTTTACACAAAGATTTAAGTTTCGAAGCGTGAATACTTTTACTGTGTTATATATAAATGTGTCATAAACAATCGGATTTATATTTCGACCAAGAATGTGTATAGAATGCCTTTCATCCCGCAACTAATGTTCCAAACGCCTCTCCTATATATACACTTTATTTCATGTCTATTTATTTACTGGTCTGTGGAACGAACAATAATAAAATAAAAAAATGCATTCTTACGACGAATTCCCAACAAAGTATTGTCTCACCAAATTTTCATTGCTTTCGTGAGCTATTTACACACTGTTTATTAAATTGAAGCATTAATTATCTTACACCTCTGTATATTAAATTGAAACACACATTAAATTTTTTAGGCTCTCGCCATTTTCGTTTTTTTGTTTGGCTGTGTACATTCACATAAACTCGTTATACTCTCAAGATTTTTCTAAAAGTTATGAAATGTGTTTTCAAAGCGCCCACACCCACCCGCCGCCCGCGTGTAAAGTTTGCAGCGTTTATGGGGAGCACTTCTCGGCGTATTTAACAGTCCAATAAATCGAGAGTTGTAAAAAGTTGCTTAGCTAATCCCCGTTCGAGGCGACCCCATTCGACGAAATCACCCGTTCAAGAGTTTCTCAAGAAATGTGTCAATTATGTACTCGTTTCTTTGATTCAACTCGGAATATGACGCACATAAACTATTAAGTACCACCTCACGAGGGTGCTGAAAACCTTGAATGTTTCGGAAAGGTACGAGGCGCGTTTTTTAAGGGCGAGCTTTCATTTTTCCAGTTTGAAATTCGAGAAATTCTACACGAATTACATATACTTTCGAAATGAGGTTAATAGTTACATTTTTATAAGTATCAGAGAAATAATTAATGATGTTATTCGTTACGTAAATCGTGCGAGAGAGGAAGGTTTGAATAGAAAGTGATGACAACAAAATTGGTGATTTTCTCGCATTCGATACAAGTGTCAAAAATAACTCGTGTCTAGAGCCTTATCAGACTTTATATTATGGAATGAGTATTAAACCATCGAAAATGTTATGAAATGTATGTTTTGAAATCAGACATAGTACCTGCATATATTTAGATGGTAGTTTAAATCAATGTTCTAAATTTAAAAAATTTATGACGGCTTCAATTTATTATAATATTAATATTATAGATTTAAAACGCCCCATTGTCATTTTGGTGATATGTTTCATAATTACATACTATTTATGAAACAGACAGCTTGTATTTAAAAGACAGCAGTGTTATATATAAACCAAATATTTAATTACAACTTACGTAAAATGTTTACTTTGTTCAAGAAAACGTTGTTTTCCCTTTAAATCCAGTAAAAAAACATCTAATTTATGAAATCTGCTACTAATGTTCTGAATAAGTTCAATATTAAATCATATTGTGGATAAAAATATGCGTGAAAACATCTCTTTTCGCTATTTTTTAACGAAAATACGAAAATAATGACAGCGCGGATACGACCTCCGTCATGGCCGAATAAACAAGCGTATTGAAGTTCGATGGACAATTAAAATTATCGTATTTATAAGACTGAAAATATATTATTTAAAAACTGATTATTATGTTTTTGATATAAAACTTAGCTTTTAATAGTAGCTGAAGCCTCAAAGCATGTGAGTAAATAGAAACATGTATATTATTTAAAAACGTATATTTTCAATATAACAAAGTATTTTAAAAACGTCGAAAATTTGTGAAAAAATAATGCCTCACTTATTAATAGATTGTTGTAATATTTATGTCAGTTTTTATATATTTTTTTTTCTTTATTTTCAACTTATTTGATATGGCACTGACCGGAAAATATACGAGTATATCATCCAGCATCCAATCTAACTTCGTAGAAACTTCGGGTCATCTGGTATAAACTAATTCCATCAATTGGAAGCATTCAAGGTGGGGACTCGGCCAGCTTGCTCCAATTGACAAACTGTTTGTTGTTGATTCGATTTGTATTTCGTTGGCCTTCCTTATGAAAATTGCAACTGAGGGGGTTAGGTGCAGAATAGCGAAGAAAATTAAATTCAGTGCGTCATAAATGTAATGACTTTGTGATTAACAGCTATAATGACTACACTGGCCATCGGGCTGCGCGGTCACGGTCGGGGAAAATATAATTTATGGCCAAATAAAAAGAAGTAGTCTACCACAGTGAAATCTAATTCAACCAATTTACCATTCGACATATTCTTACTTACGTAACGTAAAATTCCCATGATACACGTGCCACCTGGCGACAGATTATAATTCCGGAGAATCACGCCACCCTCTTCTAGAGAGGTGTGTCTTGGATAAATGTCACGGTATAGGGTGATAATGATGGGTTCTTGCAGACTTGGCCTGGTCGAGTATATAGTAGCGTTGTATGTATTATAACAATAGAAAAAAAAACTTTAATAAACCATTTAATTCTAACGAGCAATGAAGAAATAATGTTTTTTGATTGGGGATTGTGAGTATTATTTATTTTAATAATACGTTTTTTTTTTTTTAAATGGGGATTCGTACACGGAATACATGTCACATCAATATTCTCACTATTTTTAAACTAAACTAAACGCTTGTACTACGAAAATAGGAGTAACTTGCCGGTCTCCTGGAACGGGGCGCGAACCCGCTACCACTAGATCACTAGTCCAGCATCTTGACCAATAATAATAATTATATTAATAAAAACAATATTTTATAATAAAGCAGTATATGCAACACAACATAATAAGGTCAACTTGTCTCGTGAATACAAACAATAAATAACATTTATCAAAATATCACATCGATCTTGAGGAGCGGAAAAATCAACATTTACATTTAGACTATGTTTTACATATTGCGAAGTTTGTATATCAGATCGAACCGCATGACATTGCGACTTGCATTTTTACCGCCGAGTATTAAATACGGTTAAATTAGAACTTAGTGTCGCGGGATTATTCCCCGATTTGGGTCACAGTTTGGCGACACGGAGTGACGGAAGATTACCCCGAATCGGTGTGTTTACCGCCATCCCACACCCGATGAAGGTGGCGTGTCGCCGTGTCGCCGCGCTGCAACTGCCCCGGAGTTTGTGCCCTACTTTTGCATTATATTGCATTTCCAATCTGTTTACGACTCCAGCTGTGGGTCACGCCATCGTCCGCCGCTCCTTCCGCATCTGCATTCACTTCTATTATTAACCGCTTCATTTCTCGCTCTTGTGCGATATGTACCTAATAATGTTACACATTCCTTCTCCTTCGTCCTTTCTTTTTTCGGCTCGGTGATGAAACAATGTCACTACTGAGATAATCTCTTCTTTTTTACGATATTTGTCGAGTTTCTGTTTCTTAAATTCGCTTCTTTCAGCTTTCCTCGGTCACCCGAGAGATTAATCCTGATGACCATCTTCGGAATCCATAATGCTTCATAATTGATCTTGGCAATGGAGTACATTTCTTATTCTATTATTATATAGCTAATATTTATCCTACTATTTATCTCATTCTTTATTCTTAACCTGATAACTTAATCCCGTGCCCATTTGCAAAAGTTAGACTCTACTTGTGCAGATTTAAATACGCTAAGATTAAAAAGACTAGAGACCAAGTTTTTCTTTTAAGACTATCAATTTAAATTGGAATCGTGCCACTCAACTGGCTATCCCCATTCTTATCATTCTCGTTTTCTTGCTAGCCATCATTTATATACTATATACCGGGATATATAACTCCTATTTTTGTAGTATAAATGTATTTACAGCTGGGGGAAATAGATATCTCACTTAAAAACATTTCTAGATGAAATATGATGACTTTCTACGGGGTCATTATAACTTAATTTGTAAATCTGTCTACCGACAATAGACAATTTCGGGTTCGAATTCCGGTGAAGACTATATTTTTTCTATAGGTGAGTATTTTTCTTAGTTTTTTTTGTTTAAAATTTGTTCAATAAATGCATTTATAATATTTATATTGTAATTTTAAATACCTACCTAATTTTATAGCACTATTAAACCAGAAAAAGTATAGTATAGGTATTGAAAAAAAAAGTTAATAATTATTACATAATAAATGACACATCAAAAAAATGTGACATATGATATAATTTAGTTTTTGTACACTGAGGATAATCAAAGTATGTGAACTGAAAAGTTAAAAGAAGCTAGTTTCTTCAGTAGGTACTTTTAATGATTGTGGGAGATTTTGCCCGACGACAACCGTAACATCCGCTTGATGTCAATTTATTCAGACGCTTCTTTGATCCAGTCTGCTCACCTCCGTTACTAGGACTGCAAATCTCCGTTAGCCGTTCTCTTCCGCTTTTGATGTGTTACTAGGAACCCGCGCCTTGCGATAGAACCGTGTGAAGTACACTTCGATCACCGAAGTACTTTGGACGTGTCTTTTTAATACAAATACTTTTGAAAACATATGTCTATCGTAGCTTTACCCTCGTCTATGTTAAACAACAAAATCACGACAATTATCTTTGGAGCTATCCAGGTCTACGGCCCACTTCTCTCCTAGCATCCCCATCCGTGTCTTGAGTCAAAA
This sequence comes from Eubasilissa splendida, assembly GCA_031772225.1. Classification (NCBI taxonomy): domain Eukaryota; kingdom Metazoa; phylum Arthropoda; class Insecta; order Trichoptera; family Phryganeidae; genus Eubasilissa; species Eubasilissa splendida. The sequence continues at coordinate 27,411,205 of CM062848.1, forward strand.
CTCTCCAACGCAGAGTTCGCAACCTGCAATCTGTACGCATCTACAATATCCACCCATCTCATTCCTGAGCGTTTTGAAGAGTCCTAGAGTTCTCGCTACTTTAAAACGCGGCCAGCCCATTTCAATCTCCCCGTTCTCGTAACTATCACTGCTTTTGCCTGTTTGGAAGTCTCAACTTACAATCTTACATCTGGACCATAGAGCACTATACGAAAGTGAAGCCTGGACGGTTTACCAGAGTAATAGAAATAGGTTGAGAGCATTCGAGGTGCGCTGGAGAAGGGTGAAAAGAATGAGCTGAACTAAAAGAATTACAGATGGGGATATTAAGAGAATGGTGGAAGGAAAGAGGTCCGTAATAAACTCCACAACCATTCACCAAAATTTGAATAGGACACAACGCATTCCTTAGAAATGCAATTGACGAAAGAAGGCAGGGAGAAAGACCCAGATAACCCAAGTACTCTACGGAGAATTTTATATATATACAAATCTGTGTATATGTTGTAACACAAACCAATGCATGTTCTTTTTGTATAATGGTTAGTTTTTCATTTAATCGGCCGTTTAATAGTAACTAATCAAAATACAGAATATTATACATACGAGAGCGTCAAATTCACTTAAAAAGAAAACCTTTATGAAAATTGTTATCTTTTAGCATTCTAAACTATTAACGCTGATTACTTTTTTTTTTTCATTACCTTAATATATTTACATACATTTTATTAATGCGCGAATTAAGTCTCATAATCATTTGCTTCCTGAACGCGGCACGTTTTACAATGCGCCATCACGATCATTTCAAATTTGGGTTATCGGCGGCAGACGTCAGTAATCCGTACCGTTATTAGCATCGCTGAGGTAACGCGAACCGATCGTTAGTAACGACCGTTACTGTAACGCCACCGCGTTACACCGCCTCGAGATTCTATCATTTTATTACACGTCAAGTTATTGCGACAGTGCACCAGCCGAGTCCGAGATTGTTTCGTGATATTGAATAAGTTAATTAATTAACAAGGGTTTAGAATTAACCAAACCCTCTTTGTAAATAGTCACCTTTTAAATTTGTTTTCATATTAGTTCTTACTTATTCACCACTTTATAGTTTTGTTTGTATCTATGCTTGTATTTTCAATTTCAGTATACATTGTTTACTGAAGAAGATACCATAGGTATCGAAACATGTAGAATAATTAATAAATAGTGGTACAAAGTATTTTGTCTAATTATTTATAAGTAAATTAATGGTCACATTCCAGTGAATTAATTAAATTGTGACTCCTGCAACTAGCTTGGTGATTACGAAAAGGCTGCATACCAAAAATGGAGGCCCAGATCCGTCAACATTTTAATCCCACCACTACTCTGGTGTAAGATAAGATAAGATAAAAGTATATTGACATTTTTTTGTGTTTTACATGACAGATGAACTATAATAACAATAATGCCATCAAATGATACATGTATTAAAAATAAATTGTCATTTTAGATCACAATTTGTTTTTTTTTGTGGGATGTATAAACAAACCATTTAAATTAATAAGTATATTTAATATTCCATGAGTTTTCGTTATTTTAAAATTTCATTATTGAATTAACGGAAACTTAGAGACACGAGGTATGAAATCTTTACTTAGGTACTGCATGCTAATTTATCTACTACAGTTAGTAAATATATATAATGTTATTATTACAAATGTACATAGGGCACGTAATTTTGTGAGAGCCAATGAACTGTGCGTGAGAGACAATACTCCTCGACGAATTAATTGATTTTATGATATTCAAAAAAAAAGATAAGATAGATAAGCTTTATTGACGTATTTATATATATTTTTTACATTGGAGGTGAACATATAATAATAAAATAATATTTCAAATATATTACTATTAAATTTACAAATTTATTATTTTTTTAATGGGATGCGGATAGATTCAGCCATGTCCTGGTTGGTTGCTTCGTTAGTTTTGTCTATTTCGTCCTCAAATGTTTACATGCGTTTCATTTACACATGAATACAGTATATAATTAATATATGTACTACTAATTATTTAGAATACATGGTTAAAAGTAGATTTAATTAATTTTTTTCTTTTGTTTTATTATTGACGATACTTTGAGAGTAGTTCCTTTTTGTCGAATGCTTTTCCGTATAATATTATATTTATTTTCAACAACTTCTCGCAAGTTAGATTGCCATGTTTCTTTCAATTGTATTAATATTTAGCTACGTCAAACAAATGTCAGATTCGCCCGTCTGTATATTTAATGCCGCAGTGGAATCTCAAACCGTAAGCCTTTTAAGGTCATATCCTTTATCAAAGTCAAAGTCTACGCTATTTTCAGTCCCTCTCTTGAATTAGCGTCTGCTGAAAAATCGAATTTCTCGAGAAATGTTGCAGCCGCAAATCAGACCTCCGCTTGAATCTCTCGCCGCAGATGCCGCAGATGCCGCAGACGCCGCATCGCACTGCCGCACTCGTCCAGAGTTGATAGTTTTCCCAAATATTATGTAATATTCCCCACCACTTAGTATTCCGCTCAGATATTACTGTCGAAATGTCCGCACCGAAATTTACTGCAATACGGTTATTTCCGATATTCGCTAGCTGGTACATTTTATTTTCTTTTTACCCAAATCTCCATTACGAGACAAAATCAAATTTCTACCCTTTTGTTATCTGCGTATAATACATTTCAGAAATTTTATTTGATACCCTGAACACGTTTTTTTCTATTTTTAAAATATATATATTAAAATAATGTTATTAAATTGTAACTTATTTAAAACTGTATTTTCTCTATCGAATGCTGTAGGATTTCATCTCTGAATATTGAGTCGGTAATTTTTTACCGGACATCCGTTCCTGCGACGCTTCTCCCTCGAGGATCTGATCGGGGTCAAGGTTGAGGAGCTCCTCACCCATTATTCAGCTCGGCTGACTCGCTGCACCTGCTTTATTTCACACTAAATTACCCCAGAGGGCAAATAGCGTCAATTTTAATCTCTATTAATCAGTTCGTAACGATAGTATTTCAGTTTCACGTGTCATATGACATTCTTTTAAAATTTATAAAAACCAGAAGATTCTTATGAAATCTTATGCCCTCGGTTTTGTTTGATATCAGGCATATCGGCTAGCATCAAAATCGATACCTTCGTTCACCTTGTGAAACTCATAACATAAGTTTTCACAGCGACCGACTATTAGTATATTATTTTTTAGTAAAGGTAAATACATTTTTGCTCATACATATTCTGATGTAAATTTTAATTAAAAATCTCTAAAAGCTAGATAACATAATTTAATCTTATAGAACTAGCTGTTTTATTTTAATTTCATTATTTACGACAGAAGTGCGTGAAGGTATGGATAAACCGAAATATCTTTACAATTCATATCCATTGGAATCAAAGAATCATAGACTGGAACGTAATTTTTTTCATTTTATTACTTATTTTTAATTTAGTAATTATACGTATTTCTTGTATTCTGTTAAAAATTCATAGACTTAAATGTCAAAGTTATTTTGTCTCGGGCGGAAGAAACAAATTAATTAATACAATTTATGGAATATTATTTCTATAGCGTAACATTATTATACTTTCCCCTAATAATGCAATGCTCTCACTACAAGTAAATTTATATTAATTAAAATTCGGTGTATTTGTTAATTTATTAAAACATGAAAACAAAACGATATATTTGACGTACAATACCAAACAGGTAACGTTCAGAACTGGTTGAATTTAAATATAACCGATCTAATAACGCTTTTCTGCACGACGTGACGTCATGTCAATAAACGCCTCCACAAAATTGATTATCGGCGCATAAGCATTGATGCGATGCTGGGCAAATTGGCGGTAAATCCAAATATAGTTGCTTTTTTTGGGTCCAGCCACCGACCACAGCTAAATCTTGTGAAGTTATTTATAAATGGCTAATATTTTATGAAATCGCAAAAACTGAAACACGGCCACAGAGATATTCAAACATTTCCGTGCCCAATATTGCCAAGTATTTAAATCCATATCGAGTACTTTAGTATATAAATATATAAAATTGCAAGATGCGTAGATAAAATAGGCGAGTGGATGACACAAAATAGACTTACATTGAATCCATCCAAAACAGAACTATTATGAACAGCAATAAAAACTTAATACAGAAATCAATGTCTGCGAATACTTAATCTGCAGTTAAGTTTTTGGGCGTACACATCGATTCAGATGAACACACAAATCTGTAAAACTGCCAGTGTATGCTTTTATCGACTGAGACAAATTAAAAGTATTCAGAGACATCTTCCTCTTGAGGCAGCCCGTCTACTTATAAACGCATTTGTGGTGTCACGTGTGGACTATTGTAACAGCATCTATGCTGACCTGCCAATGTTTCAGCTGGATAGAATACAATCTATTATAAATGCGACTGCACGGATAATATGTGGAGTTTCCAAAATTCTCTCATATAACATCCCTTTTACATCAGCTACATTGGCTCCGATTCCCTGAAAGAGTTGAATTTAAATTGTGCTGGTTGATTTTACAAAGTGACACACAACATGGCGCCTGTGTATCTTCAATAACTTTGTATCCCAGACAATTCAACGTAGACGTCAAACTCTCAGGTCAGCCTCTACTTCAGCTGCAGGAAGGGTTGTAGAACCGACCAACCAAAAGCATGAAACTCTTTGCCTTCCGTCATAAGAAACATTGCATCAGAGACTTTATTTAAGAAGAAACTAAAAGCGCACCTTTTCAAAAAGTCATTTCCATAAGTGAAAATAAACATTTTTAATTTTAAAAATAAAAATAGTTGTAGTAAATTTTTTTCGAAAATGGCGCTATACAAATTATTATCCATTATTATTATTATTATAAATATTAACGCCAGCTTATATGCACAAACACTTGTAATTCTATTATTATTAATCTGGGTGTTTTTAATGAAACATTTGATTTATTATAAGAATTCTTAATAAATTAATTAAATATACACAACTGGCGTTAAACCCGCAACAGCGAGGGCGACTACTTATCGGGCCAGAGTTGTACCCTATTCCAGAGATCACTAAATCGGTTAATCATCACTGAATAGGAAATGATCAAAATATATTGATTCCGTTCTAAATCAAAACCTGATCAACCAAACATTAAAACATATAATTATATTGTAACTTATGTCCCCAGGGTACAGCAGAGAATAAATCCATGTGCTGGACACGCGCGAACGATGTTTTATGTGAGACATTTCTGTAGAATTAAGAAAATGTAATAAAGAAATTGAAGTACATTTTTATGTAAATTGTAAAATACCATTGATCTGTGATTTAATTTTTTTATCAATCCAATAGAACGTGATTTGTTACAAAATGAAATGTAGCCAGCTTGTTAGTCGACACCGAATCAGTGCCAGGCGGAGACTGGTACGCCCTATTTGGTAGAGAGTAATGACGTAGTTACTACATACTATCATTACTGGATTTTGAGACACCCTGTCCGAGCTCATTTCATGTCAAAAATTAGACGTAAAGACGTTTCACGTAAAAAAAAAACCACATTATCTTTTGACAGATTGCTTACGGCGGCCATTGGTGACTGCTGTGCGGTCAATTCTGCATTACTCTCCCTGGAATTGTACAAACGTGAAAAATATGAACAAAACATTCATGTCACATTTGACGGCAACATAGATAAGGAAAAAACCGTAGAGCGCAACGCGATATAACCATGAGATGACAGGAGTCTCACAGACTTGGCTATTTAAGCAAGTACTTTACAGCCTTTACAGCAAAATAACGCTAACGAAGTCGCCACTGACGCCACATCCAGAAAATCATAGATACAGACGGTGAAGCGTAATATTGTTATGGATAATATTTTTGAAAGTGTTAATGAAATATTTCGTGCTTTTGAATAATGTTGAGAGTCTCTGCCCTGATCTAGTGCAATTATCCCGTTATCTTTTTCGCGTTTTAATGAATCTGAACATTTCGCAATTCGGTTCGCATGACGGTATTTCATATCAACGTTAAAGCAGATGTTCAATAGCGATCTTTATGACTATTGAATTTTTTATGTTCTTCGGTAATTCGTCGGCACGAAATGAAGTTGTACGTCGCGTTGCGAGTGTCTATAAATTTATTATTACACCGTAAACGTAGCGAGTCCTTATAAAAGCCGCGATCGCTTTATAAAACGTTTTCAATACATGCTCGTACGTTTCCTTCTGCCCCGCAGCGAAGGCGGATCACCCGGATACCGTTTGCCGTATAGCTTTGTTGTCCCCGCTTTTTATATTTAATATTTCACGACTTGGGAATAAAGTCTTCAATCAAACCCCCACACCGTTAAAATTGTTAGGGGTAATGTAGGGGATGATTATGCCGGTAATAAAATGATATTGGTTTCATCTTTCGAGGATTGGTTTTGTTACGGCAAAATATGTTTACTTTTACATTTTATCTATACAATTTATGCTCGTTTAGCATGACACTAGCAGAAAACTAGGCATAATTAAGAATATACGTGTAATCGCTTTGAAAATATTGCAGGACAGACATTTTCTGATTTACCCACGTGTTGAAATTACGAGAACCCGTCGAAAATGACCGGTAAAATTAAACAATTTTATAAATCATTTCCGTCACTAAATCCTACTGCCAACCACAATACTTCATTCGTTGCGCCCTTTAATATCTACGTCCCTGAAAATATTAAAAACTCATTTGATTACAAATATTTATTCAATTTTCAGTTTGAAACAATAGAACGTTCGAGAGCGCAATATCTGTTCATATCTAATCAAGTAATAAAATATTATTTTTGTTAGACGATTATACAGGTGTGCAGACAGTATTCCAAACGGAGCCTATGATTAGTAGAAATAACTAAGCATCCATTGAGCCTCAAATTTCAAAAAAGTTTATCCGATATTCAACCTTTCGAATTTTTGTGATTTACGTAATATTGGCAACCTGTTTTTACAAAAATGAGCGTTGTACCAAAAGTACTCAAATTTCGTGATGAAATTTGACGCTGTGACAACGTATCTACTACATAAGCTACCAGATTTTTGTTTTCAGCTAATCAAAAAGAAAATATTTTAACGCATATTTGCTGAAAGTCGTAAAAGTTAGAATAATTTCTAAATCTTTGAATTTCTGATACATTATTCGACTATTTAATGGATTACTAGTGATATCCCCTTATCGTAGGTTCTGTTTGGACTATTGTCTCTGGGACATCTTGTATAATAATTTTTTTTTATTCTAAATATGCGTGCGTATGAACAAACGTTCACACAAAAGAAATTACATATATGTATTGTTTGATTTCTATATATTGTATATACTGTAAAGTTAAAAGTAAAACCAGACTACAAAAATAACAAAATAAATAGAGAGACTAAAGTCATTCTTGCTGTGTGCATAATATGTATCGTGTATAATGTCTTATTTAGAATAATCTATTAAATTGGTCTGTGAAATGTTTATTTTCGGAGCGAGTGTAGCAGCACGTCGCTAAGTTTTAAATTATATATTGTATACGCATGCGTTACATTTCAAGTTTAAATTGTTGTTAAAACCAATAGAATCTACATGGTACATAATTTCGTTAAGATTGTGTGCTTTTTTGCCAGTAAATATGGGTGAAATAAAGTACAAATCAATCATAATATGTATAAAAAAAATTACAAAATTGAAAAAGACCAGAGACTCATTAAACAAACGTATTCTATACAGCGATGACATAAAATTTGTATGGTTTTATTTTTTTTGCTGTATTTATATTTATCAACACATATTCAATACCGATCGTAAAATATTATGTCACTAAATTTCTTGTATGAAGGGTTGTTCTCTCATCTCGTAATTTGAAAATAATTAAACCATATCCTGTCTTCAGAGTCGGTCGAGCTGAAGGTCTGGGATGGCAGCTCGTGTGTACCGCCGGCCAACATCAATTTCGTTTGAAAAGCTTTCACAGTTTGCGTACGCCAGCGGAACGACCGCCGGATGTGTATACACAGTCACGGTGTCTTGAAATAATTTACTTTATCGCGTAAATATTCTCAAGTTATATTTTTCCACATCAACAATACAGTTGTAAAGCTCCGAGGAAATCCCTCACTTCCGCCCTTGTGACTAGCTTTTATTTATCTTTTCTCTCTCTGTATTTGTATTTTCTTGTCATGTGAGTTTTTAATTTTTTTCTTAATTTAAAGTAGAAAATTTTTTTCTACTATTTTCGAACATTTCCCATATAACCTGTATGATAATAATTCACTTTAAAACTTTTTCTGCAATGTTAAATAAAAGTACCCAATTGTAAAATAGATTCACGCACGATAAATATCAAGTAAAATATTTACATATTGTAAAGTAGATTATTATGAATATTGTTAATATTTACTGCATAATCATTATTATGATTAGTCATTTTTAATAAAATTATTTAACTTGAGTTTTATAAGATCATTATGGTCATTGTCCCACATCTTTCATCATCATACTAATTATATATTTTATGCAGTCGGGTATTAGAATTATTTTTTAAATATTTTATTAGAAAGTTCTGTGGCATTTTTAATACAAATTAAATTACTCAATTGAAATAAAAACAAAAAAAATATTTTAGTTGCTACCTGGATTCGAACTTGAACCTGTTCCTATCCGTGGAAATGCGTTAAAAAATCCCTATATCGACAAAGTACAATTACAATAAATTTTTGAACTTATATTCTATATTAATGAGAACACATTATTATTGTGAAGTTGCTGTTTTTTCAGAACATAGTTCTAGCAAAGTTTATCCAAAATTTAATATAAAGGAATTGATTATATTTCTGGTGTCTCCTAGCGAATATTATTCAAAGGTATTTGAGATTTTCGCAATAAAAGGTGATCGCTTTTAAACTTGAAATAATAGATGTATCAATTTGAAAGAACTACAGCATATAAGTTCGAAAATTTGTCGTCAACTTACTATGTTGGTGTGGTATAATCGGTTAACGCATTTCTCCGGATAGGAAAGGATTCAGATTCAAATCTCGGTAACATTAAAAATAGTTTTTCGATAAATAGAATTTTTCTGTATATCTTTCTAAATGATACGCTTAATTTGTATTATATTCTATAGCTCTTTAAAATTGATACATCTGTTATTCCATTTTTAAAGGAAAAGGTCCATGTTCGAATCCCGGTGGCAACTAAATATTTTTTCTTGATAAATATTTTTTTTTGTATATCTTTCTAGTTGATTAATTTAATTTGTATTAAATGTAAATTACCATTAAACTCATTAAATTCTAGATTTATCACTGAATTTATGATTTTGATAAGTACCACCGAGTGAGTATGTTGGATATATTTGTTCCTACAAATTTGGGTTTAATCAATCTAGCTTTAATATTTTATGATGCGAAATTCAAATCCTTACTGAAAGTGTATTATTCGAGATGTCTGCACTATTCGCCTGCTTGTTTAACTCCTGTTCGAATAGACCGACCGAATGAATTATACGTGTTTTTTTTGTACGATAACACATTAGCATTTTCTGGACCATCGCTACGATAACAATGAATTACATATTTTTGTTTGGAGTGCATAGATAAATCTGGTGGAATTAAATGGCCGATATCTCCTTCGCCTACAATTTTCATTGAAGCAATACCTGCGCAATATAAATTCATGCTCTGGCCAGTTTCCAAATTCTTCATTCGTTCATTTAAAGGTTAAAGGTTGGAGTTCAGCTGTTGATTTACTGTTTTCAATTCTGCAATGTTTTGTATGCTTTTTGTTTTCAATTAATTTTATTTGCCAAAAGAAATTTTAAATCTCTTGTGTCAATTTCACTATGTTTCATTTAACTTTATTTAGTTTATTAGTAGTGTGTCATTCTATGGAGGATATGTGTGATGAGTGAAATGTATCAGAGGGACATCTCATGCAAGGAGCAATGATGGCCTGACTCCATATTAAACCCATCTTTTTTTTTAAATAGAGATGCGTACACGGATGCGTCACATCAAAATTCTTAATATTTTCAAACTAAGCTAAACGCTTGTGATGTGAAAATATAACTAATTTGATGGCCTCTTTGAACGAGACTTGAACCCCCGACCGCTAGATCATTAGGCGAGTATCCACTAGACCACAAGCACGTCATTGTATAAGTAAAAGGGTATTTGCTTTTTATTCACATGGTTCATTCAATAAAGTTACATTGTGTAGCAATGTAGTTATGTAGCAAAGCTGTGCGTAGCGGCTCGAGGTTGGCGGCGTGGACAGCTGGTGGCACCCGGACGTCTGCCAGGTGCAAGTCTGGCTTGCTTTTTCCACAGATGCTGCCCCATGTCCATCTCTCAATAATTCTATGATATAGAAAATATTATTTTATTCATGTAGGATTTTAGCTACATTATGATGTACGAGTATATAAAATACACTCTCGAAAGTTTTTTAAAATTTTATTTTGATCGCTAAGATGATCACTAGATGTCAACAATCTACACTATCACCCCGTCTCCTGACTTCTCTTCTGACATAATATTGTCGGCGATTCGAATATGAAACTTCATATTTTTGACTCATTTCGTTTATAGTACATTCGACTAAATTATTTATTTATTTAACACTTGACATGATTCAGTTTACATATTGTATTTTCCAATAAGCGTAAAAATTATTGTAAGTTATTTGTCAACCGAGTGTATGGCGTGTGTTTTTGAAAGTGTTTTGAATGAAATGAGAAATAATTAGCTACTTAAATGAAAAATTATTTTTTAAATTTTAAAAATTATCGTAGACGAATTTAAGTTTTATTTCACATTTTATGGAGCTACTTATATTATAGCACGATTTATAGGTGAATTCATAACTGCATTCGTTTTATAATTTTTATATGTATCCATAGTAATATTGCTCTTCTCCATCTTTTATCTGGATATGTAAGTGTCATTTTCCAGTAAGAAAAATTCGACATATTCGCCAAAGTATCCAATGTGGGATGTTTTGAAAGTAGATTTCTACTGGATGATGTTTCATCGTACTAAACCATTAATAAGTAAAAAAAAAAAAAAACTATTAGATCACGTGTAATCAATTGTGTGTATTTTATCTTAATTTCAACCCATTTCATATATATGTACATAACGCTGTATATTCTTGACCGTAGATATGATATTTAAATTTTTCGATTCTAACACACGCTTTTATTATTTTTAACATTACTATCTTTCAAAAGAACATTTTCTATCGTTTAAATATATTTGAGATGAAATCGCGTAAGTGTGGTCGCGTATTCCGAGGGACCGCGAACAAATCGATAACATCCGAATCAATAGCGGCCAGTAGGACAATTTTACTCGTATAGAGGTCAAAACATTTTGTCTTCATACCTCGCTTATTGGTGTGGATGGTTTTCGTGACTAATAACGATTATTCGTTTACCTTGACCGAATGGTTTCCTTTTAAAATTTGTTATTTATTTGTTTAACATTACAACATTTAACATACAGCGAAGGGATAGCTTTCCTCAATATTCATCGCGATGATTCAACTTCTCGACGTCCTCTGAAAATGGTGAAAGATTTACTAAATCAGTGTCATATTTATATATGACACTGATTTAGTAATTTAGTAGACTCAAACGAGACAACATGAAGTGTTCTTTGTAAGTACACATAGAAATAATTATACTGTTAACTCGCCAATATCGCGGATGCATCGGCTCGGTAACAAGTTGAGTTTCATTGACATTTTTCATTGCAGGAGCATACTTGAGCTGAAGAAATATTTGTATGTAAATTATACTTAGTTTTCAATTTTTTTTTAATGTTATATTGAAATGTCAATTAAAAATCTACCGTTATATTTTAAATTAAATAAAAATGTATTCTTATGTAAAAATCCACAAAGGCGTTGAAGAAATAAATAAATAAATATTTATTTTTTCTAATTTAAATTTAAAATGCAAATTTTAATATGTGTAACCAAATTAATATTTGGTTGTAATTCACACAGGCCCTAAAAAGTATCGATGTATGTAAAATTCGGTTCAAGTTGGGGAAGGGTGAGATGTCCGTGAGGTGGAAGCGGGATGACTATTGTCTTCAAGATCCTAGAGTGCGATTTGACGAAATTTCAAACACATTCATATGGGAGGAGGGGGTGGGGAATCCAGGGAGAGGAGAAGAGGGTGGGTGCCTATGTTTTGCACTCGGTCCTAAAGTGTAACGATGCAAAATTTGACACAGATGGTATTCAATATAATACACATTTATATCGGGGGAAGATAGTGGTCAGGAGGAGGATGGGTGCCTATGTTTTACTCAGGATCCTAAAGAGTAATTTTACAATATTTGATTTAGATCGGTCAAAGGGTGTATGATTATATTGATATCAGATAGACATTCAGTTATATATATATTTATATATATGCAGTGTTTTTTTTTGTAATAAAAAAGGTGCCGGAATTCGCATCTTGTTAGTCTTTTAGTTTAAAATTTTGTCCAATTGGACAGGGCGTTCATGTTCACGTGGACCAAACATCAAATTTTCAAAAGTTACTTTTAAATCCGTCGAAAAAAGGTGGCCGGGACGCGTTCTATAATTTAACTAGATGCTTGTCATGTTTAAAAGAACATACCTTTCTTATATTTGTTATATTTTTACATAATAACGATGTTCTAATATTACCATCTCTGATTTCACCTGTCATGTTTCAACCTTTTCACTCCGCAATTAATACAATCCGCCCGTCGGTCTGCGTTAATTTGTACGATGCGAAGACTGAATAGTTAAGACGCCCGCCATGTTGTAATTTGACAAATTGAGAAACACCCGCCTTATTATTTATGCGTCAAAAATAATTTATACCGCGCGCTAGCTATCTAACAAAACGGTATCGATCGTTTTGTAAGTGTCGGCTTAATGTTAATATATAACTTTTTTTCTACACCACTCCTTGGTAGATGGCAGGAAAGTATAATATATAACCCTCTGAGACCGGCATTGCTTACGACAATCGATATTTTTTCATTCAATCCGAGAAATGCTAACTTACCATTTTAATACTGTTTGTGTTTACATATTATATTAACATACGAGTATTTTACAACCAAAACGAACAAATAATATTATGTCAACTACTTTTTGTGCTTTGATTTGTAAATAAATGCGTTGAAAACTTTTTAAAAATTCTTTCAGTCTACTTGTCACTAAATGTAAATTCTTGGCGCTATCCACTTTGGTATAGCTATTAGTCCTCTATCGTATTCTCAGCATAAAAGTTATATCTACTTTAGAAAACCATTGAAAGGTTTTATACAATAGTTTTAGACTGATAGATACTTGGCGGTGTATCCCAAAACTTTCGTTAATACCTTTCAAGTCTTAATTTAATGCTTTCAATAAAGCCAATTAACAATTACGCTGGTGATGTGGTTCGGCTGTGGTTATAGCCTCCAGCTTAACAATTAACAATTTAGACCTATGTTCTGAATAATTACAACTTCCAATAAGAATGTGTTCTTCTAATAATAACAATTTGTGTTTATTTAACTTGTGTTCACGTTTCATTTCGTACATTTTACCAGTTAATAATAATAAATTCATTGGTGGTGAATCGCCAGCGGTGGACGTTTCCAGTTCACCCAGTTTCCTAATCAGCACACGGTGTGCGGAACATTCATCGCTGTCAATTCACCGCCGGTGAATAATAAATTTATTAAATATGAATTAAATATATTAATTAGAAAGATATACATATAAAATCAATTTCATATGTATATGTTTCTAATTAATATATTAAATATGAATTAAATATATTAATTAGAAAGATATACATATAAAATCAATTTCATATGTATATGTTTCTAATTAATATATTTAATTCATATTTAAAATATCACAGACCTATGTTCTGAATAATTACAACTTCACAATAAGAATGTGTTCTCCTAATAATAAAGTTGTATCCAAAATTTAATAAAAATGAATTGATAATTCTGGCGTCTGCTATCAGATTACTCAAAGGTATTTGAGATTCTGTAAAAATAAGGTAGATGGCTCTTTCAAATATTGGAACGATTAAATGTATTAATATCAAAAATGTAACATATAGGTTCGAAAATTGTCGCTAAAAATATTGTCGCTGTAGCATAGTTGGATAATGCACCTTCCCCGGTTAGGAAAGAGATCCAGGTTCGAATCCCGGTGACGCAACAATAATATTTTTCGATAAAATTGATTTTATACGTATATTTTTCTAATTAAAATATCACAGACCTATGTTCTGAATAATTATAACTTCACGATAAGAATGTGTTCTCCTAATAATAAATTTATTGTTAGCGAATTGCCGGCGGTGAATGTTCCGGGTATCGTGTTAATGCACTAGCTTTGTAGGAAACTGTGAAAAATTATCAAACAACGTTATTTTATTATCTTAAAAAGGGTTTTCTAATAAATATTCTCTGACGAAGATATAATGGTGTTGTAAAAATTTCTTGAACTTGATTTAGTACTTCATAAAAGTTTTTTTTTCCTTATACATGTATACATTAGATAAAAGTAACTACTTGTAATATTTTCAGTCAAATGGAAGTTTGACATTTTGTCAGCTGCGGGGGCGGTCTTTGGGGACGCCGCCCATTATCCGATATAGTGAAGGTTCCACATTAGAAAAAGTTCTTCATCATTGCGAATTAAATTACGTCTTTTTTTTAAATTTCGATTTCCCATGTATATTTTTACAATTTATTGTTCTATGACATGTTTTTGCCGTGCGGCAGTTGTCGCTGATGTGAATTTATTTTGTCAGTTACGATCGATGTGCAGAAGACAAATTGTGTTCTTCCAACTGAATCCTTTTCTAGAGTTACGAATCAGTCGAACCTATTTCATTTTGACGTGAAGATAAAATTATTTTTTGCTTTACTCGTGAGTAACCTTTATTTGAATAAAATTACCCTTTCATTTATTTATCCCGTTTTTCGGACATTTTGCCGCGTGACGCGCGTTTTGTTAGCTGTGTTGATTGATCTATATAGGGCTGGAGAGAGAACGGATCGGGGAATACTCTCCCCCTGGCGACCCAGTTCCCCCTCCGCCATATTTTCAGATTTCATTCATAGAGTAAAAATTTACGAAATTCTTTGCCAACTCAGTTGCACACTTCAGTAGTCCTGTAATATCTTCATTGAATCCTGATATTTTTTTTTTTTGTTTGGATTCCACTTACAAATTTATTCCTCGTTGATGTCCGCCAACCTCCTGTAAAATTTTCATGAATTAAAAAAAACCTATTAAGTACTTTCTATCGTTTTATTTGGAATATTAATCATTAGCATTCATAGGTGTCATCAGTAGCATTACATTATTATAAAATCAGCATTTTATACTTATACGACAAACAGCCAACCGGGGTGGGCCTTAAATAATAATATTTTTGAATAAATAGTGAAAATAAAGCACAAACATGTTTTATGTTAAAATATTTTTAAATGATATAAAAATGCTAAAATAATCAACATTTACCTGATTGGCCGACTCGGATTTAGGGTGTCCACACATATTACGACGTTGCGGGGAGGCTTTTTAAAAAGGTCACAAGTCACAACATTCTTGTTCGCTTATAATGGCGTTTTGAATGGATCCAGGTTACAGGTATAGTGTACACGTCCATCAAATAGCAATTTGATGCGTTGTGAATAAATATAGAGTTAATGAATAGGTAATATTTTTTAAATTCCATTCTGACAGAATTGTATAAAATGATTATTTTCTCTTGATATTCTCTAGTTTAATTTAAGAACCAACTATGTTAGTTTTACTATTCTCGACTGGGAGGAATTACGTTTTTTTATATAGTTTAATGAGAAATATGTTTTAGTTGACAGAAGTAGATAATAAGTCTTTGCTGAGAAATTTACTCATCTATTGTTGAGATACAGTGGTTGATGAAATATAAAGAGCCTATCATATTGTAAACCTTAATTAATTCTCTCAGTATAATCATAAGTATGTACATATATATACAGAGTGTTTTAATATAGTGTAATTTTATATCAAATTTAGCTTAAAAATGCTCCACCACCTACCGAGATAAAATATAATATTTGTATTTTTATCGAATTCCTTAGAATTTAATTTTGGTAAAAATATTTTTCCAAAATATTAGTACTAAATAGAAGCAGTGCATGAAATTCTTTTAAGAAAATAGTTAATGCCAGGTTGTGAGTCGCATCCATGTTGCCTAGTCAAATGCTAACATTCAAAGAAGGCATGATATATGTGTCAGAGAGATCTTAAACACCATATTTTTAATTACATCATATAATTAAGTAATATAGAATTCATGAATTTGAACAACAGGTGGGTTGCTTATTTGAATTATGTAAAAAAAATTCCTTAGAGGAATTAAATTTAAATAACAATGTAAAACAATCTTAACTTATCAGGATATTACATTAACTTTTAGGAATAATACCTTAATAGCGGAATACAACATTAACAATGATATTTCTATCACCACCTTCAATATTCTAGTGACAACTTATCTTCTACTTATTATTCACTTTGTATAAAATTTTCATCTGTACTTACCTTTTTATTTATTTGCATTATTTACAATCATACTGTATTAAATTAATTTAATTTATATTCAAGTAAGTGTCAAATGGGAATTGGATTGACAATGAGTGTAATATCACTAATGCTGTCATCGTGGTAATGCTCTAAAGTTCTCAGTTTTCATTTCAAAATTCAATTTGCTTTGTCTTTAGTGGTCTCTCTACGTGATGCTCTCTACCCTTTCTGTCATCCTGTCCCTTGAATTGTGGCCACAGAATTACCCTATTTACGCTCTTGCTCTAAGCGGAATAAGCCTCATTAATATAACCTTTGTTTCACATCAGTTCAAGCGCTTAGAGGGGTTTTAATGCCAATATTCAAGACTTAGGTACTGTGTACAGACAAATTCACCAGTGGAAATTTGAGTATTTTGATGAACTATAAAAAATTTACACAAGTTGGTTATCAAGTTTTCAAATTTATTGATTATATTTTTTATTTTTTTTAGGTTGTATGTACAGTATGGCTGCCTTTGGTCCGGTACTAGGATTCTTGTTGGGAGCCTATCTACTCTCTTTTCATATGGATTCATTTTCCAGCACCAGCATAGTTATTGGTAAGTTGTAATGAGGTGAAGCCTTATTTTTTCTGTGATTTTACGATGATTGGTAACTGATTATTGATAATTCGACGAGCAATCACTACACTATACACTAAACATCCATGGTTAAAATCAAATACCAATCACACAATCACTTAAATTGTGCAAGTGCAATAAACTTGTTTAAAAACAAAATAGTTATAATATAGAATTAAATTAAATATTACTTCATAATTACATAACATCCGCTGACATGTTCACATAATTCTCATTATGATCAAAATAAGGAATGAGCCCATTTTTTTTTTATACATTATATTTTACTTATGTGAATTATATGAAACAGTGAATTTTTTTAATACTTTATATTACAAATACAAAAAATATTATATATCTTTAAAAATTAATGCATCATGTCTAGTTTTGATAATCTATTTAGGAGTTGACATAAAATATAGTAAAAATAAATTAAACAAGCGCAGGTATCAGGTTCCTAAAGTGCACTGACAGTTTTTTTAAAAGATGATAAACTCGATGAGAAAATATCATTTAAAGTTACAATGTATTCTAAACAGGGGTTTATAAAATGTTAAGTTTGTACTGTAGACTGGTAGATGGAAAGTAATGGAAAGTTATTAACAAAATTAATTTATGGTAGGCACACAAGAGTGATATAGTAATGGATATTTTTAAAAAGGCATCATTAATATTTCTCCGTTTCTCACATGTTTGAAGGTTAAAGCCAAACTGTGTAATTCATCAAGCACCGTTCAAACCATTTTTAAAACAGTGATCTTAGAAAATTTTAATTATACTATTGTTGTTTCAGAACCAGACGATCACCGCTGGGTGGGAATGTGGTGGGGGGGCTTTCTTCTATGCGGCTTACTGCTAATTCTGGTTGCCATCCCCTTCTTCTCCTTCCCCAAAGTCCTGACAAGAGAAAAGGAGAAGGTTCGCCTCGGGGAGAAGGCGGCCGCTCTGCAATGTGGTTCAGCACCCCCAGCCAAGCCTGACAAACCTCCTGATTCTGGATACGGCAAGGATATTAAAGGTATTTACACAATTAATTATTCAACGTCTTTGAATAATTAGATTTTGACCTGAATTATTTAACATAGTTTTAGTTTATTTTTTAGTATTGGTGGAGAATTGGCAAAGCATGTAGTAAGTCTATTCAGGAGGTAGCCATTTGATGTTATGCAATCTGGTTTATAAAACTTACATGAAAATTTTACAATATAGATTTGATTTGTACTTGTAACTGTAAAATTACTTGCTCAGTTCAACTCTAACCAATATGATTAGTCCATATTACATTAGATGCGTTTGGAAAATTTTACAATTACAATTAAGGTCCTGCAGTAAGAGATCACAACACTTGAATAACCATTTTATTACCTTATTTTTAAATTACATCATACTGGAGCCAGTTTTAACCCACCCTTCTTTTTGATCCAACAAAATATAGTAAATAAGAAGCACTTTCGAAATACAAAAATCATTTTCAATACTTATTCACAAATTCACATCACACTGCTCTAATGCTTTCCTACTTTCTTTTTTGTCTCAGCTTACCACGCCAGCTTCTACCCTCCCCTTCCCTTAACCGTGTGACATATTAAATGGGTGGCTCTTCCATCAACTTGTTTTTTTATGAACATATTTAATCTGATGAACAACTGCCAAACTAAGGCAACAGAACATAGAGGAATAGAGAGATCTTCTTGTGGTGGCCGAAATCCCACCACAGGCTGTAGTGGCATGATGATGATTAAATCCGATCAGTCTTGATGTCAGAAATGGAAATTAAAAATTAATAAATTAAAAAACTTGACAAGTTACCTCATTATATTACTCTCAAATTAGTTATTTAAAATATTAATACATCACATCATATTATGATTTATTTATTTATCTTCATTACTAGATATTCCGGTGTCAATGTGGCGTCTGATGTGCAACCCTGTGTATGTGGTAACCTGCCTAGGAGCGTGCATGGAGCTGGTTATCGTATCTGGGTTTGTGGTATTTTTACCCAAATATCTGGAAACCCAATTCAGCCTAGGAAAGAGCCAAGCTAGCGTGTTTACAGGTTAATTATTTAAGATATTTTCTCATTTATTTGTCTTTTTGAAAGAGCTGCCTTATTTTCTTTTCTCTTTTCTGATTTTTTGCACTGAGAAGAGTTTGATGTTTGATTTTGCTGTGTTTAATTTATTTATTTTTATAATTTTATGTATTATATAATTAATAAAATTTGTACATATATATTATAGGTAAACTGATATGAATAATCTGTTTTTTTTTAATGTGGTATATTAAAGTCATTTCAGTAACTTTTAAATAAATCTGTATTTTAATTTTTGAAGTGAACTGTGAGTGTGTATTACATATTATATTATAATGTAATGTAATATTTTCCTTGTGATAAGAAGAAATAGGCTACTTTTCTATCAGTTAATCAGGAGACGTCAATAAATTAAACATTTTTAAAAAACGTCAATTTTATGCAAATATATAAATGCATAATTACTGTTAAAGATAAAGTGGACCGTTTGTTAGTAAGAATAAAATAATAATATAGAATTATATTTACATAATCAAAAATATTGAGATTTTTTTTCATGTGTGCGAAATAACATGGATAGAGCAATGCACCGAAAAACATGATTGTTACACCTCCATTGAAGAATACTCTTTCCTGTAAGCAGGATGTCGAAAGGGTTCATATGCGCTTGTGAAATATTTTAAAGCTTTCATTCAAAATTACATTTGTTAGGTTGTTCCATCACATATATTAAATGATACTTTCTACCTTAGGCGGAAACATATTTTATCAAATAGATTTCTAAAATTTAGTAGTGGAAATGGGTTACTCTTTTCTAACATTTAAATATAAATCTGGAATTTAGAAACATTTTTTAAATATTTTTAGCGTTGAGCCTTAATAATAAATACTTCTTCTGGCATTAATCTTTTTTATTATAATTTCAGGGTCCATTGCGATCCCAGGTGCGTGTATTGGTATCTTCATGGGGGGCTGTCTGTTGAAGAGATTGGAGCTTCGCCCGAAAGGGGCGGTGCAGTTTGTGCTAGTTTCTAACACCATCTGCCTCGCCTGCTACGCCTTGCTGTTCTTCTTGGGTTGTGATAATGTTAAAATGGCTGGCACCACTATTCCATATTACAATAGGTTTGTTAGCTTTGTTTGTTTGTTTTTTATGTAACTTAATCATCCATCAGTAATCTTGTCATAAATTATTTTGGTATATATGTTTATCCATGTAACGTCTCCTTTTAAGGTGTGGGAGGAAATTTCCTGATTACATTTTTAATTTGTACAATAATCTTCTTAGAAATATTAAATCAGTTGGGCTTATCAAATTTGTCTAACATATTATCGTAATAATTCTTTGTGAGGTAGACAGTCTATAATACCTTGTAGAAAAATCAGAATAAAATGATCATTTTGAATTACTTTTGTTTTATTACTCACGTAGGGTCTATACTTGATCCTATATTTAATTTTTATTTTCTTTAGCACTTCGCGTTCAGAACCATTCCAAGTGAATTTGACAGCAGCCTGCAACTTCGGATGCTCTTGCCGCACTACTGATGTGGAACCCGTCTGCGGAAATAATGGCCTCACATACTTCTCTCCCTGTCACGCAGGGTGCACTGCCTTCTCGTCACGGTCCAATTATACTAATTGTGCATGTAAGTTTGTTTATGTGTAATTTAACTTTTGACTATTCAGCTTACCAACACACAACTATACTGTATTTTGCCGAGTCATAAGTAGTAAGTTTTCTGTTACTATTTATGACTCGGCAAAATAACAGTTTTGAAACACAGTGGTGTGAAATATTAGATATCGTCTATGTAAATTCAATACTGCGGATGAGCCAATCATTTCAAAACACGCCTCATTGATTGACTTATTCAGTTAACCAATAGACTGCTTGCGCTTGGCTAAAGTCAATACTGCTAATAAACTATCCCCACTAAAGAAGCAAGCCCTTGAACATTTTAACGAATGGTTCTTCTGCAGTATTGGACTTAAACCGACAATATGCATACAATATAGCATTACTTGCAGAAAAAGTTGTGTTAAGCCTCCCAAATGCTGTTTGTCAAAGATGAGTCTAATCATTAATTATAAAAAGATTTTGGTGGTCAATAAAGAAATGGGAGGAAAAGGCATAGAACAGATCGAACATAATAATACTTGAGTGCCTGGATTATTAAAGATATTGACTGAAGAGGAGATGAAAGTGGGGTTTGATATGGCACAAAGTACCTTCATGGAAATGAGGAACATTTTCATTTGCCGAAAATTCTCTCTACACACTACGCCTCTCTGAATGATCTCATTTCATTGACAAAATGCAGTTGTAGAAAGCTTAAGCACCATAAAATGAAATATTTTGGATGTATAATTTGTGAAGCCAAATATCGTCTCCCACAAACATTTATTCAAATGAAAATGAAAAACAAACGCTGGTTATGTGGAGTTGGAGTGCCTGCTCCAAGTTACCAAGGACCAACATCACTTTAGACAAATAGGTGATACCTGCAACTATAGTAGATATGTAGAAGCCTGTGCCTGAACCAACTGTGCATGGCACCAAAAGAAGAATAAGCACAACATTACTGGAGCTTTCATCTAATCATCAGATGTGGAATGTGATTTATATCTGCACAAATAATTGATAAAAACACTCATTGAGAGTTAATGTAAAAATAAGACCCAAATTTTCTCCAGTTTTCTCTCTATTATTCTGCTATGGGCCAGTTTTTGTTCGATGTGTCAGTAGCAATCATCAGGATGACAATCTGACCCACAATGAATTATATCACAAGAATTATATTATTGGACAGCCATTAAAAAACTAATAATTTTAATTAAAATTATTTTTATTTTGTTTGTTAATGTAAGAATTATATTTGAAACAAAATATCACCATTTTCTCAAAATATTATCACTGTCCTGAAATATTTCAATGAAAAATAAATCCAAACAATCCCTGAAATTCAATGCAATCAACAGCAGAATTTTCATTATGACTATCTAAGCGTTAAAATTTCTAGAATGTAGAATCATTGTAAAACGAGCTCTATGTGGCCATGAGTCAGTCAGTTATTTTGGGACATTCAAAGTAAACAATTCTCTGGTGTGAGTAAATAAAAGTATGCAATAGTTATTTATTGTGAGTAAAGGTTATTTTATGTATTATATTTGTTTGTTAATTGTTGCGCACAAGTACGCTCCAACGATAACAAAGTGGTCGCCTTATCGCTAGGGAACACCCGAATGACACCGAATGCACTTAAAAGTGTCCGAGTGCTCCAAATTCACAGGTGGTAGTACTCCGATTTGCTGTATTCGTATAGATGCGAGGCGTGCAGGAGAGGAATAAAAGCCAGAGAGATGTTTACTCGGACAGGCCGTGACGAAAACTGACGCTCTCAACCGCGGTACTTCTCTATTTATTGCATGTTTCATACCGACATGGCCAGCAATGGTGGGGGGGGCTTGCAGCCCCCTCCTCTGCTAGATCGCCGCCATGCGGCGGTCCATCGAACTACGGTGTACAGATCCAGACAACTGGTTTTGATACCGTGCCAAAGTCGCTCTTGCTTGCCAGACATAAAAAATAAATAAAATACAAACAGTTGTGGAATACAGCGAACAATAAACAAATACCATCAAGACCTAGCTCGCGATATCCACAACATAATCAAAACATTTATTAAAAGACAAAACAAATATGAAACATGGAATAAACAGGGGGAGGGGATGATTGCCCAAAATTTACACAATCATTTTCGGTGGGTATAGCGAGCATTAAAATATTTATTACCAAGACCAGCTCGCGATATCCCCCACAAAAATAGATTACAAGTGTGAGCGACCGTCCGAAATTTCAATACACAAAACAATTACCTTCGGTGGACGGTCGCCCCTTACAAAATACAATTGGCGGCCCTACTGAGGACCGCCTGCCCATTTCAGGGCCCAATACGTCCAGTGGAATCGCAAATATCGTCTCCGAGCGGGCCTTTTCGAGTCTAGCTGCCGGCGCTCCGCACACAGTGACTCCTCACGAGACACTGCTTCCTGAGCCCGTCGTGAGGTGGAATCCTGTGCGCAACATTAATACTTATAATTTATGTGATTACCCAGCATAATGTGCAATTTGTATTGTTATGTTAATAAAAAGTATCTCGACTAATTTTGTGAACACCAACCTCATACTATATTTTCACTGCAGTAACTGAATTTCTATTAACAAATTAATTTTTAATAATATAATATTGTTATATGTATTAATTTTTTCTCAATATGCACAATTTTTCCTATTTGTCAATGTATTAATTAAATGTGTAAATTAATTTAAGGTGTTCATGGCAACCTATCAATGCTCGGCGGAGGTCCCGGTGGGGGGCCACTTCACACCGGAGCCGGAGGTTCCTCTGCTGCCGCCTCGATAGCCCTTCGTGAGGACTTTGCAGAGGTCACCGTGGTCCCTGTGGCCACAGCAGGTCCTTGTAGCCCTCCTTGCACTACCATCTTCCCTTTCCTTATTCTTCTCTTCTTCATGACATTCATCGTAGCGGTCACACAGATGCCTCTGCTCATGATTGTACTAAGGTTTGTTATAAAATGACAACATTATAAATAAATGTTTTTGTAATATAACTACTCAATATTATTCAAAATCTCTTGTAACAAAAAAAATCATTGAAATTTTTTCATTGCTTGTTTTACATCACTGCCTTTAGATTGACAGACTGCACTAGGCACATTCATATCGTCGGCGAAACCCAACAATTGTGTAATTCCACTTTTTTATGAAATTGATGTTTTCCTGCTATCTGTTGTTAACTTTGGTATTAAAACAGTTTATTGTCTCTCCTCTAAATTATACAAATCGGGAGTTACATAATTTTCAGATTTTGCCGACGATATATATTTTATTGTCATTTCTTATAAATACGTGGATACACAAGCAGACCTTACTAATTAAGTAAACACCCAGCAATTCTTTTCTAAAACAAATGAGTAGTGGAAAATATTTAACAGTGATTGTGTTAAGAGGTCATTTAATCTTCTGGGAGACAGACCAAACTTCTCACTGTATATAAAATGATGACAGCATCAGTTAGAAAATTAAAATACATTACCCTCCTAATTGAACTATACTTATTTCTAAGATGATTGATGGATCGATGGATCGGGATTCAACTTCGGATCTTTCTATTGCCGGTGGACTTCTTTACCCATTGCACCATAGTCACCTATGGACTGATTTTGATCTGTATATCTTACTTTTTTAGTGAGACATCTATTTTTTCCTGTTGGTAGCAGTATTAAAAATACTTTTGTTTCAAATTAATTTATATAAGATTTTGGTACCTTCTTTGGGTTATATTTTTGGTTAGATCAGCGCTGTCGTGACTAGACAAGTGAGTCTGTTTTAGCCAGTTAAAAACCATCCTAGATTATTAATGAAAAACATTTTTTTTAAACCTAATAATATGTATTTTTACATTTTATATTTAATTTATGATGTGCATGTGTTACATTTGAGATTCAATCCGGTTATTAAATTAGATGTTACATGTAGAATCATAGAATTGAATCTAACATTATGCATAATATAAAGATTGTATACTTTTGTTAGCATGTAACTCATGAAAATCTGAATCTGATTGATTTTCAAAGTTGTTTTTCATGGTTAATACAATATAATTACATAATTTTATTAAAATGTTAAAATTTAACGCTTAATTTTTTACAAAATTGAAAAAATGTCAGATGTATGTATATAATCATTTCTTTGACCAGATTTTGTTTAAAGTATTTATAGATTTATGCAGCTGCCAGTTAGGAACATTTGATTAAGATTACATATTAAGTTTATAGAACATCACTCTATTTTCCTTTTTACAGATCTGTCAGTGAAGAAGAACGTTCGTTCGCTCTCGGTATGCAGTTTGTGATATTCCGACTATTTGGATATATTCCCGCTCCGATACTTTTTGGAAATCTGATTGATTCTACTTGTCTCTTGTGGAAAAGCACTTGTGGAGAAAAAGGAGGACGCTGCCTGCTGTATGATATAGAACAATTTAGATATAGGTGGGTCAAATACTCAGTATGTATAAAATAACATAAATGTTACATTGAATTGCCAAGAGATCTAAATACAGTTGAAAGTTAAGAAGATATACAGTAGAACCGTTTTTATTTTCAAACACTTCAAGACTCAAATTGTCAGTTTCTTACTTAATCAACCCCTTTAACACGAAAACCTCATTAACATGTAGTACAAAATGATTTTCACACCCTTGCTTCATACATCAATACATTTTTACATCACATAATTCGAAAATGGTGAATAAATTGTAAAAAATTATCAAAGTTGCGGTTTTTTGACCGCGCGCACGCCACCCCTTGTGAAGCTGTTTTTTCGTATTTTGCGATACTTGCCGACACAGTGTGCATCTGAGCCTACTTTGTGTGCAACCTTCTTTATATTATATCGCGATAAAATTGGAGAATTCCAGGTGTGCTTTCTTCAGTTGGTTGCTTTCGTAGAATAAAGACTAGAGACATATTCATAGAACATATTGTTTGCGCTAATTGCTTTTACTTGGATTCGTTATTGTTTTTTGCCTATTCTAAATTCCCCTTTTGATTCTTTTTACTAATAAATGTGTGTTGTTAACCTGTTAGCTGCCCAGAAAAATCCCTAGGTGAAACAGCATCATACCACCAATTGGCGCCAAAATTCAAAATTCATAGACTAACTTTTTCCGAATGTTGTTTTTACGAAAAAAATATGAAAACGGTATAACTAAAAAAAACAACAAACATGGAGCTTCAATTTTATTGTAAGCATCCATCGACTGCGATTTTGTACGGTTTTGAGATGTAAAAAATTAATAAATAAAAGTTTAAAGTGTTGCCAGACTTCAACGTTCAGAATAGGAAATTATTATTTATTTTGTATTTGTTATTTGGAAGGACAACTTCAGATTTTATGTTTATTTAGAATGAAACAATTATCTGTCTTCTATTCAAATACTGGCCTAACCCCTGCACTTGTTGATGGCTGGTTTTCATCAACAGTATTGTTAAGGTTTTCTTCATCATAGATGTGAACCACAAAATAATCATCATCATCAGACTCTGTGGTAGTAACGAGCATATCGGAAATTTCTAGGAAGTCCGCAATATCTCCATTAGCGAAAAAGTCCTACTCCGACATTTTGTAAAAAAATGTTTGTAAAATAAAAATTCGATAATTCAATGCTATTTTCATAACTTGCGATTTTTTTTATCGCGAAATTTGTAAAATAATTTTTTTTTGGGGTCCCTTGAATTTCTTATAAACGGGGTTCCGCGTAATATGAATTCAAATTTTTTTGGTCCCTTGCATTTCAAATTAATGTGGTTCTATTATTTTTTTTATATTAAAAAATAGTCCAAAAACTTATACATAACTAACTGTATAACTTTTTTGTTTCAATTTTTGTAAATTTCATTTAATATATTATTAAATGGGTCAAATGTATATTTATATTTCACCAATGTACTTTGAAATATGAATAATTTTGCCATCACTTAATGTTTGTGTATTTTAAAACGTTTATTGAAAAACTACCTTCAAAAAATAATGTTAAAACAATTTAATTGAAAATATAACATTAGGAGAACACATTCTTATTGTGAAGTTGTAATCCCAGTGACGCAACAATAATATTTTTCGATAAAATTGATTTTATATCTTTCTAATTAATATATTTAATTCATATTGAAAATATAACAAAATAAATACACAATGGCATTACATATTTTTGTCTATTTTAATATTAGTATTGTTAAGATTTTTTAAAAGTAAAATTCTACAATTTACTGTACAGCTTATGTTTCTCTAAGGTAAATGTTGAGTTGCTATTATCCTATGATTTATGGATTTTATTTTTTATTTTTAAATTCATATTTATATTTAATACAAATTAAATGTATATCTTTCTAATGAATACATTTAATTTGTATTAAAAATATCACAGACCTATGTTTTGTAAAAGTGCAACTTCACAATAAGAATGTGTTCTCATTAAAAACATATTTATGTGTTATTAATCTCACTTCCGCATATAAATAATGTTTTATTTTGATTTTTAGGTATGTCGGTCTCTGTGGTGGGATAAAAATTTTAGCTCTTGGAATTTTCCTCATTGATTGGTGGCTGGTTCGAAGGCGTAAATCCTTGGAATATTGTTCTCCCTTAGATCCTCAAAAAGACATCACTGGATCTATTATCAGTCTCGATAAATGTAAGAATAATATATTTGCCTTAATTTCCCAAGATAATCTTAACTTACAACATAAATGAATCGTTATAATAATAATGTATTATTTTACGCTTACGTATGGTATTTGCAAAACTAAGTATTGTTTTATTATTCACAGTGTTTGAAGAAAAGCCGTGCGTCGAGAACATGAGTGGATTCACATCTGGTTTAACTTCTGGAGGAAGTTCTAATATAGGCACTCCACTAGATGGCCCCAATGCTATCACCCAGTCAGAATCATGTAAGGAACCACCCAAGACACAGAGCAGACTTCAGAGAAATGATTCTCAGTACTCTCAAGATTCCCAACAGTCCAAATGTGGGGTCGGGAAGAACTCTCGGGTCCTCGTCGCCTCTAAACACCTGAGGAATGATTCTAAAACTATTCAGCTTGAAGCCCGACATCAGCTGTCTTTAGAAGAACAGGACAAATCTGAATTGAAGCACAGCAGGACAAATTCTAAAGACTTGAAACACTCGCGATCTAATTCTAAGGACTATACCATGTTTTCGAGATCAGCTTCCAAAGATTTTAATACGCACTCGAGATCCGGGTCCCGTGACTTTAAAATTCACTCGAGATCTAATTCACGAGATATAAGTTTGGACCAATTAAAGCACCTCGCCTTGAAAAGTGTAGAAAATTTGGATCTTGCTTCTGTCGTGCATTCAAAGTGCTTTGATGAGGAAGCGAAACAGTTGTTAGATAATTCAAATATGGTCCTTAGGCACAGGAGGACAAACTCTAAAGATTTGAAGGCTATTGATTTGAATATTAAAGGACATAAGAGAAGTACTTCCCATCATATTATGGTTGATGGAGCCGAAACAGACGTAAGGGAATTGCTGGACTCCAAACACACCATGTCCATCAACGATCAATCGTTCCCTATCCCGAGTGTGATTTTCAATGACAAAACTCTTTCTCCATGCTCTGGTGATCAAACTTAATGATAGTGTCATAATAGTGAAATAAATTATTGTGAAATTTAACAAAAAATGTCCTAAATTAATTACATAAGTAAATTGATAAATTAATTTAAAGCCACTTCTAATGATATAGTTTTAGAGCATCATACAATTGATATAACTTTATTCATCTTAGAAGTGCAAGAATTTCTTTTTTGCTATAGTATGTTTTAAATAGTTTTCTTGTAATACTCTAGTCTCAGACAAGCATTTCATATAATATGTTCACCACAATGTCAGACGACACCGTGCTACCACGCTAGGAGCTTCAGTTTAGGAATCCTGTGGTTTTTAATTACCCAATTTTATATTTATTTCTGGATGAAAATTTATGTCAATTGAGTAAATCTGTGCTGTGACATGTGTGAATTAGTAACTTGATAGGTTTGTGTCTCGTGTGGTTTCTGTATATAAATGTTTCCTTCTCACTCACTAGTGATAATAACGATTTATATAGAAATAATATTTCCATTCAATTTTTATTCAAAACTTTATAATTGGTTGGATTATACAATACAGGGTCGCCGAAAAGGCAATAATATGTCCATTAAGTTTATATTTCCAAAACAACATATCCGAACCCATTATGCTTTGTTTTTGGACAATTGTACACAAAATATGTTTGTGAATCAGATTGGAAAATGTCAACTATAATTTTATTTTCAGTTCAATATAAAAACAAAAATTGTGATTAGTATTTAATCAAATCACTGAATTGTAAAATATAACGGATACTTCTGAATGAATGGCACTTTTGTATTCTAGCTTAATTTTCCATTTGAATATTGTATAAGATGTTGCATTATTGTCCAATGATCCTGTATTATATTTTTGTTGTTATTTTCAAACATTCCCTTATTATTGTATTGAGATTGATTTTCTACGAATGTACTTAATTTTATATTCGACATAATTACCGCACAAGGTATTGAATTTCTCATTTTACAAATTTTAAAATAATATTAGAAAAAAGTTATGTCAGTACCCAATTAATAAATCTTTATATAATAATGATAAAGTTTGCCATTTATAGGTATAAGGAGTGTATCACACAGCTTTTAAATAATACGGCACTTATTGTTTTAATTCTCTCTCGGCTCCAGCGCGAGTATACCTTCAGTTCATCAACTTTAATTGTAGGTACTCACGTGGTCTTCGGTATTTCATTATAATATGTGAAGAATTTTATTTTCTGTGTACATTTATTAAAGTTTTTCAGATATTTTTTTTACTTTATCCTATTTATTATACAATTTTACTCTTATTTTCATTATTTGACCCTGAACAATTACATAATTCATATGGCTTATTCATTTTAATATTTTCTAATAAAAAATAAAGAAAAAAAAAATGTGATGTGTTAAATTCTCAAAGAAGATTACATATGAACATTATATTTGGCTTAATACAAGCATGAGTAGGTGGGACCATATCATAATGAATATTTCTTATTTTTCTGAGTATTTGATTATTATGTTACAATGAATAGAAAAAGTAATGTTTAATTCTTACAAAGAAAAATATTTGTAGGCTGTAGAAACCTTTTAATGTTTGAGCAATATGAGTATCAATTATTGTAATGAAAGCAAAAAATCGTATTTAGAGTATATTTGCTAGTAGTCTTTAAATAATGCTAATATATTCAAATATCAAATTGCCTTACAATAAAAAATCTCTTAGGATAGTTTTAGAGACATAGCGAATCCAGAATGTTAATATTTATTTTAAATCAAAGTTCAACTGGCTATTTTATTCTTAATGTGTAGATATTTGCCAGTTTATTGTGGTGTGGATGTTAAATCATTATTTTCATATGGTTATAGAATGTTATATACTACAGTATGTGTAATAATGTGATTAGTTTAAGTAAACAAAATTGATCTTATTTTTATTTGAACATATTACATATTTTAGGAAGTTTTAGAATGACGAAATGTATCAATGAATTGATCAAATTTCCGAGAAATGTTCTTCGTGATGATTGTAAGTTGTAATACTTTCTGTAGTATAAAATTATTTTCTAAAGGTATTCTTAATTTACATTCACTAAGTGATTAGTAGATACGTATATGGTACATGTTTTAGATTCCCCTTTTAATGATCATTCATCTTTTTACCAGTTTACAAGGTACACGTTTGTGTACCTAAATTTATGCACAAACCCTTTGTATACTTTCATGGTAATGTCACTGTAACATCTATTAAAGCTGCTAGCAAACCTTTTTACAAAAATTTTGACAATTGTACAACTCACTGCCTGCATTTCCATTATTTATAATAAAATCCGAATTTGCTTGGGTGCAAGATCCATCATTTTACATTTGCGACAATACAATCACATTTTCTCAAATGTTCTGCACTCGGAATGTTTTAGCTTTACATGTAATGAAACCTACCTATAAAGGTTGAATTTTAGGGAAAACTGTGCAATTATGATGTATAATTTTTTTAATATTAGGCTGATACAAATAAAAGAGCCATTTAAATTGTATTCTGTCTTATTATTTCTCAATCAGTGGTAACTATGATAGTTTCACACTCACAGCCAGTGGGTCTAAACAAAATATATCCGGCAGTGGTTGGTCATTTCAGACCCACTACTAGATTTCGATTTTTTAACCATTTTTTGGGAGATTTTTTATAGAAATTACATTTTAAATATGGTTTATTGAAATGGCATGACGTGCTGTAAACTTTCTACTAGAAAATTAAAGTTTTTATAAAAAATATTAATAATAGTGTATGTACAGTAAGTAGGCCGGGCCGAATTTTTTTTTTTACATGGTGCAATTTTAATACTGACAGAATGGTGCCAAATGAGCTCAAAATTAAGTGTGTAAAATATTATTGAAATTGAGAATCAACTTCTGCCTCCAGATGGCCTCAAAGTTTCATAAAATATATTTTTAAATCAGCTTTTCTGGCTGGTATTAATGTCACTGCAAGTTGAGATATTATCTTTATTTTAATATTTTCATTCACAAAATATAGTCCTTTGCCATAATAATACCAAAATAACAATCATACACCTTTGTTTTGACAGCAAATGAGTGTGATGAGGGGAGCGGGGGAACCGAACTGCGCTCGCACACAACATTGTGTGTCAATATTGCGACAGTACTCAAGAGAGAGATAACGTTTGCGCACGTTTTCGCTATGAATCAAATTCGGAAATCATTAAAATGTCCAATGCTTGGTGAAATTCATGATATTAAAGACAATGTGTTGCCAACTTACGAAGAAGTGATGAAGTTTTAAGAATGGACAAGACATAGCTTAACAAGCATGAAAAAACACCTGACATGTAATAAACAAAATATGAGACATATGAAGAAGAGCTTCAATTCCTACAGTCACACATATACGAGTTACACAGATGTAAATTTAAATCATTTAAAGTACAAAAACATCCTTAAATCTCACTCTAAAATACCAAAGAAAAATCTATAAGAATCCCATCACAGTAGTAAAGTGCTGTTTGACATTTTGTTGTGTAAATGTAAAGAAATTAATGGATGCTTCTGTCCCAGAGATTATAAAGTGCAAGAGCAGAGATTCCTAACTGATCAGCGAACATCAAGAAAGATGATTGGAAACACAGATGTAACCGTAACAAAACAACTGCAAAATCATCTGAAAAGGAAACTTTCTAAACAATAACCCATCTGTGAATCAAAGTAAAAACCACACTCATAGATATTTCACAAAAAAGACCCTTTCCGGGTCCACCATCTAGGCGCGGTGTAACCATTCACATTTATTGGCACTCTTTCCTGGGGCCAACTGAGGATGATGTGATTGCCAGGTAAGCGCGGCAAACATGATATTAACTCAGGGAGCGGGATCGGCATCCTTTGTATCTCCTCTCCATGGAATGTTAGAAAGTAGAGTGCCAGCAGATAAAATGGGGCAGTAAAAATACACTCAAAAGGTTGATTATATATGATTTCGCGCGAGTGGTAAGAGCTGATCCAGTAAAAATTACTGGCAGTTTTTTAGCATTTTTTCACATTTTTATCAATAATTCATTTGAAATATTTAGTAAAAGATTAGTCAGAAGGAAAAACTATGAACCGACTATTTATCGTGTAATTCATATTTTATAAACACCTGGGTCAGATCTAACCCACCATCGGATAGCATGGGTTAATAAAGAATTTAATATGATAGCAACAATGAAAATTTAGCATGATGTTTAAAATATATTCATGTGTTTGTACAACCCTGAATTTATTTCTTGAAAGATTAAAAGAAACCTCACCATTATTTGAATTATTTATTTTTACAATAAATAATTCAAATACAGTATTTATAAAGTAATGTATAAATCTGAATCATGACACCACTTTCTTTGACTTTGCCCCTTCCTTTATTGGTGGAAATATGGGGAAAGAAAGGAAGGCACTTAGTTATTCGTCTGCTGAATGCTGGTTCATTTGTTTATTCCTTCACCATAAGAACAAGCATTGCAGGGTTATACAAACACTCACGAATAAGAATTGTTTTTATGGAATTAAAGTAAATATTTATTATGAGCATTAGCGGTTAATTAATAAGCGACGGTAATTAGTCCGTACAAAGTTTCAAACATACACTGAACTTGCTGCAGTTGGAGAGACTGTTAATTACTGCGACAATTTCTTTCTTCCTTGTACTTAAGGATGGGTTAGGAAAGAAAGGGACGGAGATACGCAGGTTAAAATTTGGATAAATAGCAAACTGAAGGTATGGATGTAGTATGCATGAGTGAGGCAACAAGTCAAACACCATAAAACTTAATGATATTTAATTAACTTAAACGATGCTAACATTTATGTTACGCACAAGTACCGTTAGGCACAAGTACGCTCCAACGATAACACAAATGGTCATCCAGTTACGCCGCCGCTAGGGAATACACAGATGTCACCGAACGCACTGAAAAGTACGCAGCTAGTCCGAGTGTTCCAAAATCGCCGGCGGTAATACTCCCCTTTGCTATATTTCGTAGAGAAGCGAGGTGTGCAGGAGAGAAGTAAAACACAGAGAGATGTTACTCTGGAAGGTCGCAGACGAGAACTCATCCTCGACCGCTGTACCCCCTCTATTTATTACATATTTCAAAACCGTTACATGGCCAGCAGTGGTAAGAGAGGCTCACAATCCCTACCACTTGACCGTTTGCGACGCGACCGCTGCCATGCGGCTATCCGTCGAACCATAATTTCCGGAACCCGACAACGGTCTTAATACCGTGCCAAAGTCGTGCTCCAGACACAAAATAAATAAATATAAAACAGTTGTGGAATATCGCGAGTAAAATACAAATAAGACCTAGCTCGCGATATCCACAACATAATCAAGGCATTTATTAAACAAACAATAAGTATGAAACATGGAATAAACAGGGGGTGGGGGTGATCGCTCGTAATTTACACAATTATTTTCAGTGGGTGATCACCCCATACAAAGACAATACAAGTGTAGATATCGCGAGCATTAAACATTAATTACCAAAACCAGCTCGCGATATCCACAATAAAATAGTTATAAATGTGGGCGACCGTCCGAAATCTTAATACACAAAACAGTTACATTTGGTGGACGGTCGCCCCATACAAAATATAATTGAGGGCTACCTGCAGCAACAAACCGCTCCTGTACCGCTCGCTGGTAGCTTCGCCACCGCGAGCTGGTACATGGTGGCTGGCATCTTACAGAGCCCGCCACTGGCGCTCAGCGCCCATCGGCCCGCTTGGTACCACTGGACTGAATATGAAAAGGCACTTTTCAGGGCCGCTGAATTGTAAAAACCATCTGATCGGGGAATTTGTCCAGTGGAATTTGAAATATCATTTCCAAGCGGGCCTTCCCGAGTTTGGTCCGCGCACGGCGACTTCTCACAAGAAGCTGCTTTCTGAGCCAGTCGTGAGGTGGAATCCTGTGTACAACAATTTATATAGATAAACGTGTATTCTGCAAAAAAAAAACATTAATCCAAATGTTAAAAAATCCCCAAATCAATCAATTGTTTCCAACATCTATAAGGCTTTCTGAAGACTTCTGAAGTCTTTGCTTTTTCAAAGTCCCGGGATCCGAGACTTTTGTTTGCTCATCAACAAAATTATAGAATTTTTTTTTTTGATAAATATTTTTATGTATTATATGTATAAAGGTATTGTGTGTACTAAAAAAGCCAACATGTTAATGTACTAAAATAAATTTAATTTAATTTAACACATTTATTTACTATTTATGAAAATATATAATACAATGACAAAAAACATATAAGCAAATATTTTATTTTTGCCTAGCAAAATAATCTTTTTGAAGGTTGAAATATTCTAATTCTCATGAACTCTTTCTAGATGTGTTGCTAATTCAGTTGTGTTTGACCCTTTGCATAAGATTAGTTTTGGACAATGGATGCATTGGGCTGACTCTTTTTGCGTGAATTTTTTATAATGTTTCCATACTTCAGATTGAGTTCTTTCCATTATTGGCTATAATAATGATCAAATATAAAAATAAATAAAATAATACTACGTATTTAATACGAGATAATATGTAAAGTAAATAATATTATAATAACCCTTGTAAATTTTGTTGAAAATGTTGATATCACAATCTAAAATTCACAATTACGCGCCACCTGCCAGAGACCAATCGAGACAAGAAGAACAACTAGCTTAAAGTCAGGCGACAAACTGATATCTTTAAAAAATCGATCCTTCAAGTAAACTCCTTCCGTATTTTTCTAGGAAGAAGATAGTCCCAGCTGCATCATTATCAGTGGGAAAATTTGTAACCGTCTTTAATTATCGCATTATTTTCTAGGAAAGATCTCTGTTTATAGTCTTATACTTGCTTTCATAAGAACCATAAGAATTTTATTTTTATAAATAAAATGTACGCACATTTTAAATCAGAAAGTCTCGAGACAGCAAAAAAGCGAGGAATTCCATTTCCTGGAAAAAAGTCTCGGGATGTCTCGACGCAGAATCATTACTAATGACATATGAACTCAACCAGAAAATAAAATTAAGCCAGCAATACAGGAAATTATTGTAAAAAATCTGTCATTTTGACCTACTGAATTCACATTATATTATTAAATAATTGCGACCTTTACTGAAATTATTCGCAACAATCTGTTTCTACTTACAAAACTAAGACGCACCAACCTAGGTACAACCTAAGCAATTTCTAGTTGGTGTCTACGAATGACGTCTTTGTTAATGTGAATATCATATATCATGCAAAGCATAGTTATGAACTACAGCACTATACTTTACATGAAGAGTTTAGCAAACAATCCTCTAATCAAGTTCTTTGGATAATATGAACAAGTACAATTTGATCGGTTTAATTATTTCAAGTCAAAGGTAAAAGTATATTCATATTATTAATGTCATAGTAGCCCAGAAAATTCTAAAGGGCCATGAAAACCTGAGAACATTTTTACTGACATCAATCTGTACAAATGTTTTTTAACCCTTTGGAAGGTTGTGGGAGAATACTTACGACATAAATTAGAGATTCACAGACAGGCAGCATGAGTATATTTATTATAAAATGTAAAAATCGTTTGTCTGTAAACATACCTAACATAAAACATGTGTAAAATTGTTGATTTATAACCCTACTTCAAAACAACATCCATCAAACAAACCACATGCGTCGGTGTACTGATATTGTTATTAATTGTGTGTATTGTTGTAAAAAGTTAGTCAGAATGTCTAAAAAAAATATGTAAGTATAATTCATTTTTGTTTTTAGAATAGTTTATAAGTTTTAATATTGAAATATGTCAAAAATATACTATATTATCTTATATTTGCTGATTTATAACACTGTAAAGTATGTGGTAAAAATAATACCATTACCCACTTCTACAATGCTCTATGAACATATGTGTGATAAATTCTACCATTGTCTATTGGGGGAGTGGGCAGTTTGATTTTATATTGTTATGTTTTTCTTTTTTTGACTAAAGGAACCTGGCCATGGATAAAACTGAAAAGGAGCAGGATGGCTGGGAGTCATCAGAAAACGAATATAACATCGTAGAATGTCCGGAAGGAGATTTTCGAGCTGACATAAATTTCCAGTTAGATCATATTGAAGATGTTACTACTACTGTGCTGGAGGATTCTATGGCTGTAGGTAAACTGGACTCAAAAATCCCAATAAGGATCCACAATAAAAATTTTAAATTTTTAAAACTTAGTCCCGGCGAATTCATATATGTACAAGCTTTCAGCTCGAGTTTCAGTGATAAAATGGAGGATACCAAAGATGTCCATATTATGGCCACTGCATATAAGCATATATGCGGCCAAAGAAATAAGGATAATTAAAATAATGGTACAAAAAGAAAATGTATTGCCCTTTAATAATTTTGAAATACACAGAAAACAAACATTACCGTTCATCTTAATCAATAGGACGCAAATCAAAACAGAATTGGTTTCGCCTATTTAATTTTTTATTGGAGTCTTGTGTAATAAATTCATACATTTTGTTCATCCAAGGCCACGATATACAAAGCCAATACACACAGGACATTCCGGTTGCACTTAGGAAGAAGCCTCATAGATCATTTTTCTTCTAAATCTAAAAACACCTGTATACAAAAACAAAAAAGACGGCATTTTTGGTATACCAGATGAATTTTGTTTGTCTCACGTTGGTATTCATATGCCTATGGCATCTAAATATAAGAGGTATCGTTATTGCAGCATATGAGACATAGACAAAAGGTCCAAAATTCAATGCAAAGTGTGTAAAGTCCCATGGTGTGTTGTTCCTTGCTTCGCCGACTTTCATCACTTCACTCACATTCACTCTTAATGCCAGCAGTCCACTCTCGCCGAGGCGCCTCGGACAAGGCATTTGCCAAGGTGCCGAGACCTGAGTGGTACAAAGTACACTCTCGCCGAGGCGAAGCGAGATAAACCGAGGGCTGGCCGTACACTCGCAGTGAGGGCAGATGGCACGAGATGACCCGAGTCGATACGAGAATAGGCAATGCTTGCCGAGGGCTGCACATTCTTGCGCTCGGCTCCTCTCGTCATGCCTCGGCAAGAGTGGACTGCTAACATTATATATTGTACTTATACTCATTGTTTTATAATAAGTGTTTATTATTATCTAATGTCAATAAAAACATGATTTTATTTGGTTTCATTCATTTTAAAAGTCATAAACAACACATTATATCATTTCCTAGCTGTGGCTGGGCTGTGGGAGTATATTTACCACATTTTTTCACCGTAAGGGGAATGGAATTTAGAAAAAAATTAATTGCCCATATTTTCCTAATAACACTTATGTTATTCCACTTTTAAAATAATAAAAATAATGGCAGATTTCTAGGGCCCGGTAAACGGTTAAAGTAAACCAATTTAAATCAATATTTTCTGAGAGTTTTCTTCAC
Organism: Eubasilissa splendida; assembly: GCA_031772225.1. Classification (NCBI taxonomy): domain Eukaryota; kingdom Metazoa; phylum Arthropoda; class Insecta; order Trichoptera; family Phryganeidae; genus Eubasilissa; species Eubasilissa splendida. Next base: position 27,449,155 of record CM062848.1, read on the forward strand.
ACTTCATTAAAAAATGAATGCATTAGTTTTTAAGTTTTAGTTAGTTTAGTTAGTAAACTTTTTTGAATATTCTAAAAAAAAACTGGAAGTTCTCAAATATCAGAAAATTACATGGTGTGACAAATTAATTTTTTTAAACTACAGACTTTTGTTTTGTCTGCTGAGCAGCTAAATGAGATTTTTCCAATTCCTTAGAGTCTATGATACTCTGAGTACTCTACATGCGGCTAGACCGCCTAATCTACAAACTACAAGTGCATCAGCGCTAGTCACTTTGACACTTTTACTAACTACCTTATTATTATAAACATCTGAGTGTTTTATATTAATACATGAATTGGAAGGGTAAAAAATTACTGATAAAAAACCCTCGCAGCTAAATGAGATCTAATCCCATGGCTTTATATACTAGCTAGCAAAACAAAATGTGGACCAGTCAATCTTTGGAAAATTAACCATTACTAAAATTTCTTTAAAGAAATGGAAAACATTTTTTTTTTTTTTTTTTAAATGCTGTAAACCACTCTACTATCATCGGGTGATAAAGAGTTCCTTCCACTGTGTATCTCTGCTGATACATATAAAGAACTCAGATTTTATGGAGATTACATATTGACAAAGCCAATTGATCTGATGTAGTTGCTCTGGTTTAGAACCGCTAATAGTATCAATACTTATTCTCAATAGCTTTTCAAATTTGTGTAATCATATGGATAATGAGAGAATAATAATGTTTAAAACCTTTTAATTATGTATTTAAAATAATACAGTAGCAAAATAATTTACTTTGTTGCGATAACTGCACACTTTCACATGATAAAATTGACAACAAATCTTATTTATTGTATGTTGCCATGCAACACGGACAATTGTCAATATATTTTGGTTTTATTTTGAATTGGACAGACATAAGGAAATTATATACATACATTGTTAGATTTTTGATGTGAATTGTAAACATATTTTCAACATAATAAATATGTTTAGACATTCTATACTATGATAATAAATTTTGATAATTATGACTGTTGGATGTAAGAATCGAAGTCTTGTAGATTTTTTTAATAGGATTGCCAAACCACTCCATTCCACAGTTGGAAATAAATGTGAATCTTCGACTTCCTCCGGATTCACCGGTTTTCTCAGCAGGCAACTTACATTGGACATCTGTGACCCCCGGTACATCGATAAGGCTGTTATATTCTCCAACTCGCAAGCAGCTCTGAATCCCTTTCTGCTAATATTAAAGTTTGGCTAGACAACGAGATAATCTGTCACATATGTGAAAATAAAACGCTTGTTTTTTTATTCTATTTATTTAATTTACTTGAGACGTGTTGTAAAGGCATATAAACAATTTAACTCAACAACTTGTATTTATATCTATAATGGAAGACAGCTATAAAATTTTATTTGCACGAGGTGAAAAGGACAACATTATTCATTGGAATCTGAAGATTTCTTACATTGAATGATTTACTTATTTACTCTAACTTTATATAAATTTTTTTTATTTTTATAAATTGAACATTTCATTTACCGTAAGTTTAACATTATATTTATATGCTATCTAATTGCATCTTGTTTTATATTTTATACATTGAACATTACACTATGTTTACTACTATACCGGAAAAGCACTGTTGAAATTGATTCTGGGGTTAGACAGAGTGATGTACTCTATTTAATCTGGTTTTGAAGGCAATAAATCGTAAGGTTAGCATTATGGGCCTTATTATTAACTACAATACATTGCAGATGTGTGCTTATGCTGATAATTTAGTTATTATGAGCCGATCTAAACAAAGAATGATCGACCATACTACCACCCTAAAAAAGGAAGCAGAAAAATTTTGACTACATGTAAACGCTTCAAAAACAAAGTACATACTCAGGCACCCCAAGAAATAGAACAACTGTTGAATTGAAGATCCAACTTCTATCTGAAAATAGAAGCTGCTATGTGTGTAAAAAACTGCTGGGGTCGAATGGAGTCATCGAAGCAAACTGCTGATATACAAAACTATAGTAAGACCAATAGTCACTTATGGTTCTGAAACGTGGTGCCTAACCCAAATCGAAAAAAACAATCTAGCAGCCTTTGAGCGTGAAATATTAAGAAAAATTTATGGACCTGCACTAGAAAATAGAACTTACAAAATAAAAATGAATCATGAGTTCGATAATTTGATTGAGCAAATCGTAAGATTCTATAGATCCCAAAGACTGCGATGGGCTGGCCAAATAACAGGATACCAAAGATCATGACGAAGTAGATACCCCAGTGGTAGTGACCCAAAGGCATACCAAGGAAGAGGTGTAATGTACCAATTGTTGTTTCTGCAGAATTTGTTTACATTTGCAGAGAAAGAAAGTTGTGACAGCAAATAACAGTGAACAGAGAAGAGTGGAGATGCTGGAGATGTGGAGAGAACAAAGACACTTGGAGATGCTTTCATCCAGCAGTGGATAGAAAATGGCTGATAATGATGATTATTATTTATTTAATTTAATAAAATATGTTTACCATTTATTGATATGGCAATCACTTTGTAGTATACATAATATGTTTTATTTTTCTGAAACAAACATACATGCAACTGTCTTTATAATTTTAACATAAAATGATTCTGAGGGGTTTTTACTTACGCAATCATTATTTTTTCACCACTCAAAGTAATAGTTGTGTTAAAAATAATAATTCAGTTGTATGTATAGAGAACATTTCAATAGAATTTTTTTTAATGCTTATTTAAAACATTTTTCGAATTTGATAATTCATTAATTATCCATAGTAGATGCTGTGTGTAGATAATCAAATATTTGTTCATGTGGATCAGGTGCTGTACTGATAGTAATTGTTGAAAGATGAGTTTGTTACATTATAGAAGAGACCAAAATTATCAGAAGAAAATGAGTGTCAGAAAATAAAGCTAATATCTACCTAAATGTCGAGCCTGATGAGACAGTGAAATCGGTTAAAAAAAGATAGATGTTTTAAAAAAACTGTTTGCTTCTAGTTTCTACGTGCAATGTAGTGGTTGTAGACACGGAGACCAGTTCTAGAATTATTTTTATTGAAAGTCTCAATATGGAACCCTGATAACTATATGCTTTTAAAAATTAGCGAAAATTCGTTGCTTTGGCTATTTCACTTATTGATACTAAGTTTAGTGCATGACATAGTGCAATTCACTTTACCTTTGATGAATTGCTTTTTTGCCGAGAAATCTAAAGAACACCTTTATCATGTTATGTTAATATATTAATTGGAAGGATATAATAAATTTTAAGCTAACCAGTTCTTGTATTTTTTGGAATTAAGATGCATATTATTAAAATTCAGTCAGAAAACTAACTTTCCCCAACAATTCCTTTTTTATCCTGAGTATACTTTTAAATTTAGTGTATCCCCCCTTTAAAAATGTTGTTACATCAAGTATCAAATACAAGTACCTACATACAACATATAAAATAATAGATATAAATTCGGGTGACTTACGATTTTTAAGTCGCGTTATTGACGTAATATGGTAATAATTATTATAATAATGAATTATTTTAATATATATTTACTTTACTTGAAATATATCAATCGTCCTTAAAGCATACATGTTATTTCATATACCGCGGTACGCATTTACTGCGACAATAGCCTTAAATCAAAGTTGCTTAAGGGTCATATTTGCGTGTTTATAAATCCGATATTAGTCTACAGCCATTCCTGTGTCTTGACATTTTTGCCATCTGCGACCTGCCATATTTAGTTCCTCTGAGGCCATCCTGAAGTTGTGCGGTGCGTGGTCTGTGTTTGAGTTTTCGTTAACCCACGGCTTTATCCGTAAAATTCATATTCAATGTGTATGGCTGTGGTGGTAAGTCTATTTTATAATTTTTCGTGTACATTCGTCGAGTTGTAAACACTTCGTAAAAATTTCTAAAGTAAAATAATATTTAGCTTATTTTTACATGCACTATTGTTTTCTGTTGTTTTAATCCTTTTGAATGTATTTTTATATTATTATTCCAAAGGCAGCACGATTTGAAGATTTAAAGTCTTATGACAGCTGAGCCTAGAGTGACAACTCGTTGAGCGAGCGATGCTATATATTTGTGTGGTTTCTCTAAGCACACTCTAAATAATATTAAAACAAACAACTTTACGTCAATTTCTGTACACACACTGAGTTTTGGCAATGAAGTCTTATGTCTGCTTGTTCATGTCGTATTTTCATTGATTAAGGTAGTCTATTCATATTTACAGAGATGAATCAGTATTTGCATTGCGCAACACGCCTATCTTTAACCCATTTAGATCCATCCACGATTTCTAGCCACCTAAAAATTGCATTGAGGATAAATTGACTAAAAATAATATATAAGTGTTATTTTTTTTGACAGTTTGCATGTAACTGGGTGTTGGGCGCAAAAATGGGTCATCTTAGTACCTACCTGATTTTAATATAATCAACACCCAAGGTTTATTGTTAATTACATTAAATCGTATTTGATTCAAATGCATTTAATTAATTGTTGCTATTTTCTCAATTTGAATTGTCATTGACAGCATTACTTTCTAATTATAACAAATTGAATGAACTGAATGTCAACCGATATGACTACAGCTGTTTAGAAACAGCAATCTAGTATTGCTCGACCTTGATATAAAAACCCTTGTTTTGACTATGTGGAATAGATATCACAATTTAGGATCATAGGGAATTGTATTATTAGGTTTCAGGCTTGTTAGCTCATTCATTATACTAATGTAGGAGATTTTGGTAATAATTATCAGTTTTTTTACCCTGATCTATTAGCATGTTGTTTATTATTGCAATCATATTTTAACTTAACTCACCAAACTTTTTTATTTGGTACCCGAGGGTAGGCAACTATAAAAATTATGAATAACTGACATTTTGTGTATGTTTTGTTTCCTGTTACATACTTAATTCAGTAGTTGCATTGAAATTGTTCTTCATCTATTGTTATTTTATTTTCTTTCAAGTCAAAAATCTCTCATACATTATTTATGACCTGTGTTCCTTATAATGTTACACTGATATCATTCAACTATGAACCATGAATTCCATAAATATACAATAGTAAATAGTTAAGAGGGTCGAAGTAGTTACAGGAATTATTGTGAATATTCTATGTTGTGGAGAAATAGAGAGAGCAAAGGTACTTGATCACTGTCGACCCATTTATCCGGTACAAAATATATATTAATTCCTGACATAACATGTTGTTATTATACGTATATAAAATTTAATTTTCGTCAAATTGTCACTTTGGATGTTTGGTTTCTATTCAATATTTCAATGTTTGGTTTCTATTCAATTATGAAATTGAAGTACCGTTGAAATGAAATACATATTAATAATTATTACATCAAGACATAATAAAAAATATTATAAATCACCAGAATAGACTTTTTTTTTATTCTGTTTGCGAGTGGAAATAATCCTAAAGTCTGATATATATGAAGGATAAAGCGCAATACATTGCTATTCCAAAATTCTTTACCTATTTTTTCACAACAAACCTTTTATCATCAGTTTCTTAGTTATGTAACATTGCACTCCTCGCATGTGCCTGGCTTTATGGGTCATCCCTCCCTTATTGAACAATATCTGTTCACATTAACTTTATATATTTACTGTCATAAATGGCAACAAATTATAATAATTTGACAATCTACGTTCTTCTAGATAATTTGCTACTGAGTAAAAATATCAAAATGAAATTTTCTCAACTGTTATGAAATCATTATTTAGTTTTCATGATAATTAATTTTGTTATCAAATTTACTCAAAATTGCATTATCTTTGGAAATAACAATATTTGTCATCCCGTTTCTTCTGGCAGATAAGGAATATGCTTTCACGGAGTGCGATAAATTACTCTGAAGGTTTTGTTATTTTATTGCTTCATCATTCATAACTGATTTCACATTCATCATTCACAAGTATGAGCAACAATTTTATATTATTTCTTTCAATGTGGTATTTTTCCATAATCAATTTTGCCACTAGTTGCTTTTGAAAAATATGATGACTAAAAAATAAACTGTCACTTGATGTATGATTACTATCCTGTCGCACATGTTTTTCCTCTTCAACACATCTCACGTGCTTCACAGTTTTAAATCTCCTAACGTTTGCTTCTTTTAGAGTGTGCTCAATTTGATGATATCATATTTTGCACCGTTTACATTGCCCTTGTCTGTTTGATTAGTTTTCCATTCGTTTCATATACCCAAACCATTTAATTAACCATTCTCGCCCATCTTTGGCAGTCCCTCGTTTGAGGATAACGTTGAGTTATGAGTCTTCACATGACTGAAGAGCCCTTTCCTCGAATCGCATACCTTTCCACATGTTGAGTAGGGGTTCTGAGGAATGGATCTTCCTCTGTTTCCTTTCTCACACTATCACCGTGGTTAGATAACTTTCCATTACATACATATCTTCATTTCTCATTCAGTCCTATACAATCTTTCCACATATTCACGATGTTGAATAATTCTATTTCTTTTGTGTCATTTCTAAAATTCATTGGAGTACACAAGTGCCAGTATTATGACCAGGGCCGACTCTAGTAAATGTAGGACCCGTGGAGGATGTAAGTGGAGATAAAATATTGGAAGTGCAAGCCGCAACTAACCTCAGACAGGGTGGCACGTTGTTGTTTGTTAAAATGAAATCTACTATCTGTTTTATGAATAAATTAAAAAAATCAAGAATAATCCATCTTCATTCACCACAAAACAAAAAGTGTACTAAAATCTAGGGCGATCGTCATCTCCGGTCCCGCCAATGAAATGTTTTCCAATCAAATCTTAAATTTAAATATTAATTATAAACCAACCCTTCTCATCCACTTTTTTCATGCTTTCTTTCATCTTTTTTCCACGCCCGGGGCCCCCAGAGCGCGAGGTCCGATTAGCCCCAATCGGCCTGAGGCCGACCCTGACTTCGCCATCGTATTAAACATTGTCAAATAATTTGATAACTAAAATGTTTTATGATAATTTATAAATAAAATAGACATACGTAAAAATTTTTTTAACAAAATAAACAAAGTTTTTTTCAACAAGTAAATGCACAGTAAAAATAAATCGTAATTTGCGGGCGAAATTCGTTTTGCAAATTGTTTAACGTCTGGTAGTGTTAAAAGTTGACAGTTTTTTTTATAGAATATGTCGACTCGTGTATTTCTGTAAAGCTTGTGTCTGACAGTTCGTCCAACCGTGTTCCAAAAAATGAGCTGGTCGTCTTTTGGTCGAGTCATGCGTTTTTAGGTAGCGCAGATGTGTATCCGCAATTCATACTCTACCGGATTTGTATTAAGCCGACTTCGGAATTAAAATAGTAAATAATTATAGAATTCTTTCCCATTTACTGTACTATTCATGTTGCAATCAGTTCGTGCTTATTTGAATAGAATCGTTTTTGCGTAGTATTTTATTCTAGCAATTGACAGAGCAATTTCTGTAATTCTCTATGTAGACGTAGACACATTTTATAGTATGTAATAATATACGAATTCAATGCATCTGATATTTTTTGTGGGACAGCTCGCTGCGTCGTACCGACATTGATATCTGTCCGTATTTTTTTTTTTGTTTCGGGCTTGAACCACAAAAAATCTGAGGTCATTAGGGGACAGTGTATCTTAAATAATGTGAAAACTTTACTTGTTAACACGAAATTTAATAGTGCTTTTGAATTCTTAAACTACCTATTGTATGTAGTACGCGCGTGTCGCACTAAAAATGTGAAAAACGCCAGTTTTCATTTATAATTATGAATTTTTTAAATTATATCATAGATGTATGAAGTGAATTGATTTTCCTACAAATGTCTACGCTCTTCTTATTTAGCAGCCTCGTGGCAGTCGCAAATCCACGACCGCAGTCGATGCATAGCGCCGTGTCTACGTGTATTTGAAATCGTTTTGGCGCAAGGTTAAAATATTTAAGATAATAAAGAATAAGTAAAATAAAATAATGCCGTTTCTCCGCAGGGATGGGCAGAAATAATAGAATGCCGCACTCGTCAGTTGTTGAATCTGATCTCTGATTATACTGCTTTCAATGTATATTTCCTTTACCATCCTGTCCTTGCTACCCTTAATACGCTTTCTTAATTCTCTTTAGTATGCTACAAGAAGATCTACATTTGCTCTTAATTTGTTGATTCTTCACTTTAACACTAACGTGGATTTTACCATATTACTAAGCAGTAAGTAACCTTCACCAGTAAGCCTGTTATTTCATTAATCATTCTAATTCTAATTAAGTTGACTAACTTAATCCAATTATGTAAAGACAGTGTATAATTATATTTCACGGTGGTGATTGTCGCAAAATATACATTTTGTATTATGACATAAATCAAATGCATAAAAATACAGGAAAAATCATAACATAATATTGTAATATATATTTTAACCCTTTCTACCCTGGCTGTACTTTAAAGTACCATCAACTTTATCTAGTTATATCTTACCGCAGTGTCAATTCTTTGACGATACTACTTAGTAGTTAGGGCCGGTTGTGTGATCAGTGGTAACTTTTTACTATAGTAAAAAAAGCTACTAAAGTAATAAAAAAATGCGAAAACGTATTGTTTGACCGTTAGTAAAAAATATTTACTTCTCGAAAGTACATCCCGCAGTAAACTCATTTTACTCTGCGATATCCGATAGTAAAAACGAGAATCGATTGTTAAATATGGCGGACTTTTCACATCTGTTCCAAAAGTCATCTGACACATTGATATTTAAAAATTTGCAGTATACGACAATTAATCATTCAATATCCCGCCATTTTAGTGATGACAGTTCGTCCGATAATGATCTCGTTTAATATACATTGTTACACATAATACGAAAAAATGCCACCACCAAAGTGGCTAGATGTTAAACGCCTAGGCGAAAAAATCCATAGATAATGCATAAAATAAAGCATATTTCGTGATTATTTGTCACACCTGTGGACATCTCCACCTATGCTTTGACAATATTGAATTTGACGTTCGAACAACCGGCAAACGATTTTAACCACGGGCGATAGTAAAAAGTTACTACTGATCACACAACCGGCCCTAAGTCTACGTAAATAGTCTATAATACTACTAACATTAGTTTTTTTTTTTTTGTTATGTTAATACTACGGTGGGTGAAATGTCAGTTGACCTAAATTTTTTTTCTCTTAAACTTTCAACTACATATTCTTTTACTGTTTTAGAATATTTCTTTCATATGTTTTGTACTTTGCTATACATATATATATTTTTTTTTGTACGTCATGTAAGGTATGACTGTACTACAAAATATATTTAATGATATTTATATATCTAGATGTTTTTTTAAATTTTCCATCACAATTTGCTTATTTTATGTTTGAAGAATACTACAAAAAATATACAGTTGCCAAGCACATACATTTAATAATTCGGGAGTAGAAAGGGTTGAAATTGACAGTTTATTGTGAAATTACAATTTTAGATAATAATTACGCAAGTGTTACATACAGTTTTTTAAAGATTCATAACAAATATAAAGTTGATAGCTTTTAAATAGAAAATATTAGATGTCTCAATTAAAAAAACTACATATAAGTCTAAAATTTGTCGTAAATTTAAATGGTTACAACTGTTAGGAGCTATGTTTTACGCACCGGTATATGCAAGGTGCGTAAATACGTCGGCGATGATGAAGACAGTGGATAGATCTCCACGGTTCGTGTTTCGGTGGTAACCAAATATTTTTTGACAGATATTTTCTGTGGGTTAATCTTCTTTGTTTTATAATATAATATTGTAGTACATCATCCTGTTGGTAATACAGTGCATGTTTCGGGTAATGCCTGTGTTTTGTCAAATTGTACTCAATTATATTTTCTTGTACATTTTTTATTTAACCTTTTATTTATTTTTTTGCCCTTCACGTCATGCCGTTATCAAGAATCTCACGTGCTCTTTTCGAGCTTGCAAAGACGTGATTAAACACAACATAAATTACGTTCGTACCGGTCAGTTTACGTAAGCCTATATATTTTGCTATTATATCTATTGCACAATATTTATTTAAATAAATCAATATTGTTACAGTGCAATATTTGCATAAATCAGTTGTTCAATAGATCCTTTCAAATAATGGAACGATAGATGTATTAATTTGAAAAAGTATAACATATAGGTTCGAAAATTTGTTTTCAACGCACTTTTTTTTTAAAAGGACAGCTGGAGGGCGGGGGACACCCACCTTTTCCCGGGACCGGTTTAGAAGCTAGGGCTTCCTTGTCGGCCGCACTCATCAAAGCTAATGAAAATACGCCACTTTAATTCAATTACATTTTTAAGTATAAGCAAAACGAAAAAGGAGAAGAAATTTAATGTGGTTATTAGCAAATTCGATTTAAAATTTTAACCCTCCATCGTCCATTAAGTGCTGTCTTTATTCATAAAAATCATATAACATAAATCCATAGAATATAGTTTTACATACAGATGGAAAATTAAGGTGTAGTAGTTCAAGGCAGACACTCAGGGATCCATTCATTAAAAACACTCCCAAATGAGGGACAGTGGACGAGACACAAAATGGATTGAGTCACACTTACACAGACAGACTAACGGAGTTGCAAAACACGAGGTATGAAGAGTGAGAGGTAAGCTCGTAGGTGGAGTCCCACCCACGCAGAGAGACCTAATTACTCACCTAAGGAGCTCCAACAAGTCACCCATACCCGAATAAATACCTTACATAAAACAAGGTTCGTCCCATTACTAATTAGGTCTGCATTCCTGGGCGGGCGGTGTCTAGTCTAGTCCAGTCAAACCACGGTCGTCAACGCACTGTGGTGCTATAGCATAATCGGTTAATGCACGTTTCCCGGATAAGAAGAGATCCAGGTTCGAATCCCGGTAGCACCAATAATATTTTTCGATAAAATTGATTTTATATGTATACCCTTCTAATTAATACATTCAATTTGTATTAATAAATAAAATAATTAAATATTTAAAAAGTTCAAGCACGAGTGCAAAAATCAATGTGTGCAATATATATGGTGAGTAAACATATAAATAAGTCGGGAGAATGAAGTAAGTTATCTTTAAATCTCTAAACAGTTAGATGACGGTAAAAGGAACATATTTTATGCTCTCTGAATCGATTGTTAGAGGGGGGAAGGATAAGTACGACATATGAAGTAACAACAATGGCGTAAAAAAATTTTGGGGACACTATTCGGGGAACATGGTAAAAATGTTTTTTTTTTAACTTTGTGTATAATTGTATATAGTAGCAAAAAATGGGTCAAGTTTTTTTTTGTTTGATTTTGTGTTTTTTACATTTTTTTTGTTGGTGAAGTTTTTTTAATATTTTTATAAATTATGTTCGATAGGGTAAAGAAGTGAAATGGGACGAAGATGTTGAGGATCGGATGAGAGATCATATAGGCCGAGTGAGTTTATGGAGAGGTTTGGGATGGAAATTAATGTATTGTGTCGTTTGAGTATTTGTGAATGATTGTGTTTCTGACAAACCAGGGTGAGTTTGTGATTCTCCTAAGGATGCAATTTTGTTAGGATTCTAAAATGTTAGTGTTACTTGAACCCCAGAGGGGCTCGCGTATGTGAGTATAGGACGGATGATAGCTTTATACAAAAGTAGAAACTGTAGAAATTTAGGAGGGGGTAAAGTTTGTTGTAGATTTTTTATGCTAAAACATAGGTTTAAGCCCTGAGACACTGAGCCACTAGGCCATACCGTTAATTCAAATTGATATTGTATGCACACTGATCGCTTTTGTGGAGCATTCTACCGTGGCTGTGTCAAAATATCACAACAGTTAACAGTGTAAATAAATAATAATCAGTTGATTCCGGCTCCAATATCCGGTAATTATCTGCGCGTTGTGTACAGGCGGCCATTTGCGGCTGCCTCGTTATCTCGACACTTTGATCTGATAGTCGGCCGGGGGTCGGGGCAGTCTGCGTACCGCATACTCCCACCGGACACCGGACCCTGGGCAGTAAATTGTTAGCTTCTCGCGCAACAGTAGAGCGGAGCGGCGACCGCGAGCAGGGGCAGGGCGCTGCGCGGTGTTCCCGAGTCCCTAACCGTCGGCCGCTGGGGTGGTCAACCCCACCAAAGGTTCGGCCCAGATGGAGAACCACATCAGCCGGTGCATTGACTCTGGTCGGCCGCCTCTTCCGCGGTGTGAGCCGGCTGACCATTATAATACCATAGTTGGGACAATGAAGCAAATGCAAAACGAAGACAGTAACTAATATTTCCGTCATTAGAGAATTTTTATTTTTAATGTGTACCTTATTAAGGAGAACACATTCTTATTGTGAAGTTGTAATTATTCAGAACAGACGGTCTGTTATATTTTAAATACTAATTAAATGTATTAATTAGAAAGATATATATATAAAATCAATTTTATCGAAAAATATTGTTGTTGCTACCGTGATTCGAACCTGGATCTCTTCCAATCTGCGTATTATATAAATATACCAACACAGTAGATTGACGACAATTTTTCGAACCATTATTTGAAAGCCATAGCTAGATAGATGTATTTATTTGAAATGTGTAACATATAGGTTCGAAAATTTGTCGTCAATCCACTGTTAATCGGATAATACACGTTCCCCGGATTGGAAGAGATCCAGCTTCAAATCCCGGTAGCAACAACAATATTTTTCTTTAAAATTGATTTTATATGTATATCTTTCTAATTAATACATTTAAAATGTATCTACTAATAATTATATCCTCTAAATGACATACTCACACGATAGAAGTCGAAAAGGTGGATAGCACTCGAGGTTGCCTTCAAATCAACTGTGCCATGATGGCAACGCTCAGCACGGCCCAAATAGCTTTGGAAAGATCCATGTTGAGAATTTCGCTACGTGAACGAAAAACAAATGACCGGATAGCCAAACTGAACTCGAATACGCAGGACACGGTGGGCGAGGCATCTGTTGAGACGAGAGGACAACAGGCGAGCTAAACAGGTGGCTGAGTAGGGTCCATGGACAGGTCAATGCCGGGCAGACGCAGACAATGGATCCACTTGTTGAGTCTCCATTGAATAATTAATTTTTATTTCAAAATAATTTATTTATTTGTATTCTGAAATTGAATTGATTTGAGTGGTTTTCACTGCTTGTGCATTCTCATAACTCAAATCAAATTTCAAATGTTTTGATACAAAAACTATATACCATGTGTGACACATTTGTGCACAAATTTCAAACTGCACGCGCCGCCTAATCTCAACCGTGTCAGAGATGTAAGCATTAAAAGTCATAGTGATGCGATTATTTCGATTAATTGAAATGTTATTAAGGAAAACACATTCTTATTGTGATGTTGCGATTATTCAGAACATTTCTAATTAATACATTTAATTGAAATATTTTATTCATTTAGTCATCGAACTTCGACCGGCCAGGCTAATTTTTTTTTTAGATTTAGGGCCTGAAGCAAAGATATAGGATAATAATTAATCAATTTCGTAAATATTTATTTCGGAGTACCTACGTAGACTTAAAGCTTAACAGAGTTTTATAATAAAATCATACAATTGTACTTTTCATATCGGTTTAGAATTTGTACATATTCCTTGAACATTTTACAAATACAAATATTTTGTAATATGTCTGTTACACCCTGTATATGTACTAGTGTTTAAAACCCGACCTAGGACGTCGCTTTTGTCGAACTGGATCTTTTTCCATATTAATTAAACACCACAAACATTTTAACCTTTTAACTGGAAATGGAAGACACCACGTAGGGTAAGACTAGACTTTAAGGGTCTTGACCTACCTATCAAAAGCTGGGACCTGCCGTTCACAGGTAGCAAATGATTTAAAAATAAGACTTTAATACCTGCATGTTTGCAAGCTCCAAAATTGCGTGTTAACACGCTTATAGCTTGGCGTGTTAACGCGCTCAGCATTTAAAAGGTTAATACCCAACGTCTTGAAACGTTGAAAGTAGTTTATAATACATTTATTATGAACAGAAGGACGTTTGTTTTTTTTTTTGAAAAAGCTTATAATTATGTAGATATTAAATTACTTACCTACAAAATAAACATATCAGAAATATTACTGTTTCAATTCCATTTTTCAAATTGTTAACTACTATTTTGATAAATGTACCCTCAGAACAAAAGGGTCACTTCTCTCCATTTTGTAAATAAGATATAGTGTTTATTTTTCAGAAATTCGAGTTGTATACATACTTAATAATTTAAATCAGCGGAGCACTCTTTGTTAATTTATATTTAAGAATATGTATTAAAACTTCTTTTTTTTATAAAATAAATAATCTCGAATAATCAAGCAAGCCGTAATATTGGCAACTTTCCCAGATAGATAATATTGTAATGGTACATTGAATTAATAATTTTGTTCAATAATCATCATTATTATTGAGTTCTGCTAGTTTGCGTAAAGCATTATTTAAATGTAAAAGCTGTTTCGGTGGTTAAGACCATTTTTAAAAAGTTTGAAAATGGCCTTAATCGCAGTAACAGCGGTAACATTTAAATAATGTTTTACGCAAACTAGCAAAACTCAATATTAAAATTAGATGTAAAGAATGTGTAATGTAAAGCTGATCTTAGTACAGTGAGTAAGATTAAGAATGGATCACTCACGTGGTTTTGGTCATGTGGAACGGATGAATGAGGAGAGAATAGTGAGAAATATATATGACGCAAGTGTTGATGGCACCAGAAGTAGAAGAAACCAGACACTGGAGGATGGTCCTGTTAGAAGCCTCGATAATCGTCGAGCTTGTATGAGAAGTTGTATGAATGTGGATGAGGCGATAATTGTGTGTCAAGACAGAACAGTGTGGCGCTCTATCCTCTCTGCCTATTCCTGCGGGGAAACGGCGTGATGGTAAGTAAGTTAAAATTAGATTGTTTAATTTTCATTATAAAATATACATGCATAAATGAAACATAATAACAATAAATATCATAATTGTTGTCCACAATCCGTTGACGCGCAGGATACGCTATAGGCCGCTGTGTTGTCTGGAATCGTCCACCGGCGGCGCGGGTCAACGCATCCCGGGCCCTAGAAGGGCGGAAGGGAAGGGCGCAAGGTCTCTCGCGGCGGGGCGATCACCTTACATCAAAAAATAAAAAACGGACCAGTCTGGTGGGAGCGAGACAGCGGGAGTGTCGCGGGTAGTTGTGGGTTACTCCGAGACGGCGGGGATTTGATCCCAGGTCTCGGGAGGACAATTTTAATACACACACCTCGGTTACCTTTCATAATTTATTTACGTACATTGTGATCTGCGGGAAGATGATAAATTGTACGAAATTGAGATGATATGGATGAGCTAGAGAAGTCGGGCATAATTGCGAAAAACGTAATACTCTGTAAATAATGCAATCTCAAGAGCCTTATGATCATGTTTATGACCGACATGTAAGCCTTAAGGCATTTGTGTGTGTGTTTACAATTTATTTTTATTCTTAACTTTGTGGTTAGGAATTATTATTAATTTATAATCAATGTGTATAATTTAATACTAATATTTACTTTTTTTTTCAAAATTTTAATTCTTTTTAAGTCGTATTATAGACTCGGTGCGTTCTTGATTTTTAATCACGTAGTTTTGTTAAACTACAGTAAAAAACGCGTGACTTGTCTCAGACACATGTATTATTCCATCCATAGAACTGGAAATTTTCAGTTCAAAAAACGTATTTATTAATGAATTCAGTTAAATTAATAAAGTATAATAAAAATCTCCCTGGCAGCCGATCTCCCGCGTGACAGACATGGATGTTAACCATTGCACTGAAATTTTTATAAATATCTTAAGCTCTTAATATTATTGCAAGTTTGCTGTTAAGTTCACCAGGGGTAAGTATTTTTCAAATAAAATTAAATATAAATCAATACATTCAGTTTAAACACAACAGAAATCAGCATTTTGTACTTATATGACAATTTGACATAACAGTCCATTAGGAAATTTTTTAAGTTGGCTAGCTTAACATGTGAGAGATACCGAAATTTCAAAAATATTTTGGCGGCGAATGGTACTAATTCTAGTATGATAAAGATGAATATAAAACACACGGTAAAAAGTGAGAGTATATAAAAATGTCATGATATTTTCTTTCGCGCTATTTCTAACATAGTTTTTTGTGACTTTCACTAAATAAACATTTTCTATGTTAAAATATATATCGCATCTTCTGAAATTAGAATACGTAATTACTCAACTCCAAATATCAATGTAATGTATATAATATAATCAACCCATTTAAATTAACAATGAGCCCGTTTAGATCAGATTTAATCTGGAATGAGCGTCTTGTCTTTTTGTCAAAACCCTTTCGGATATCATTGTTACCTTTCGACGGAGGTCCAAATGAACTTTCGTCCGGGGGCAATGTCCCGATGTGCGGCGTATCCCCTCCCCTCCCCGCGACTGTTGGTGTAGGCCCGGAACCAGGCACGGGTGCGAGTCCTGGTTTAAGATACCAGTATGTATTGTATTTCGTGTTGAGTCAAGTTACGTCGCGAGATAAGAGCAAAGATGGCCGGAGTGGCTGTTACAGAATGAATACGTCATGACTTGTATGTTTATGGCTTCTATTGGTATTATTTACGACTAGAGTGCATTCGCTCCGTACGACCTGAGCTGCACACAGGACTCCACCGATGCAACTTAACAAAATGGTATGTTTCTTGTTTCATATTGTGCATCTAGTTCGATGATCAAGCAAGTGACTACACTAGTTGTATTATTGCTATCTGACATGTTTAGGGGAAGTTGGCTTGAAACTTGTATACAGATTGAGACACGATGAGAGTGCCTACTCTTGTTGATATTTTGATCTGAAGATAAACTCCTAGATCACTGTTTGAGATTGGTGGAACGAGAGAAAACTCAAAAGCTCTTATGGTTTGAGTTCCAGCCCCTACTTCTATCTATCTATCTACCTATCTATTCCGTTGACCAAATGGACCAATGGTCAACGGACTGATATTTGACGTTTGATATACAACAAGCGCAAAGTGAGGGGCAAGACAAAATAAATATCGGACTACTACCTTGGCGACATGTAGTGCCTGAATCTCTCGAGAGTAGCGTACTCGGCGGACTACGAAGGTCATCGGTAGTATGTATCCAAACAATCTCATAAAGAGATTGTCTCAAGACAAAAATTTCATTGGTGGATAAGTGCGTAAGAATTCTCAGATCCCGTAATGAGAATTGATTCCAAAATATTCGATAGTTTATTGAGCCCTTAAAGAATTTTAAGTAAAATCTAATTGTTCTTCCATAAAACAAACTTTATATTTAGAATAACCATAAATTTACTTTTTCCAAAGAATTGCTCTTCTGAAGGTAGGTTTTTACTGTGTAATGACATCATTAATGAATTAAAGTCAAATAATTTTGTTTAGATATAAATTTTACATGTTGTTCCCTCAAGATGATATACAACTATTTTTATACACTTTTTGTATGTTAAAATTTTACTGTATTATTTTAAGGGTATATTAGGTTTCAGTTGGGCACAGAGTAATCCGTAGAAAAATAAATGTTTTTTTGTTAACTTTTTGTTTGAGGGAAAACAAACTCGATACATCATTCTTTATATAATTGATTCCATCGATGTACCTACCCCTATTTTTGTCGTACATTGGAATACAGGGTATACGTTTATTATTAATGCTTCGACTAAAGGTCGCCAATAAAATATTTTTATAAATATTAAATGTCTTTATAGCTGCTCTTTTGCTAAGGAATTTCCCAGTTCAAAACAACAATGCCTTATCAATCATATCTGTGTGATTGATGGGACATTCTGCAGTCCACTATGGAGCCGTAATCCGAGCTCGCTCACATCCTTACGATCCTCGCAATAGCTATATTATTATCAATCTTTTGCCCACCGACGACGAAGGGAAGCATTCATCATTTAATGTTTTAGGTAGTCGCCCTTTATCCGTGTCGTGTTTTGCTATTAAAGATCTTGATAAATTAAATAAATATTGCTTTTGAGAGTGTCATAATCAACCCTTTTTGTACTCTTATCAAAATAATCAATCTTGTTTTGACTGTATTTGGTATTGTTCACCATTACTAATGTAATCCGGTTTACGCCCTGGCTTTAATCCTTTGTCCGTATTATGCAACCCGAATATTACTCACTAACAATGTTCCCTCCAAGATATGCACGTGTGTGTGTGTGCACAGGATTTGCCAACACAGCGCACACAATGAAATATAGCTGCACGCAAATTTTAACAAGACACTATCAAAAAATAATAATCGACTCAATAAATAAAGCTCAATGCTGTTTAGAAAAGGAAATCATCGTGGGCACAACTTGAAGATGAAGAGCTACAAGAGTGCCGCAACGGCGGGTAGGTCGGCATCTTCCTGGAGAGACCGTAGGGTCAGCTGTGAGAACGGCCCAATTCGGTCAATTTTGAAAAATGTTATATTATTTATTATATAAGATTTTTTTTTCAACTTAAAACTAAAAATAAGCTTTTTTCTATCTACCTAAGACCTACTATAACTTATCCTATAACAATCATATGCATTGTTTCCTAATGATATGAGTTTAAGAAGTCCCGTGTTTATACGTTATATTATCCGGACTATCCATGATCCCAATTAATCCGGATAATCAAGATTTACTGTATATATAAAATAACGGCAGTAAATTAAAATTGCTCCAATTTACCTTATTAAAAATATCGATAATTTAACAGAAAACCAAGGCAGAATAACTAAATACACACCGCACTCGACAAAAAATCTGAACTCTGATCCGACAGTTTTCGGACATCTCTTTGATGTAGCCGCTATCTTATGTCCGTTGTGCCGGGCCGCCGAGTGCATCGGTTCCTTTCATGAAGGCGCTATCTCTACATCGCTTTCTAGGAACGATCCCTTCGGAACACCCACACATCCCTATTCTGCGATTACTCATTGTGTAGTCGTTAATCTGATCGTAACAATATTTTGTTGAATTTCAGAATTCTCAAATTTTGAAATTTCGTATGTCATCCCTACTCAGGACTAAGATTTGTGGAGGTGCATAATTAGCCGAAAAAAAGAAGAATAAAGCTCACCAGAGTGTACGAATATCAGCTATTAATACTTAGTATAATACAAACTCTAATAAAATAGCCTACTTACTACTCGTAAGGCATACTCCTTTCCATTTAGAAATAACAATTGTATTATTGTGAGTAATACCATGTGCGCATTGTAACAGTATATTAATGCAGCTCTGCTTTTTAATTGGTCAGTGGGCGGAGTTGTCGTTTGAAATTAGTTAAAAACACGGTATCCAAAAAAAAATATACGGAATGTTTGAATTTTGTAAATTGTGAAAGTTAATATTTATTAGGTTTTTTTAATGTATTAGTAGTCTTTTTTGTATTTTTATATCATTACCAATATTTGTCTTAGTCGAATGCATTTATTGTTTTTTTCCATTGTTATAAACATACATATAACTACATACTTACAGTATGTATTAAAAATAAATGTTCCAATTAACACTTTTTTTCTCTGTACATAAATATACTTAACCCTACTTCTGTCACATATACACGGCGATGGAAAACATAAAATATATATCGCAAACAAACGGTGTACATGATAATTTGATCTCTGTATGTGTTTCCTGCGAGTTTTCTGGCACCGTGTACTAAATAAAAAGGTACTATATGTTTTTGAAACGGGCTGTCACACACACAAATATAATTGTTATTTCTAAACGCAAATCATTTCCCCCCCGGCGCAGAGATTTTAGCATTGGACCTTAAAATTGCATAAAACTCGTGTCCAAAAATCAGAGAAGAACATCGCCCGCCGTTAACACAGTTAACTCTCGGGTTCGCATCCACGCGAGCATCGAGTGTAGTCAGCCCGAGAGATAGGTAGCCGAGTTCGATAACCTCCTGGAAAGTGGCGTATTATTCTTGTAACTGAATTAAATGAGCGCCGTCTACAGGACTCGAGACCGAGGACTAAGGCTGCTCAGCAGACGCGCCGCGCCGGTTCGGCGAACCCTGGGCCCGCACGGTCCCCCTCACTGCGTCCTCACACCGTCTAAACTTGCCCGCGGAGCTCCCAACACGCAACACATAGTCAGAAAGTGCATCGCGATCAGCTGATTTAAGTTTCACATAAGAATTTTAAGTTCGCCCTTCCTCGTAGCGCCGAGAAAGTTAGTTATATCCTTGGCGCATAAAGCTGCATCCTCATTTCTCAGTGTTCCCACACTATTTATACGAAGTCCTCGAACTGCACTTTGGATTATGAATCATTCGCATGGAATTATAGATATTTCCTTTGTAGATAACGAACCAGCTTATTTACGCACGCATTAAATCGTTTTGTCAGAATAGTGCAATAGCGAAACACGCGCTTGAATATTCTTTGCGACTGCGATAAAATGGCAAAAGTTCCCGGTTCAACGCACTTGCTGAACGCTCGTACTTGCTTTTTTCCTCGATTAAAATTGTGCTTCTGCGATTTATATGGCTCGCTTTTACAGCTTCATTGTATTCTTATGTTGTAAAATTATATAGCTGTCCTTTTCTACATATTACCTATGTCATTAAAATACCATTAGTGTTGAAACAGAACGGTTACTTAGAATAATTAGAAGCATTTAAAAATTTATGGAAATCCTCAGAATTACAATGAATAATGTTGCCCCTTTTCATCTCGTGCAAATAAAATTGTATAGCTTATATATATATATATAAAAATACAAGTTGTTGAGTTAAATTGTTAGATTGATAATGCCCTTATAAGGCGAAACGCGTCTCAAGTCAGTTAAACGAGTGAAATCAAAAAACAAGCGTTTTATTTTCACATATATAATATATCTCCCAATTGCTCCTTATGTGGGTATCTATATACTAGACTAACGTTCACTCGAGAAACTAGCCGAACACCAAAGGTGCAGAGAAAGTTAAAGTTGCCTTAGAAACTGCTTTTACAGAAATAAAGTCGTCTAGAATCCGCCTTCTCGTACTTGCTTCCAATATCGCTACATACTAGGTGACGCTACTTTATACTATATTAAGTGATCAAGTGTGGATGCTTCGTGTACCGCGTCTGGCGATTAACTAAATTGAACTAGTTAACCAATCGCGCGATTAAGTAATGAAAATACTCGAGACTAATACCCAAACTAGTCTCGTCTAATAATAGCCAACCCTGCAGACAGCCAGGCGCAACAAGGCTGCTCGAGATATCGTTATCCGTAGAGTCGTTTAAATATCTATCCACCGCGCTTCTAATTTTACCTTACAGTCCAACTCCAACTCGGCGATTCTGTGCAGCTCAGCTGCGTGTATGTTCTAGAAATGTATCCGGTATACATGTGCTTTCGGTATTGATGATTCGCTCTCGCCTCAGACTTCTGAAGCATACTCGACCGATATGTGACAACTCGAGACTCCACCGTACTTTATAGTGCATCCTGAAAACCATGAAGCGAAGCAGAAGGGGATTTTGAAACATTTTTCGCACTAACCCTTAATTTATTTTGTCGCCGTCAAAGTGTCAACAACCACATTACAAAATACGTATCTCTTTTAGAAACTTAGACTGAATTTATATTTTTTTTTACTTAGTTTAAGTCCAAAAGGAGCTTCCGATTCACGAGCGCCTGAAATGAATCTGTCGAGGTCAGCGAGCCCGTTCCACCAAAACTCTGTAGTAAAGAAGTCTCCCGTCCGGCGGACGGTAACTTGACGATCGCACTGTGGCAGGTCAGTGTCCTCGCTCATAACTCGATACACAATTATCAGGTGTGATAACATTTATACAACACAACGAATGAAATGTGCGGTCGGTTGCGAAATAACCGCGCAGTCACGGTTCGAACGGTCCGACCTTTTTGGAAAACTCGCGTGTTCGTTTGTGTCATGACACGGCTGGATATGCATTTCGAACTATTATTATACACGACCTAATTCATGGTTTTTTTTTTTTTTTACCTTTTACTACAACATTCTTCCATTGTCCTCGTATTACAATAGCCAATCATTTTAAAATACGGTTACACACGAAAGAAATACATATATATGTGGCATGGTATGGAATCGTGGACTCGGAAAGTAAGGGACAGGATACGGATTGATGCCTTTGAGATGTGGTGCTGGAGACAGTTGCTGCGCATACCGTGGACGGCGAGATGCACGAATATCTCTATTCTGCAGGAGCCGAACATCGTGTGTAGATTCTTAACCATTTGCTCTGAGCTCTGCCGAGAAAGTGAAGGAGCAGAGTCGATAGACCACGGAGACTGCGATCCTCAATACATAAGGCACTGACGTAGATGATGTATGATATCAATAATCAACTGTTGTAACAAAAAAACAATTTCAATGCTCAATTTTCGAAGTCAACCTCCCCTTTCTCAATCTTATTTCCTGTCGGGTTCTTGTGAGCGGTCAATATGCGCCGCACCCCTATTACCGACGTAGTGCACATGTGACTCGCGTAAACTACCCCATCGTCAATATTACACAAACCACAACGTTCGTGACTTAATTTAGGTTTTTAATGAAACAGAAACAGGTCGTTAAATGACTTCATAGATAGTATTTCAAGCATATTAATGTACAATGTAGAGATATAACACATAAAATACCAATAGCAATGTATTGAAGTCGACGTGAAAGAGCCGGGTTAATATAAAACGTATATAAAATACATTAAAACAATTAAGAAATTGAAATGTTACAATTGAGGACATATAACAAAATATCTTAAATATAAGTTGTGCTGTGTAAAGTTCATGGCTTCCAAGATCAACGATAACGAAACAAATGGCGCGGTTTAATTAGCATACAGTGGTACCTTGACTTGCGAGCGACTTGACTAACGAGTATTTAGAGTTACGAGCAATTTTTTTTTTAAATTTGACTAGACACGAAAGTTTCACACACACGCAGTTTCACAAAAAGAAAATGATTTTATTGAGTCATCGAGTGATAAATTCGATTGCGTCTTTTATTATAAATTAATATTAACATAATAAAAAAATGTATATATATTTTGTATTAATTATTTTGATATGAATATTTTTGGATCTTGGAACGAATTGAGTTTCAAGTATTTACTATGGGGAAGTTTCCTTTGACATACGAGTGTTTTAGGATACGAGCACGTTTACGGAACGAATTATGCTCGTAAGTCGAGGTTCCACTGTATTATGTTACTGATTTTATTATTTAAAATATAATTGTTCAAAGATTTTTGGTGAAACTGGAATTCCATAATTATTTTGTAAATTGAGTTAAAACACTGTTTTATTCCACTATATTTTTCGGGAACATTTTCCCATTATCAATATTGTAATTCAACTGGGGGGGGGGGTATATTACTGTCTGAAAGTGTTTTTAATTTTAGTTGAATTATAATATTGATAATGGGAGATGTTCTCGAAAACGTTTTAACATTTAACACAATAAAAAATATAGTGGAATAAAACAGTGCTTTAACTCAATTTCTATTTAAAATATGTTTATTATTATAAAATCTTAAATAATATGGCGGCTTTTGTACTCATCAAAACAAATAAAAGCAAATTGATCATATTCTCCCTTCAGGTTTGGCTTCCTCGATAATCTGATAAGCCAACCCGTACCATTTACCTCCCAGCAAGCCTTTCGGCC
This sequence comes from Eubasilissa splendida, assembly GCA_031772225.1. Lineage (NCBI taxonomy): Eukaryota > Metazoa > Arthropoda > Insecta > Trichoptera > Phryganeidae > Eubasilissa > Eubasilissa splendida. The sequence goes on from CM062848.1 coordinate 27,472,899, forward strand.
TTTAGCGCCAACCTGGCAGATTAACCTTTAAACACAATAATGGCTTCCTTGGCGGGGACGCCTTCCAATGCTAAAATGAATCTTCCGCGAAGCCACCTCTCGTAGTAAAACCGTGCTCCGTTTCATTACAACGTCGAATCGTGACGCCGCCGCTCGTGGGGCATTCTATTGGATCGGCACGCAAATGTGTCGTCAATACATTAGTAAATAATCATTGGAAAGATTTGTCGGTGGAGATTAGATTATATTTGTATTGCTTTGTAATGACTTTCCGCCATTTATGTGTTTCTTCGTTCCGTATTCAAAACGCAGACAGCGTTCGTTCACGCTGATTGGTGGCGGATAGTGGTTTCACATTCCCTCGTTAGTCAGTTCGTCCAAAAATGTTTGCCTCGCATTTTTTTCCCGCTTCCATAACATACCTTTTTTGTGGTTATCCGTCCTTGTTTGACAGACTTTATCTCCTCTTCTTTTCTTTTACTGTCACATCTTCGGTGTTGTTTAGTTTCGTCTACATTTTTCAGATAGTGAAGTCTAAAAAATACATCATTTAGCGGTCTAATGTGCGGTAGCCACTTTTGTGCCGCAGTCAGAGGCGCAGCGTGGGGGGAACAGGGGACAGGGCGGGATCCTTAATTTTGCCACGCCCTGTCGGCGTCAGACTCTCGGACTCTAACTAGGCAACAAGTCAGCATTCATTTGTTATTTTCTAATGAGGGAAATCCCGGGTTCGTGTATGAAATCTAGGAAAACTTTGAATATAAAATTCGATTACTATGAAGTATCTTGTATTGTATTGAAGTATATTGTCTCTGGTAATAATCCATCGCTAATAAATATAAATATGCTTTTAGCAACTTCAATAATGATAGCGTATTTTTAGTTTGCGGTTGACGGTCCAACATTTTTAACGACAACAATTATTTATCATGTTATAAATCTAAATAATTCCAATCCATTTATTTTCATTTCAGTTTATAATATTTTTTATAGTCAAATGGAATGTTACACCTTTCATCTGTCAAAACATTTTAAATGCCAATTTATTTTGTTTAAAAGGCTACAATATCAATTATTGTGACTGTAAATAACGGAACGAATGTTTTACAGTAATTAATCTAGGCACAAATTACTGTAGATATTTCTCGTTCGAGCTGAACAAAGGAAGTCACAAGACATTAATTTTGTTTAATTCGCTCCTTCAAAGATTTACCTGATTTACTGTATATGTATTTTTGGTACGACGTATTCAAAAATATCGACATGTGTTGAATAGACCCCAGGATCCAACGATAAATTTTCATAAATCGTATTTTAATGGCGAATTTCTTCAAATTAATATTACAAGTCTTCGCGATGATGTATGTCGTGATTAAGTACTAAAAGAAAACTATAGATGCGAGCAGTGGCGTGTAGTAGGTATAGATTTAGGTTATGCTGTCACTAATGATATTATACAATCATATATAATATATGTACTATAATATATGTTGTACATAGGATTATGAACTTTCGTTTAACCAAATGAATCGGTCGTTTATACGACCCTTGCTATTTATTTATTTGCACTTTTAGAATTCTATTATGGTGTTTTTAAAGTTTAAGTAAATAATACCTTCTTACCCATATAAAAATCAATATAAAAAATGTATAGACGTTTTTAAAAACTTTTTTATGACTGAACATGATTCTTTTATTGTTTGAAAATCCTTCACGTAATAACTAAACGAAATAATTATTTTTATTAAAGGTTAAAGTTGGAAATAGTTCCGCCAATTGCTTTTTGTTTTTCCCAAATCAAAAACAAATTCATGCATTAAATGCACCTCAAACGCAAAGAACGGCCATGAAATCAACATGTTAAAAACAGTAAGATAGTAAAATTCTCGAATTATTAAAAGAAGTAGATACTTCAATGCTTTGCACGCAGTTGTAAGCCTTTCTAATGTTATTCTGTTAATAAACAGCATAGGTAACGACTCCATACAAAACGGATCAACCGAAAGGAATTTTCAATTCAGTATTATTATTATTATTCGGTATAAGTCAATTACTAGCTTAAAGATAGAACGGAGTACACACAAGAGCGCCATGGGTACAGCGGTGAGTTGTCGTGGTAGTTTTTAGAGCTAAGAAATTAAAGTATCTACTGATACACAGATGGCGCTAATTATAAAATAATGTTTCCGTTTATGTAAATTCAATTATTTAATTTATATTTGTTTCCCAGAATTTTTAGTAATGCACAGCTTTTTTGCTTGTATGCACTGCACGCCTCTGGATGCTAGCTATAATGTATGGTTGTAGAAGGTAGAATCGGTCGACGAAGAAGGATTTTTGAACACGACACACGAGACACAGGACTTTCAACAGAGAGAAGAAATTGTGCATATCGTAAAGGGTATCCAAGATCGGCTCCAACAGGACACGACGTCTCGCATCAAAGATCTGAACTCGGGCTCAATGTTAACAAACTTTTAAATGATACAGATCTGAACGGTATCTATCGTATTGAATTGTGACATTTTTCGTGACTCTCATGCGGAAAGAATCGAATTATCGAATGTAATATGTGACAGCGAGATGTCATTTGACGCCCACCAGGTTACTGGTCCTATGGAGCTTCTGTCATTCATTTCTTTTGTCCGTAATTCAAAACAATATTATGTTGTTATTGCTTTGGTCCGCACTTCCGCACGGACATGGAAACTACACTTAAAATTTTAACAATTAAATTAGTATACAGAAATTTATTACAATAATATATGGCAATTTACTCCCCACTTGGCTACACGCCTGATCTAAGGAAACCGATTCATACTTTAAAATATTTTGTCGTTTAAAAAAAAATGAGAGGTTAAAACTATTTTTTTATGTTGAAAATATAATTTATTATATCATAAAAAGGAAAGTGATCGAGCACGGTAGAACTTAACGTAAACAAATATATTCTTAAAATTGTTGAGATAATAAAATAATTTACCATTTCCGAGAATGCCGCTTGGCGACAGATTATATTACTGGTTTATTATTATTAACCTGCTTTTAAATATTTTTATAAAATACAAGGACCAACCGTTCTGTGTCTAGATAAGTGGTGCTGTGAATTTATCATACTAAGCAATGCAGACGGGGCGGTGTAGTGTAGTTCTGGTGCCAACACTAATGTACGGAAGTGAAGCATGAAATTCGCAAAACAATAACAAAAGCCTTTTGAAATCGATGGAAATGCGGTCGCGTGTGTTGAAAACTTATGTACGATAAAGTGAAGATTAAACAAATCAAAAGCGAATGTAGATCTGTTTGTAGCATATTCGATAGAATTAAGAAAGGGCAGCTGGAGTGGTTTGGACATGTGTAATGTATGAACGAGTAGAGGATGATAAAGAAAATATATGAACCGAGTGTTGAAGGCAACAAGAGCAGAGGGCGTCCGCGATATACTGATCAGATATTGAAAAATAGTTCTGTTAAAAGCTTAAATAACCGAATAACGTACATATAAAAGAGAACGAGGGAAGAGTGGCACGCCAGGACAGAAGAGTGTGGCGTTTTATCCGCTCTGCCAATTCCTGCGCTTAAGTTACTTATGGCCGGTTGTGTTATCAGTAGTACATTTTTACCATGGTAACTTTTTTACTGACGCCCGTAGTAAAACCCATTTGCGGGTTGATACATCAAATTTACTACTGTCAGAGACAATCTCGCCTCTCAGTGTGGCAAGGCGAATACTCATGAAATATGTCACATTTCATGCTTTATCTATGGTTTTATTCGGTCCTGCGTTTGAAACCTGCCACTTTGGTGGAGAATTTTTTTCGGATTATGTGTTAATGTATATTAAACAACGAGATCGTTATCGGACAAACTACCATCACTAATATAGCGAGATATTGAATGATTAATTGTCGTATACTGCAACTTTCAAAAGTATCAATGTGTCAGATGACTTTTGGAACAGCTGTGAAGAGTCCGCCATATTTAACCATCGATTCTCGTTTTTTACTATCTGATATCGGAGTGTAAAATGAGTTTACTACGGGATGTTCTTTCGAGAAGTATTTTTTTGACAACTATCAAACCCGTTTTCGCAAAAAAAAGACTTTAGTAACTTTTAGTTACATTTTGTGATATAAACATTGTGTCCGCTATAAGAGAGTGTTAAGTATTATAATTACACCAAGAGGATCATCATCTGTTGAATGTTTGTGAGCGGAAATGGCGGTAGCCGATGACGTTCCCGCGCCGGGACTCGAATGAGTGATTGTCTGTCGGGTTATGGAACAATGCCGCCAGTAAACTACAACAGAGAGAACACAAAGAGGTAAAACAATAGAGACAATGGATAACAAAACGCAAACACGGCCAGAATGATTCAAGGCTCATTCCAAATGGATTGTAAATTGTAACCTTAAAATGCGGAATTCTGCTCTCTATGTAACCTTAACGCTTTGCCTGTAACCGCGGCACATTCAAAATATTATTGTGTTCGAGGCAACAAAAGGTTTTCTAACAATATTCAAACGAATTAAATAACACAACGTGAGACGAATGATACTGACTGCATGTCAGCATTTTTTTAAAATTTTCCTCTAAAATAGATTTGCGCACAGCGGGGAGGGTGGGGGCGAGTACCAAACACACATTCACGCAGTGGTGTAGTAAATAAAACTAAATAAAAAAAGTACGAAGACAGTTTTCGATTTTAACACCCGTCGCCTTTTTTTTTTCTTCATCCATGTATTCTCACGAAAAATTTGAAATTGAATATGTTTGAAGTTAAAAATATATTATTTTATATTTCAAAATGTAAATGTAAATTTAGAGATGACTATTTATTTACGTTGAGTTCACATATTTGTTACATATATATATCACATTAGTGCATGTGGTCAATGGTTGAAAGAATGGGATACCGCCGCGCACCCAGATGATTAAAATCTTAACACGAAAAAAAAAAAAAAAATTCTTTCACGGTGACAAAATTCTATGCGGAATATTTTGTATCATAGTTTATTTTTAATTGTACTTGAAAAGTAAGTGGCGCTCTGGCTCGAAAAGAAGTACCGAGGCGTCGCCCTGGCCCCACCACACCACTGCATTCGCGCCGCGGTAACAATGGTGTGATGAATATGCGTCATGATTCGATGTGCGCACTCTCATCCGTTATACACATTCTCATTGCTGTTTCACCGCGTTATGTTTCTTTATTTAGGTTCCATCATATTGCGAATAAAAATCCAACTTGTTCCTTAATTTTGAGACTAGATTTTTAGATGTATCAAAACAATTAATTTGGTAATAAATGCTGTAGTTGGTAGCTCCGATTCGAGTCCCGTTCTTAACTAAATATTTTACTGTGTACAATAATAATAATAATATTGGATGATTTTTATAGTGCCATTTTCGTAAAAACTTTTACCTCAAGGACGCTTTACACGTAAACTGTTTATAGTCCTACATTATCTTTGCTTTTATAATTAAAATGTATTATTTTCACTTATGGAACGGTGGGTTTTTAGTTTCTCCTTGTAAGTAATTCATTTAATTTATTTTAAATAATTTGAGTTATGTATTTTTATATCTGCCTTTTTGATTTGACAACGAGACTCGACACGAGCGCACAAATATTACTTAGATCCATAAACCACTGACTTCGGCATACCACAAGGTACGGTACTTGGACCATTGTTATTTATTTTATACTCTAATGATATATTTTAATCTCAAATTCTATAGTAAGATAAACTTATGCAGACGATACAGTACTAATAATTAATGAAAAATATATATAAAAAAATATTATATAAAAAATATCTGCAAATGAGGTTGTTAGTACCATAAAAAAGTGGACGGATGATAAACTACTATTAATTAAAACTAATAAAACATACTTTCTACGATTTGCTATTCAACAGAAAGATAACACTGAAATTAATATTAAAATTCACACCAAAGCCTGTACTCAAGAAGACTCTTGTGACCAATGTTCATCAATTGAAGAAAAATACTGTATCAAGTACCTAGGAATCACAATAGATAACAAACTCAAATGGAAATAACATGCTACTAATCTTACAAACAAAATAAGGAAAACTGCCTACATATTTTTAAGACTCATAAATATCTTATCACTTGCAAATCTGAAAATAATATATTACGCGATTGTACAGTCACATTTGCAATACGGTATTATTGGGTGGGGAGGAGCATATAAGTACTCAATATCACAATTAGAAATTACTCAAAAAATGATAATAAAAATTATTCTAATAATAAAAAGACTTTCAAAGTATACAACTCTTCACAGATTTCAAAATACCAAAATATATAATAATAGACACATACAAAAAAAATTCAATAATCCAAATTTTCAAAATTAAAAATCAATTCAATTTTAGAAGCGAATTCCGATCTACAAGATTTAAAGACCAAATTAATATTACAAATCTAAAATATACCGCAACCCAAAATCACTATATTTATCAAGGCATCAAATTTTTTAACACTCTCCCCATCACAATTAGAAAAATTACAGACTACTATAAATTTGTATCTGAAGTAAAAAAAAAATGTACACATACTAACTGAAACATAAATTCTCGTATATACTGCTTCTCTATACACGAGTCTTACTTTCATAGAGAAGAATTAATGTTAAAGTAAATATATATATACATATATATATTTAATATCTATTCATTGTGAGAGTTAGACAAATATTTGGTTTCTTTTAATTGCTGCAGGAAATATTCAAATTCACCTAATGGACGAACGGAACATCAACGATTATGGTCGCTTTCAGCAAATAACCACATATTAAACATTTTCTGTACGGATTGGTACGTGGTACTGGTATGAGGTGAAAACTACATATTAATCATTTTCGGTGTGAATAGGTACATGCATAATGTGGGTGTGTATTGGGAGGCTTCGTTTACCAATCAGCTGATTACACGTGCATCGTGTGTCCACATACCTGGTGGGAGAGGGGGCGGATCACGGGGGTGTGTGCGAGCGGTGCATCCTACAGTGGACTGCGCGTGCGCTTCCCTCAGAGTCGACGACCTCGCCTTCAAACATCCGCTGCAACATGACCCACATGCGCGACGAGCGATGCGACAGTATGAATGAAAAGAGAACCCTTTTTTCATACAATATGACGTTTTAACTGTATCCCGACACGCTGGTGACCAACGCGGTTGGTTCATCGGGACAATTGTTAAAAGGAGCAGAGCAACCGATAAATGCATAAATTCTGAGTAAAAGCCGTGTCACTCTATTAGCTGTTGTCATCACAGGACGTCCAAAGCGAGAATCAAATATTACTCACTCGATGTTTTGGCCAGTTAATTAACGACAAAGTTTGAAAATGTATATTAAAAAAAATTAACATTTTTAAATTATCTCGAATGCATTTCGAAAATTTGTTTTTCAAACCGTTTCAGGTTTCGTTTTTGTTTGTTTATCTTTTTTTATTTTCAATGACCCAATGGATTTGATATAAACATCTATAAATTGATGCGTTTTCGATAAAGGAGGAATTAATTTTTAAATACTAATTAAATGTATTAATTAGAAAGATATATATTATCAATTTTATCGAAAAATATTCATGTTACTACCGGGATTCGAACTTGGATTTCTTTCCAATCCGGGGAAGGTGCATTAACCAACTATGCTACAGCAGACAGTACTTTTGACGACAAATTTTCGAACTCATGCTATAACAATATTTTTCGATAAAATTGATTTTATATGTATATCTTTCTAATTAATACATTTAATTAGTATTTAAAATATTACAGACCGATGTTCTGAATAATTACAACTTCACTATAAGAATGTGTTCTCCTTAGTAATTAATTTCTGATAATAAATTATTTTTATATTCCACATTAGTGTTTTTCTTTTTTTTAATAACGTTTACTCTCTCATTTGTGTTAACTCACACATGAGTCAAGCCCCGTGTTAGGATATGGGTCCATATGGTCCGCATCTGTGCACTGGTGTTATGAATTACATCATTTAATGATTTCATACAAAATACTTCATTCTTAATTTTGTAAAAACGTTTGTTCGATATTGTTAGCAAAACTTGTAATTTATCTGTCGTTTAACTAAGTAAATAATTAAAAAAAAAACAAATATATGATTCTATGATAATAATAATAATGATAATAACCGAAGCTATTTTGTAAATATATGTCTTTAGACTAAAAAATTTTCGGGAATACATGTGAGAGAATAGAAAGGGATCTTTCAGTCGTTTTTATTTCCAAACCCCTTCATAACGAATTTTTAACAAATTCGAAACGAAAAACGTTTAAAAATTTAATTTTCATCTAAATGCTTCATTAAATATTTTAAAGATAAGATGTATACATCAATACTACAGGAAATGTAAAAAAATATCACATATATGATGTCGATTTTGAGAAATTACGAAATTCTTAATTTTTATACAGGGATTTGCCACTCTACCATTTATAGATGTGTCTGAAATTTTAGAGGTGTTTGTCACTCGCATTATTTAATCTTCTTTGGTACAAACCAGTGGCATACCACTAGAAACTATTGACCAGTTTCATTATTGAGCCGTTTGGAAATTAAGTACTCAATTATTGAGGATTTCAACATTTAAACTTGCTTTTGGTTTTTCTATTAATCATATTATTATTTGTGGTAAAGCATTCGAACCAATCGCAAGTATCATTTTTTTCTAGTAAAACTACTTTAAAATATAATTTCATTTTTAATTACGGAAAGGTTTGGAAGTAAACGACTCGTTAGTTAATTTTTAAAATCCAAAACTGTCGAGGAGTAGTCAATGAAGCCGGCAACTTTATTTATTTTTTAATTTAATACAGTGATTGGTACATCGTATGCTCACTGTTTCCTCAACTAGACCAAAATGTTTTGAATCATTCAAACGTCCATGCAAACTATATTTTATAATGCGATGATTTTATGATCGACCGACGGCAGTGGCAGTCACCAGCAAAATAGCCCAATAGACAATTAATTTCGCCATCGAATAATTACAAAGCTTTCCGAACCATTGAACGTCGACAAAACCTCAATTCTTTTGTTCGTCAGAAACTTTTTTGATTTAGAGATTCATCTTCAATAACATTGAGTTTATATGAAACGCAGTTTACCAGTTCGTTCACTGTCGAGATAATATGGTTTTAGTATAAAATAGCGATTATTTTTATGTATGTTAAAATTAGAATGAGTAAAACCCCTACATATTCATTGATCAATTGGTGAAACGAACGAAATCGAAAATAAATAACCCAATTGTACAGACATCCGAATGAACGTATCAATGACGACGTAGAGTTTGTTAGGCTTCAGCCCTTGAAATAAGTTGTTTTTCGGAATTCTGAATTAAATCTCACGTTATTTTTATATCTCACTGGCTCTGATGTTTCCATTCAGACAACCGATGAATTTTTCATTATTAGCATAATATGAAATATTTATTATTAATAGGTAATCGTTAATTTTGTAAGTATACAATGACACTCGAAACAATTTTGAACATATTATGCTTATGGTATTATGTACATATTATGCTTATGGCATGGTTAGGGAAAACGAGTACTGGCCGACGACAAATGCGCTGGACTGATAATAAAACGAAGACCGATGGCTTTTGTTGGAGGAGGGCTACGCAGAACCAGGGATCGTGGAAAGCCTCGAAGGAGACCAATGTTCAGCAATGCGCTGAAGAAGACTACAATGATCGCTCACTGTGGCGCTCCCAGCTCATGTGAAATGAAACATAACTTTCCAGAAGGTCAAAGGGATCAAATTTATTACATTAGGATATCAGCATTCAGTGCTCATTCCAATATTTAATTGGGACTCTCAGCATATTTTTAATTTATTTCTTTATACTCTGTTTTTAAATTCTTTAGTCATACACTTTATTTTCTCATGTCATTGAGATGTTAGGGCCGCCAGTTGTGCTCTGATGACTGGTCAGTTTGTTGTTAATTTTGTATTATCCTTTTCCCTTTTTCAGGGGCTTGTTCTTTTCTTCTCTCGTCTCCCTGACTAAAGTTACATTTTAATTTATTTATTTTTTGTATGAGTAGGACCATATAGGAGCTTTTGTTTATAAACGGTCCTGGGTAATCGGCGGGTTCACCCACCCTCATTGGCTTTCTTAATTAATAAAGTGCTCATTCCTGGTAGATACTATTATATTGTTGTATCGGGATGTAATAATCCCAAAGGAAATCATTTAAAATCACCACACGATATTGAAAGGATCGATTCGGCGACGCTAGATCTCGCAATGCTCAAGAAAATGACATTTTTTATTTATTTAAACACACTACTGGAGATAATTATTGTATCACCTAACAAAACTGACAAATATTGAAATGGTTTTAGTTATTTTCGTATTTATTTTGATAAATAGATATTTTTTTCTTCACGTCGATGAAATTCAAGGATTACATTATTAGCTAGTTCAAATAAAGCCTTTATTTATCTCAAAATTTAGAGTTTTTACAAACAAAGTAAATTGTGTAACCATTCATATTAAGAACACATTTATTGGTTCTTAATACAAGTTAGATTAATTGTTTAAAGATTAGTTTCAATAAACAAAAAATAATAATCTATCAAAATTCAATGTTTACATAGCTCATTTATTGTAAAAAATATTTGTTTTTAATTATGTGTAAATATTTAGTATATTTACAATGTGCAATACAATATGCAAAGAATGTAAGCACATATAAGGTAATGGGAAATATGCAAGATTAAAACATATAAAATGCAGTTATAAGAATTATTTAATTATATACAACAGTTTACTTTCTGTATCTTCCTAATTTCAACAACTAATTTGAAACACCCCTTTTAAAAGCCTTAATGTCAGTTAAAGTTCTAATTTTATTCTAATTTGATTGTACATTCTGGAAGCTTGAAAGGTGAATAATCTTTGACCAAAAGTAGTCTTCATTCTTGTAACTATTTTAAGATTATTTGCTCTTGTGAGATCTTTCAGTCCTCACAGATAGAGCGCTTATTTTCCTATGAAAGCTAGTTAAACGTGAAATTCCCTGAAAAGTAACGGCGGTGTATTAGTATTACTCTCGAGTATAGCCTTTTGAGCAATGTTTACTTGATATATATGTACACCTGATGCACTCCCCCAACTATCATTCTGACTATACTTTTGATAACTCGATTATTCGAGTTCATATTATTATACACCATCCACGAAATATTTTATTCTGATTTCTAGCACTCAATTTTGTTAGAAAAAATACCCAATTAAGCTTATAAACGTTTATTATTTATCGAGTAAAGGAATGTTTAGTGACGTTAGCTAGGCAAAAACTTCCAGCTGTCAATTTACAATGTTTATTCAAATACTTTGTATGTGCATCCTGGTGGTAGATGGGAGGCAACATGTATTTATATGCTTCGGAGTTGCTTCATGTCTTCTTAAAGTGTTAACTCGTCAATTATTTATCGTTCCTAAAGGTAAGGACGATCTTTTCACAGGCTTTGAAGTGCTAATTAAAATATGTCGCAAGAGAGTATGAGACGGAATTGTGTCACGCCAGTCGCCAGCTGCTAGATTTAATAGACGTTTACATTATCTGTTGCCTCTCGCTTCTCAGTTTTATCTTCTCTCATTCGAAACACATATAAATGTCCATAAGAATGAAGAACTTAAATAATACGAAATTCTACAAACAAACATCCTTTTTGTCTGCGATCAAAAACGATATGCTGCTTTCGGTAAGTACCGGTAAATTTCTAAATATCAGGTCAGATATAATTTATTGGTCCTAATGTATGTCACGAATCGCTGAACGACATTCACGCTAACTATTATATTATAAGTTATTTACTACGGTAACGTATATTAAATCATCTCCGATACATAAACGAGCCCTGAACATTCGACGAATTTTCAACATTTACGTATTATATAGATTTTTAATTGCCGTAATGAAATAACCATCCACTTGATTATGAAAGCTCCCGGTTCTGCGGTAAACTATTGGGAGAGGTATCGAACTTAATAGGCGTAAAATTACGACCAAATTTGTCAATAAATCAATGTCTCTGAAATGTGTGGCGTGTTATTAATATTTTGTAATATATAGATTATAATAAACTCATTAAAAAAATACCCGAGAAATGAACTAATCGACATTATTGATGAGATGTTTAATATCTTGTTATCGGAGTTCGGTTCAAGAGACGTTCGAGACATTCACGAAAAATCCACTCTATGTCTTTGTCAACTTTTACGTAATTAATTTCCTTAATTAAACGCTGGAAATTGTATGTGTTTCAAATTACACTTTGAGATTAGACACTTCTAGTTATTTTATTAACCACGACTCATTTCCATATTAATTTCCACAGCACACCTTGTTTACGTGTAATTATAATTTACTACAGTAATTATCTTTTGTTTTAGAAATTAGATACTACAGAATTTAGGGGCTGTTTCACCACTAGAAAGTTAAGTTCTGATTAGCGTTACTCAACAAATTAGACAATGATCCGTTTCTGATCTCGATAATTTGATGATTGAAAATCTATATACAAAATTACAATCAGTTTCAAAAATTGACAGGCGGCTTCTAATAAATTTCTCCTTTGGGTAAGTTGAGCAGTTTATCCAGAGATCGTAAAATGATCCCAGCAGAATCTAAATAATATTTGTCTATTATTCGGATTGCAAAACGAATATAACCTTTAAAAAATGTTCTTGATTTCACAGAGATATGGCAGTGTTTCCGACAACGGCGAAAAGGTAATATATAAGATAACGATAATTACGCATTAATTCACGTGTTTAATTTATCATTTCGAATAATAAATCGGGATTAATTTTTTTCCTTGACACTACGAGTAATCGAGGTAGTTTGGGTAAAACCGTTAAACAGAGAAAAAAGGGATTTTATGTATTTTCAGTGAAAGCAGAACTGTTAAAAAAAATCATTTATAAGTCAGGAAGATTTCGTTCGATTGAGTGAAAGTGTGTTTTTTTTTAAATTTATTTCTGAAGATCTAATATTTTTCCCAAGTTATTCATTTTTCAAAATGGTGGAGCAGGTTGGTTAACGAACTTAGCCGACATATTAACCAGGTCAATTTTTCAGTTAAGTCTGATCGAACTTTTTAACGAATGGTGGTTTCGAGGTCTCCAACGAATAGAGGTCACGATCGAATTTTTTTTTTTTTGAAAGTTGCGTCATGAGACCCTTTGCAATCGCATTATTTCCAATTCACAAGCTGCTGGCGATTTCCATGCTTATTGACGCTAGTGGGTAGTGTACCTGAGTGGGTGGCGGCGGGCGGCGCGACCTCTCACCAAACACGAGTCTCGCCAGCCCCCGTAGCGCCGCTAGCCCGCCCACTCGCAAGGCGGCGAAAGTTTCCCGTTTGCCCTTTGACACGACCCACTTTCAACACGGAAGATGAACTTTTCGGACTCGTTTCGTTTAAATGCCGTTAGGGGCAAAGTGTACATTGCTCCGGGGGTGGATTGGCGTTCTAACAAATACACCTCTTATTGTTATCTGATGTACGAAGTGTACTTTACAAAGTTACCCGCAATACAATTATCATTACTAATTTGTGTTCAAAAAGGTAATAATACTTTTTTTTTTAAATATAATTTAAAAGATACATAATTTATAAAAGTAATTATTCTAATCAATGATAATCGTACTAAAAAATACTTGTTTTAACTAACTAACTAACTTATCATCACGCAGTTTCCCTGCGGGGGTAGGCAGAGAGGATAGAGCGCCACACTCCTCTGTCGTGACACAATTCTCACCTCATCCATACATATTTTCATACATCCATATGACTAAACCACCTAAGTGATCCTTTCTTAATCTTACTCACTATACTAACATCAGCTTTACATTATTTCCTCATTTCTTCATTCTTTACTCTGTCATAAATGGATTTGCTACATATACGCCTAAGTGATCTCATTTCCACTGCATTCAGTCTACTTTCGTTCCTCTTCTACCAGCCTCGGTTGACAAGTTCCCATTAGCTATAATTCCATTCAAAGCGCCGTTCACTTTATCCCCTGCAGTCACCCTCCTTTCAATATCTTTCCATCTTTCCATTTCTATCAAACATACTTCCCAAATACACAGACTCATCTACTTGTTCCAAACATTCATTACCTACAAGTATTTTGCACGGTGTCTTGCTTTCCTTCTTCTCGAATACCATCACTTTCGACTTTTTAATTAATTTCCTCGAAAAACATTTTACGTTCTACTCACTAGACTTTATATTTCTTGTTCATTATTCGATAATAGTTCTGCATCGTCGGCGTACAATAAACAGCATACAATAAAATCGCCCATTTTTGCTCCTACATTTATACATTCCATACTTGTTTTCGTTTGTAATTTTGATTTTTAACATGATTTCAAAATTCCAGTAATCAAAGCGGCCACGTCATTCGTTGAAGAGTTACGCGTATATTCAAAAATATCGAATTTGTTTTCAAAAATTTTTGTGGCGTTCATTGTTTAAAATGTTTTGCTTTATAATAAATTGTAAACCCTCGCTCTTAAACAATGGTTTAAACAATGCATTTGTATAGTTGAGAATATACTGTGCCATTTGTTTCTCTCTTCTTGCGGACTTGGCAAGTATTAAATGTCATTCAGGGTTTACAGGGCAAGCGATTTCTCATAAATGTCGTAATTGCGTCGATAAATTTTATTTTTCAATTTGACATACCATCATTCAGCTTGCTTTTGAAAAAAATGTATTACACGAAAAATGTTTTAGACACGATCACAATTCACTCTCACTGTCGTTTTAAAAGATGACAATTTAAAAAAAAAAAAATTCAGATGGTAAATTTATAAATAAGATAAATTTGTCAGTTTCATTTTAATGTTTCAGTTCAGTCAATCGTGACAGTGTTAATAGGGGTTGATGACAGGCTCGCAAAATTGAAAATTTAATTAATCAAAATTTGACAGATTTTCTGATAATCTAAATGGAATAAGCGGATTTAAATTCGAAAGGACGTTATTTGTTAACATAAATGTTGTGCTAAAATGACGACAGTGAAATGTTTGATTTTAAAAATAAAATATATAATCTAATGTATAACTTTTGATATAAATAAAAGTGAAACTACTTATATCGAGTTGTGACCCATCTATTTGGGGTAATGTATTGTAAAACCTCCTCGCCCTTTATGCAGTGCTCGCAGTGTAATTGTTTACTATTATATTGTCAAGTATTCCGGTGGAATATTAATTAGAAGTTTTATACAATTCTCCGGATAACTGCGCGTCGTTCAATAATGCCTCAACTGCACGATAAAACATGTCGGGAAGCCTCGTGAAATGAGAAACGAGCGATAAAATTATTCAGGATTTTGTGGTTGCGGCAGTCGAGCAGAAATCCCGCCCGGTTGTGCGTGTGTCCGAACGACTGATATTAATATACTGACTGAAGTATTCCTACCCTGGAGTCCGTTTGGCCTTGCCCGTTGATCATGTTACCCAACCGCCTTCGTGATCAAATCAATCAGTTCTGAATTAATGTAATGACTTACAACATAAATTAACGTGACCTTCCCTTTAAAATTTTCTAAGCGCACAGTTTAAATACCCTAGTAATTATATCACAATTTCTTAAACACGAGTGCACAAAACTTGTTAAATTAATGAAAATGAAGATTAAAAATAACTTCATATGAGTCGGGTTTTATTCGTTTCTTAAAACCTCCCATATATATTTTTCTACATAGCATGTTAGTAGATATTTCTTGTGCGGGATAACATTAAAAACATACATAGAAACAAATTTTTTTTAACTTTTCAGGTTATTTTTTCTTGATGTGAAATCGCCACAAACCATGAACTCGTGGTGAGAATGACATTATGATCTTGAGATTATAAGATTAATGCAACTTTCGACACGACATATCGTTTCAGAGAAAGTTATTTATTATATTATATTAACGTTTCTTAGTCAGTCAGTCAAGTCACATAGTCATAGCTTTTCTTGTTTTTCTGGTACGGTAATCTAAGGCCCGATTGTGTGATCAATGGTAATTTTTTACTATGGTAAACAATGTTACTTTAGTAATAAAAATTGCGAAAACTGGTTATTCGATCGTTGGTAAAAAAAAATTTTACTCATCGAAAGTACATTTGGTATTAAATTAATTTTACTCTCTGTAACATTACTTTTACTATGGTATAACCGTCTAGTTAAAAATGGCGGACTCTTCACAGCTGTTTCAAAAGTCACCTGACACATTGATACTTTGAAAATTGCAGTATACAACAATGAATCGTTCAATATCTCGCTATTTTATTGATGAGAGTTCGTCCGATGATGATCTCGCTGTTTATTTTATAATACCGAAGATTTTTCTTCAGCAAAGTGACGGATTTCGAACGCAAGAGTGAATAAAGCCAATAAAGTATAAAATTGTACGTGAATATTTAAAATAAATTATTTTTGGTAATAATTCGGTAAAAAAACTTTAATTATTCGACTTCCCACACTATTAAGCGGGATTGACTTTGACAGTGGTAAATTTGACGTACGAACAACCCGCAAACATGTTTTACCACGGGCGATCGTAAAATGTTACTGTAGTCAAAATTTACTACCGTTCACACAACCGGCCCTTTAGTCATTATTATACTAGGAAGAGGGATACTATTTTTATTATAAACGTTTCGACATTGTTTACGAAGCCTTTGTGCGTGTTTTGACGTCAGCACCAGGCATCACGTTTAATTAGGGCGATCTTATTGTTCTGCACGTATCCATTAAATATAATGACAAAATACGTATTCTTTTTATTTTGATCGGGATTCACAAGGTATACAATAGTGAATAGTGAAGAGCTAAACCGTTATTTTAACCGTTATTGTGACTGTGATTATGAAATTTGTATTCGATTGTAATGATGTTTGGTAACTGATTATTTGTAATTCTGCGAGCAATCACTGATATACTGAAAACTAAACCTCTTAACAGTAAAATATCAGTTACCATTCATCGTTATAAAAGAAATACCAAACGCACAATCAGTCACAATAACGTTTATCTCATCACTATTAGTGATGAGATAAACCGTGATTTTGGTTGGTATTTAATTGTCACTTACCATCACGCTGTTTCCCCGCGGGGTAGGCAGATGGATAGAGCGCCACACTCTTTGTCCTGACGCACAGTTCTCACCTCATTCACATTCATACATCTTCTCATACAGGCTTGCTTGTTGGTTGTTGTGGGTTCTAGGTTTACCTGGTCGTGCCAAGTATTCCGCGGACGTCATCTATTTCTGGTGCCATCAACATTAGCGTCATATATCTTTCTTACTATTCTCTCCTCATTTATCCTTTCTTTATCTTATTCGCTATACTAAAATCGGCTTGACATTATTTCCTTATTTCTTCATTCTTTACTCTGTCATTAATGGATTTGCCACATATACGCCTAAGTGATCTCATTTTCACTGCATTCAGTCTACTTTCGTTCCTCTTGTGCCAGCTCCAGGCCTCGCTTCCATACATTGGTGTCGGTACCAGGACTCCATTGTGAACCGCTAGTCTTGCCTCGGTTGACAAGTTCCCATTAGCTATAATTCCATTCAAAGTGCCGTTCACTTTATTCCCTGCAGTCACCCTCAACAAGGGACAAAGCTGAGTGAGAAACGCTTGGGGAGGCTTTCATCCAGCACTGGATAGAAAATGGTTGATGATGATGAAATGTCTCAATTTGGTTCGGTGAAATTAAAACGTGCGTTAAAATGTTTCCTGCCTTTACGTATTTGTTTTGGTTCCATTCCAAATTTTGCGAATTTTTACTCATTTTTAACATCATCTTTAAACACGCTTTTGGAACGTTTTAGCCGTCTTTAAAACTCATTTAGTTTTTTCCTAGATTTGTAATTAAATATAGTTTGGTAAAAGAGTCCGATTGTGTTTTAAATCAACATAACGTATTTGTTTGATGAAATTAATTAAATTGATGAAATTCAAATCACTACGGGAGACTTCTTGATTACCCGATTATACCTTTCTATTTTTAAGTTAATAATACAGAAATACATAAATGTCGAACGTCCTAGTTGAAATATAATATTGAAATAGTAATAAGTTATTTTAAAACAAATCGTAACGCAATTCTATTGAAGCGAAGCTAATTTAATTTATTTGCCCGGCTGAGAAAACAATTTTATGATCTTTGTGTTCAGTGAGCACATATTTAACGTCATATTCAATTCATAATGTTCTTTGATTTGAAATTGATTTCGACTTGAGCCAAGATGGCGACTCGTGTGAGATAGTATAAGCTTTATGTGTCTCGGTTGCATATCATACCACACCTGCATAAAATATATTTTTGATATATCCCATCCCTTATTGTTGTGTATTTTGCTTTGTTCTTTTCAAACATTCTCTAAATTTTATTTCAAGTTCAGGCGGCATCGTTTTGTTTTGTAGAAAATAAAAAATATATACATTACATACGATTCTACGAAATGCTATCCACTTAACGTATTTTATTAACGCAATTACACGCTTACGGTAAAAACATGTTATTTTTTGCTCTAAACATACGAGGACATTTTGTTATTTAAATTATTTAGTAGTTTTGTTATTCAATTTTGTTATTTGTATGTTAATTGGGATGAAAATTGTTACATATATGAAAATAAAACACTTTTTATGTTATTCTACTTGTTTAATTTAAATACTTGAAACGCGTTTCATCTTGTAAGGGGTGTTATCATTGACACGTCTTGAGTAAATTTAACGAGTTAAATAAAAAAACAAGTTTTTAAGACAACACATTATTATTGTGAAGTTGCAATTTTTCAGAACAATAGGTCTGTGATATTTAATACAAATAAAATTAATACATTTAATTTGTAAAAAACAAGTGTTTTATTTTCACATTTGTGATTATGGAGTTCTAGAAACTTACCTCGGTAATAGTAAATATGAAAATTGCTATTGTTTTGATCTATTTCACTGTTGCGCCTCGACTTATATATGGATATTATAATCCTTAAATAAATAAATATATGCTAAAATTACATTCACTTATTAGAAAATATGTAATAAAAGCATGCTTAATGTGAAAATATTACGCATAAATTGGATTAAAAATAAGATAAGTTTTCAAATATCATAATACAGTGATACCTCGATATATGTCCTTAATCTGTCCAGATCTTTGGACTTATACCAAACGAATTTTTCCCATAAGAAATAAAAGGAAAATGATTTATCCGTTCCCATGAAAAAAAATCGTATTGTTATTGGCATATTATTGAGATTGTATAAAATATATTAAACACGGCTTGATACTAAAATATATAAATACAATACAAATTAAATTAAATAAATGAAAATTTAACAGGTTGAAGATCATCAGGTTTGACGTTTAAGTACTAAAATTCTGTCCAAAGAAATTTGCTTCTGTCTTCTCCTCACGATGTTTCGGAAATGTGACATTGTCAGGTCATTCCAGACAATGCTATTACGGCTTGTTTGGGCTTTGTTGGCTTCTCATTAACTTTCTTTGAACTCATGAATTAACAAAAAAATCGCGAAAAAACACAAAATCACGCGAAATTCACAGAGTTATACCGCGTGTTGTTCACCGAACAGTCTTATTGACGCGTGTGGGCAGAGATGCCCCCTCTCCAAAAACCGAATTCAGCCGAATATAAGCGTACACTATTTGACGCACGCGAGTCGTCGTTAAACAAAGGTCGTAAACCAAACAAAAAAAAAATTCGCGTCCAAACAGGACGTATACTAAGTTGGACCTATACTAAAGCAGACGTATACCGAGGTACCACTGTATTGTCATATTTAAATATAATTTAAAAAAATTGAATGCAGGTCTAATGAAGCTTTCGGATAAAATCTTTTACCTTTAGATTCGTGTATTTAATCACTCATCTATTGCGTCTTTTTAACCTTTAATGGATTTTCTTCGCCTTTGGGAGTTCATTTTTATCTTTTGTCACGCTTTCTCTTGAGGAAGTGTGTTTAATCCTCTGCCGTTGTCTGCAGGGAGAGGTATTCCGCTTCCCCTGCGTCATTAAGGATGACACTTCCGGAGCAGCGTCGGCATGACGTCACCGGGTTGTCACAGCCTTAGGAAACCTTTTAACAGAAGACATGATTATCTGTGCCAATTTGCTTGTACACCGTATGTTGTAATTTTTAATGTTACTCTGATCACGCACTTTTTCCTAAGATTTAAGTAAAACTCTTTTATTTTTAAAATGTTACTATAGATTTTAGAATGAAATTATTTCTAAACTAATATATAATATACTATGTTTCGATTTGTTATCTTACTAAGTTCTAGCGTGACAGCTCTGTACCAGTTTGTATCAGTATCGTGAAGCAAATTGACTATTTGTCTTTATTTCAGCCCGAGAATTTTATGTACCGAATGTCCAAATTCAAAGTAGAGAGATATTCATATAAATTCGACGTTCTTTAATTTGTATAGATCACGGTTTCATCGTTGAACGGTTCCCGTTCGACGTCACTAAACGCCGGCAGTTTTTTTTTGCCGTCTTCAAAAGTTGTGCCAATAATTTAAGAGCATTGAAATCTTATTAAAATAGACATGTCATGTCGAAAATTTTGTTTCCTTTGTAATAGAAACCATCGGTAAATGATTCGTATAAATCTTCAAAATATACGTAATCATAATTCATTCCTAATGGACGTCATTTCTGGGAAAAAATCACATTTTATTTATAGACTTTCGGTTTCATCGTTTCAGTAATGAAACATTTGTACAGTGTGTCGTTTTTGAAGGGAAATACTAAAATAAACTACGAATGCGGAAATATTGAAAAAAGTTACATTCATACATCATATTCTAAAAAAAATACATATATCACATGTAAATGAATGTGTTTTAATGCAAATAAAATTAGAAAGGTGCACAGAAATAAATAAAATAATAATTAAATTTTGTATCATACATAATCTTTCATCGTGTGTTTTGGGTGTTATCAATCTGATATACTAGTGACGTTTAAACCGTTAATGTTACTATGATGTGTTCGATAGTAATGGTGATTATTCGTAATTCTTCTAACACTCGCTGGTCACACTACAAACTAAATCTCCAACAATCAAATCTCAGTCACTAATCATCGTTACAATCGTACACAATCACAGTTACAATAACGGAAAAACTGTTTCAGTTTTCTAACGGGTCAAGTTCGTAAACCGAGGTTCCATTGATTTGTTAAGTTGACCTTTTTGAAGGCCATTAGACAAGTTTAATAAATGACTTTATTATTGAAAATACCCTACACATTGCATGTTATTATTTCACCAGTGTTATCGAGTTAATAACGGCTTCGTTGACCGGGTAATCCTGCTAATGCAGTCTGCAACCGTCAGCTCGCCGCTGCAAGCTGCGACCCGAATCGATACGGGCCGAGTGGGTCGTGTATTGACCCGGACAGGCACTTCATCACTCACCGTGTCCCGTTTCATCCCAACAGATGGTTCAACGGAGTCAGATTCCCGCAAACTGACCTAGAACACTTGGATCGTGGGAAAATAATCGAAAACAACCTTTTCATCTTATTATTATAAAATGAATGTTACGCCCGCGCTGGGTTGGATGGAATAAATTGAAAATACAGCACAAGCACCACCTACGCCTGAAACTTCAGTCTCACGCTTCGCTGAGCTATTTAAAGACTTGAGTATTTTTAGAGCGCATTTTCAATGTATTTGTAAGATGATATTACTTTAGAAGATATTTTTACTAGATGCAATTTGCATGACGCTGTACCTTTTATACAGCATCGCATCCCTTCTCTGCGTTAAGTAAAAGTACCTTAAAAGAAAAGTTATTTATTTTCATCAATTTTTTTACATAAGAATGCAAATTTATTTAATTTAAATATAACAGTACATTTTTAATATAACAAATAAAAAAAACTAAGTATAATTTACGTACAAATATTTTTTCAATTCAGGTATGCTCCTGCAATGTCAATAAAATTCAACTCGTTACCAATCCGATGCATCCGTATTATTGGCAAGTTAATAGCATCATTATTTCTATGTGTGTACCTACAGATAACGCTTTATGTTGTCTCGTTTGAGGTGGTTCTTAATACGAAACCGTTTGTATAAACTCAGGGCAGTCCAACATGCTATTGGTAATTTTATATAGATATATCATATCGCTCACATCTCTTCTCCAGACTAATTTTTTCAAATGAAGTAGACTCATTAAATAATCATACTTTGTATTTTCTATCGGAATATGCAATTTAAAATTGATAAATCTTAGAAATGTATGTTGCACTCTTTCTATTTTTATAATATTGTGAGCCATAGTAGGGGAGACCACAGAGCGGAGTTATATTCCAGCGTACTTCTTACAATATATGTATATAAAGTTGATAGAGAGTAGAGCGAGTTAAAGTTTTTGTCTGTCCTTAACACAAACCCTAAGGATTTCATCGCCTTGTCACAAATTTCGTTGTAGTGTTGAATAAATGTCAATTTTTTGTCGAAGAGCACACCCATATCCCGCATAACAGCGACTCTACTTAGATCAATATTGATAATGCTGTATTGAAAAATGAGTTGATTTTTACTTCGAACACTGTATAGATGTTGTAAATTAACAGCGATGATTTGTAAAATTCCTAAATCTCTACACATTGAATGAAGTTTCGTCCAGAAGTTTGAACGAATACCATCCAATCTTTTTTAATTTCCTAATTATATACTAATGTGTAAATCAAAAAGTCGTGCTGACTTCTCCCAGTGGTGGTTGTTCACTGTTCTGCTGGGTGCGTTCGGAACCGTGTTCCGATCACCAAGTATTTAAATTTAAAACTAATTTAGTTACGTGCATAACTTTACATTATTAATAGTAAAAATTTATTTTAAGACTGACACTGAAATTTAAAATAGCACTCCTCCGTCTCCTATACATTTTTTTTTTGTAAACCTCATTTAACATGTCTAGAAATCCATCTAAGTCCAAAAAAATCTTAATCGTGTGTTTAATAATTTTATTTACGTTAGTACTTTTTAAACTTATATTTTACCCACTGTACGCCCATGGATAATGTAGAACTCACGTGAAGGGGTGGCGAAATGTTTTAATTGTTTTTTTGTTATTATTTATTTATATATTAATTTTTTCCCATACGATGCTAAAATAATAACGCGCGCTTCGGTGCTGTAAACTCAGTGTACATGAAGACTTTTGTGATTTTTAAATCTGATAAATATGAATTCTTTACATATATTCATCATTAAAATAATAGTTTGTGTATATATAAGTGAAGTGCGCCGTTAGAATCCAGACAAAATTGTATTTGAAGTTCCCGCTATATTTGGATTCAGGGTAAAGTTAGCTAAATATGTCAGTAAGACTTTCATAACCTCAAGATGGCCGAGCCTGTCAATCCAAGCATGGAGAACGATAGAAGAGCGGCGATTATAGAAAGCCTTCGTGCCGGTAAAACTCCCACCTAAATTATTAAATTCTTCAGGTACCCCAAGATCGACTGTATATGACTGTATGGGACGCCCACAATCCCATGGACGTCCATGTGGTAGGCAAGACCAAGTTTCCAGCTAATATCCACGTCCTGGGCGTCGTCTCAAGTGAGGGTGATGTCATGCCGCCGCACTTCTTCCAGAAGGGTAAAACGGTAACGAAAGAGGTTTATTTAGAGGTCCTGAGGACAGTGGTAAACGGACAGAAACTGTGGCCTATGAGAGACCGTATATCTATCAACAAGATGGAGCACCCGCTCACACGAGCCATTTAGTGCAAAATTGGCTCTCTGACAACGTTGACACATTTTGATCGAAGGACTTTTGGCCTCCTAACAGTCCCGACCTAAACCCTCTGGAGTTTACGGCCATGAACCGCGATCAGTTGAAAATAGCGTGCTCGCGCTTTAGGGCGAGGATCGAGGAGGTGATCGAGGCGCAGGGCGGCGCCTCTATAGAATGAAAGTTCCCAGCAAGAATCCTTTAAATGAGATATAACAGATATTTTTTGGTATCTTTGTATATTGGCTTAAATAAACAACTTTTTGCAATAATGTTTTTTTGTCCGGATCCTAACGGCGCACCCTGTACATATCAATTATTGTGAAAACGTGCTAATGAGAAAAAACATTGGTCATACGGAAAGACAGCACAAAGACGCATAAGACACGTGTAACTCAGCCAGCGTACGCTCTGTCACTAATTAAAGTGACGATCGGAATCTGCTACCCCGCGCCCCGCGCACTAAGCCATCCGCACCTCTCCATACGTACACATTCATGTATGTGTTGACAAATTAACGTCAGGTTCTTCGAGAAAACATTTTTTATTGTTGCGTATGGTAAATACTTATATATTGTAATTATTTTATCCTATACATAAATATTGTAATTATTTTATCCTATACATAAATATATTATAGAGGAATACCTAAAATATGAACGCTGTATTTAGTATATGTACAGAGATATTCACATAATTAAGAGTCAATGTCAACTCAGTTTACATCACCGGAGAGGAAAGGTTAACCGAGAACTAACATTTACGTAATTTATTATTTTACAATTTGTTTTTTGTTGGTGTATACGCGTAATTGTTTTTAATGAGAACGCGACAGAGTTTACTTTTTTTTTTAAATATTTGGGGTACCCAAAATTATCATTTTTTTTAAATGAAATTTAATGAATTTTTTAAAACATTATTCTTAAATAATGAGTGTAACATGCCCAGTGCACAATATTACACATATAAAAATAAAAATATGAGTCGAAAATGTTCATGCTGCGTGTGCCTAATCTAAATCATGTCAGAGATATAAGCTATAAGCATTTAAAAGAAATCGTAGTTATGGGATTAACAATAAAATATAAATCAATAAATTTTGTAAGATTTAAATTTGGTACACAGTGTATAGAAATGTTTTCATTTTACAACAATATTTTTTGAAAATCGTACTTGAATTTGATAACCAACGTAAAAAAAGTTCATTTATATTATTATTTTAGCTATTTTCAATTTAAATGTTAGGATTTATACAGACACAATAATAGATTGCATAAAAATATGTTGACAATTTTTTAGATTGCTAAATTGGCTTTCTGGCTATATAAAATATTATATAACCCGTGTACTGTAGTCTCCTAACACATACATCCGTATATCATGAACTTTCGAGAGATATGATTGATAGTCGTGTTATAAACACTTCAGATTATCTTCAGGATAGAGAATTCATTAAATGGATATAAAAATGTTAACGAGAAGCTATATTTCTTTTGGTTCGTGTAATTTATCCGAATTTGTACATTTAAAAAAAATGTATCACTCCAAATAGATTTATTTTCAGTTATGCTCGAGTATTTGCGTGATCTGAACACCGGTCGTTAACGACCCCTTAACCCTTAAGGTAAGAAAGAACGGGGGGTTTAAAATACCGCTATCACCCATCCAAGATTGTTTATAATATTATCTGAGTGCAATGTTTAGTTTAGTTTGAAAATGGAACAAACAAAGATGTGACATGTGTTCGTGCTTGGATCTTAATTTAAACGAAAAACACCCGTTAAAATTCCATCGGACCGCAACACATTGCACGGAAATAACTAATTATAATTGAACCTGGACCTCCGCGCGTGTGATTTATAAATAGGTTATGAAGTTCCAGCAGACTCATGGGAATGTACAGGGAAAAAGTCACAAACCGGTGTCGCACGTTTCGAGGAAAACGTCCATGTTTCCATCCAAGTGTTTTTATTCTGCACCGCACATCTTATTTATTTTTAGTGAGTAAACAATCTCGCTAGCTAGCATGGATTTGTCACATTCGAATGGGAATTGGTTATTTAAACGAGAAGTTTTTAAAAAATATATTTATGATTGTAGAAACAATGAAAGAGAACAATTGTTTTTTTCGAAAATGACATAACATCTTCGGAGTTTATAATTGTATGAATATTTATGGAATAAGTGTGAGATAAATGGATGAGTTCCTATTAGAAGGATTAGTGCGAATGGTAAGCCGCTCCCAATGCCGACTCGGTGGTACGTACACGTTTACATAGAATTATTATAGTGAAGTTACAAAGGTTACTATGAGAGGCAGAAGAGAAGTGAAGCACACGCCGGCCTGTCGTAGATGCGTCCAGCCTGTGCGCCACGCGCGGTCGGCCGCTGGCTGCGTTCAGTATGTGCGTTGATGTGCTGACTTCTCCCAGTGGTGGTTGTTCACTGTTCTGCTGGGTGCGTTCGGAACCGTGTTCCGATCACCAAGTATTTAAATTTAAAACTAATTTAGTTACGTGCATAACTTTACATTATAAATAGTAAAAATTTATTTTAAGACTGACACTGAAATTTAATATAGCACTCCTCCGTCTCCTATACATTTTTTTTTGTAAACCTCATTTAACATGTCTAGAAATCCATCTAAAGTGCAAAAAAATCTTAATCGTGTGTTTAATAATTTTATTTACGTTAGTACTTTTTAAACTTAGTAAAGCTTAGCCCATGGATAATGTAGAACTCACGTGAAGGGTTGGCGAAATGTTTTTATTATTTATTTACGTACATAGTGAAATTAATATTTTTGAATTATTTTCAGCGTATCGGGGTCACTCGATCTGAACGATTGCAACAAAGCTCGGCTGACCAGAGCACATGCGCGGAGGGTAATCGGCCACAGGTATGTTCACACTTTAACATTTAATTTGTTGAAAACACCAGCACCTGAAATGACGCAGATTTATACACCGTTGGTTGATTTATTACTTTAAAATATTTATTTTTTATTTCATTTGTAATATTGGTCCACACAATGATATGTACCTGAGACAATAATGTGTTTTGACACAACAGATTAAATAAAATACAATCATTTTGTATGAAACTACGAATTTCATTACACGCCAACCGGGTTTGCTTAGCTCAAGCTTCGTCAGGACGTATTTAAAACTAACAATAAATACAAAAAGAGTGCACTTATATATACATAAAGAGGGAGATCGAATATAAAATTACATGTGAAAGAGAGAGAGAGACAGAATACATTTACAGTTACATAGAACGTCAAGGGAGATACGTAACATACCTAATATGGGGCTAATGGATAAATAATTTTGATTATTAAGAATTGGCGTACCACTATTTTACTGCCTTTTTTATTTCGATGGGTTCTAAATTGTCCAACCCGAACCCGTTTTTATGGAGGATATTGACCCCTGTGCTGTGATATTGATAAAGGAATGGTCTTTTTCAATAATCTGGTTGGAAAATTCTGGGAAATCATTACTGTTAAAACATTAAAAATATTATATACACACGAATATTTTTTTTTATCGTGCAGAAACTTACAGTTTTCGTATCATAATACGCGACAAAAATATCTCACTTTTGGGAAGGATTAGAAGATTCATTAGTATTTAGTATACAATTCTGTTATTCTTCTTCAAACTACTGCAGCAGCATTTCATTTTTAGCTAGTGAAGATGAAATGCAATAATTTTATTAGTACCTACTGCAAAATAAACCTATGACAATCATTAGTTTAATTTTCACGACAAAACTGTATTACACACACGGTTATTTTCACTACTAGTTTCTAGAGGTGCAAAACTAAATACAGTATTGTTGTTTATTCGGCAATGGGGCGGGGCTTAAGAAGAGGGTTGGGGGGGGGGTAGCAGTGGCGTGCAGTAGGTATAGATTTAGGTTATGCTGTTACCAATGATATTATACAATCATATATAATATATGTAACTCAATATATGTACTTTCGTTTAACCAACGTCTAAATAAATCATGTATTTATTTATAATTTTAGAGTACTGTTAATAGTGTTTTTAAAGTTTAAGTTTTAACGTAAAATAATACTTTCTTACCCATATAAAAAATGTATAGACGTTTTTAAGAACACTTTCTATGACTGAACATGATTAATTTATTGTTTGAAAATACTTCACGTAATAACTAAAGGAATTAATTATTTTTATTAAAGGTTAACGTTGGAAATAGTTCTGCCAATTGCTTTTTGTTTTTCTCAAATCAAAAACCAATCCATGCACCAAATTTAAAGAACAATCATGAAATCAACAGATTAAAAACAGTAAGATAGTAAAATCCTCGAATTTGTAAAAGTGGAAATAAGACACTTCAATGATTTACACGCAGTTGTAACCCTTTCTAATGTTATTCTGTTAATAAACAGCATAGGTAACGACTCCATACAAAACGGATCAACCGAAAGGTATTTTCAATTCAGTAAATAGCCATTTTATGACTTGAGTAATTCACTAGCTTAAATACAGAACTGAGTAATGTTAATAGCACGATGCGGCGAATAAAAAAAGAGCGCCATGAGTACAGTGGTGAGTTTTTAGAACTAAGCAATTAAAGTCTCTACTGGTACACAGATGGCACTAATTGCAAAATAATATTTTCGTTAATGTTAATCCATTTTTTAAATTTATATTTGTTTCCCAGATTTTTAGTTATGCACAGCTTTTTTGCTTGTATGCGCTGCACGCCCCTGATGGATAGTAACGGCGAAGTATAAGGGAATCGTGTGTGTAATACAAATTTTTGTAGTGAAAATTAAAATAATCATGTTACACCACAAAGTAACCACCATGTCAATTGATGATACTATGAGAATCATATTGAGAAAAAATTAATGTACTCGGATCGCTACAATGTTGAAAGACCTTAATATGATGACCTCTAAACAGTAATTATATTTCAATGTTGTATGTTATTTATTTTTAAAATCCTTACGGGAAAAATATCGGCAGAATTTATAAAAAATATTGATATTGACGCCAATCATGAGCGTGAACATGATACAAGAGAGAGATATAATGAAAAGGGAGAAGGCCAAATCTCAGAAATCGATGACGTACAATGCAATAAAGATTTTCAATGATTTGTCAGAGGACATACGAAATGAAAAAATAGTATAAATTTAAAATTAAGCATGGTAATTATATCCTGTACAAGATATAGATAGTTGTATGTTTTAGAGCGTATATAGTGTTCAGCGGAAAAATTTCAAGATTAAATTGTAATTGCTCGTAAACCATCATTCTGCCCGAGGGATAATTGGCCCTTATTTTTTTAACCAGCGAGAGACAGTCACTGCTGACGTGTATTACCGAATGATCTACGAGTTTTTGGTACCGCAACTGCAGCTGTTTCCCGGGTTCAACATCAGAACACAATTTCAGTAAGACGGGGCCACTCCACACACAGCTAGAGTTTCAACGGAGAAGCCGAGGGGAATTCTTCCTAATAGATTAATCAGCAAGTACGGAGACACCCTGGGCACCTCGGTCACTGGACCTTATACCGTGCGACTTTTTTTTGTGGGGATACCTTAAGTCGAGAGGTTACAGCAACAATCCTCGAACAATTCAGGCCCTACAAGAAAATATCCACCATGAAGTTGCTGCCATTGAACCAACGCTTTACTCTCGCGTGTTCGCAAATTTTAGAGTCCAGTTGCAAGTGTCTTGAGAGAAATTGACGGCATTTAGATGATATTGTTTATGAAACGTAAAATTCGCATCGTTAAACTTCATTTTGTATAAATAAAATATAAGAATCACATTGTAGTCTTTTTATTTATTTAATATTAAACTCGAAAATTTTCCGCTGGATACCCTTTATGTGCCCATTATTATAAATAAAAAATTCAAACATTAATATTGTCCGTAAAAGTGCAGAATTTCCACATATCTCTGGAACATTTTCGACTCTAAATTTAGTCAGATATCTACCCATAAAATATTGTGGACTAGGTCTGTTACATTCTGTATATGGAAGAAATGTAATATTATTGTGGATTGTTTCCATCAACGTTTCGTAATGATTTAAAAATCTCTTGTTCAATTATTTTATGATTTACTGTGTTGCATGCTATACAAGTTGTATGCGTAAATACTTTTTTTATAAAATACCTTCAGTATGTATAATAGTTTTATTATTACGACAGAATTCATTAGAATAACTTAAGGCGCTATTTCAATATTGTCAGTGTACATATTCAGTATTGCTCGGAACGGTTGGAAAACTTTTTAGTTAACCATTTTGGGATTTGCTGTAAACGTGACAGGTAGTATTGTGTTACATGTGTAGCCTTGGCTGATATTTATAGAAGTAATCGATACAGTGCGGGGTAACTTTGGTGCAATAAGAACATTTCGCTTTTAACGGTTTCGCTCAACCTTGCCATTTTCATGTTTAGACATCTAAATTAAGATTATAAATTATATAGATATATAAGTAGATCTATGTTGAATACTCCATTTGTATTGTTTACCTACTGAGTTTAGAATTTATCTCTTTCTAATTAGTATACATTGTATTTAATAAAATAACAAAATATTGTATTTTATTTTCCGCTCCCTTAATGTTCCGTCTATCTGTATATGTATTCTGTCTCTCTCTTTCGCATATATTATGGTGTTATATTTAACTATGTATGTATTCTGTCTCTCTCTCTCTTTCACGTGTAATTTTATATTCTATCTTCTTTATGTATATATATAAGTGCACTCTTTTTGTATTTATTGTTAGTTTTAAATACGTCCTGACGAAGCTTGAACTAAGCAAACCCGGTTGGCGTGTAATGAAATTCGTAGTTTCATACAAAGTGATTGTATTTTATTTAATCTGTTGTGTCAAAACACGTTATTGTCTCAGGTACATATCAATGTAAATATATATTCTGTAATCTCATTGTGTGGTAGTATTGGACCAATATTACCACTAGTATCTCCTTCTTTATGTATGTGTATGTGTACTCTTCTTGTATTTATGATTAGTTTTAAATACGTCCTAATGAAGTTTGAGATAAACGAAACCGGTTGACGTATAATAAATTTCGTGGTTTCTTACATAGTGATTGCTTTCTACGAAAATATTGAATACATTGACTGGATGCAATAGAATTATTGATTATTATCACTCGAGTAGATTTTGTAGAACTTGTCAGTTCTCAATACATACAATAACCCTATATTTTAATCTTATATATAAAATTACAATGTCTGTCTGTCTGTCCGCATGTCACACGTAGAAAAATTGACACATTTCATCGGAGTAAATGTTTGAAATTTCCTTAGAAATGTGGATATGTGACTTTTTTGTTCTGAATGTACGTTTTTCAAAATAGTAAACATGTTTACTGACAGTTTTAAAATTGGAACACTGTGGTGCTGCTGTATTGTAGGTAGGTAATTATTTAAATTAACGGTAATATTTTTGATTTGAATAATAGCCAGGTACCTAATTATTATTTCATAACGATCGTTCTTCAAAGATAAAACGACAAACTATTCAAGATATTGGTTAGTAATTAGGGTTAAAAATGTTGGTATTTATTTCATTACGGAAAATTTGGCGGCGTCGCTTATACGACCCTCCGGGAAGGGTCTTAAATACTAGTTATTTTATATACATTACTTTATCCCGTATTTATTATTTTCATTATTATATTTTACTCTGTAATATCTAATCTATATTAATTAGAACTGCTAACATATATAATAAATAACTATTGATTTTATCTTGTAAACGGAATAAGTCTTTACAAAAGCTTTGTAGGCTGTAAATGTTCTTCTATTTTTTTATTATACAAACTTTCTCAGATCTTTCACACATGTAAAGGTTTTTGTAATTATAATTAATAGTCCTATTTTAATATCACAAGCACTCAGCTTAGTTTGAAAAAAGAAAAAATATTGATATGACATGTATTCCATGTACATATCTCTATGTTCTTGAAATAAATGTCTTTGGTAATAATTTATGCTGCGGTAATATGCGAATGTGATTTTTATTTTTGTATTGTAATATATTTATTATAAGAATGAGTAAAAAAAGCTCTAAGTAGTATTTCTAAGAGTTCCCCATCAAAAATGTAGACATTAATTAAATGAATTCCCCTGTTCCCCATTCCAATACCCTTCCCCGTCCATTAGGATCTTATGTTAAGGGTCGCTTTTCCAATTCAAAATTGTTTACCCATTTACAAAACCTAGCTATTTTTCTTACCCCGGAATTTTCAGCACGGCCTTTGATGTCCGAGTGCTTTCAGAATTTTTTATACCCGCTCGTTTTATTTTTCGCAACGTCACCTGTTACGCGGTGTACTACATTTTTTTATCTGTTAAGATACGGGGGATGCTGGGTTTTTTTTAGTCTTAAGGAATTGAGAAATTCTGTTTCGTAAGAAATACCATTTTGATACAGGGTAAATATTATGTTCCAGGCCGATGTTATTTTTGAATAACTAGGAAATGAATCACAATTTTTTAATTTGGTTTTTATTTATCGATTATTTGGTTTATTACAATTATGTATGGAATATGACATCGGCCAAGTGGCCGCCTCTGGCAGCGGCATAACATTCTCGCACACTTTGCGTGTTATTTCAGCAATTTCAATTCGAATATTGTCCTGTAGCATTGGAATTGGTGTCTGTTTAATGGAGTAGACCTTTCCTTTCAAGTACCCTCACAGAAAATAGTCGGGTGCCGTCAAATCGATATCACCACGGTCAGGAAAATTTTCCTGCTAAATTTCAAGCGTAACTCGGTCTGTGTGTGAGGTGGCACCGTCCTGTTGAAACCGCGCGCCCAATTGTAACATGTAACGATAGCGATCACCATTAATGGTTACAGCATTGCCATTATTATTTAGATTAAATGTTTTAATGACTTCAACATGCTGTTGAGGCGTTAGATGCTCCATAATAAATTGTAATCAACTACTTTCTACGACTACCAAAGCGAACTGTCGTATGTCTGCCAAACTACCAATACTAACCCACACCAAATAAATTGTGATGTATTTATTTATCAATGAAGATCCAATGAGGTAAGTCAATATACAGAGATTTAACGACCGTTTAGATTTGATCATTCAATACAGTAACGTTAACATCAACCACCTTTTCGAATCGGAACACAACAACCCTTTTTTTTCGATGGTGCTTTCGCATTTATTTTGCATGTTTATTTCCTTGCAATTATTTACTTGCCTTTACTGTCCCAAGTCGCGTAACAACGTTGTTGGGCAAAATTAGAAGCAAAGCTCAAGATGCAGAGTACTGTGGAAAGCAAAAAAAGGTAAGCTTAATTTTATTTCTGGACGTTGATCGGCAGTAGAAGATTGAAAAATAAAATGGTACTTTAAAATGATTTTAAATGCACAAGAACAAAATTCGTGGTTAACGCAGCACGCCCTTCTTAGGAAAGGTAGAATCCTATAGCTTGAGCTACCACCTTAAATGAGAAAATAATTTTCATAAAACTAAATGTATTAAGAAAGATGGGTGCCAAAAGGTTATTACAAAAAATGTTTAGTTATTATTAACGAAATTTCAACGTAACATTGTCAGACTTATTAAACATGATCGTTTTTAATGTTTATATTAGTGTAAAATTACATTTGTAAAACATATATCTACGAATTTCAGATCAAAGTAGGTACGAAGATCATAATAATATTTGTTTGTTTTTCTATGTGAAAATATTGTCTTTAGGACAAAAATGTTACAGAAATTGACACTTGAGACACAAAATCTGGCTTTGTTTATAAATATAATTCATACTATCATATTTTATAAACCAAGCGCACGTGTGTTCAATCTCATTATCAAACTGCGATAAGAAAAATATCGTCAGGTTTACAGATTGTATTTCCTCCCGGGGGATGACACGCAGCTACGTGTTCAGTGTTCAGTCGTGCGTGCACCTGAACTAAGAGCACTGCAATCCTCGAACCGGAAGTAACTGCACCGATCGAAGTTCCTCGATCATCGAGCAATTAGCGGTGGAATTTATTAAGGTGATGGAAATAGGCCGTCATTTCATGGAGGATGCAACATTTTTAGTAATACGTTGTAAAACAGGTTAGATTCATTATTTAGAATGGTGAATCGAACAAATATATAGTTAACACTGGAACTTGGACTCGGAACCTTCTCTTGGGGAGAAAATTAGTTACCGCTTACACCACGGTAACCATTTGCTTTTTCGTCGAATTTTTAATTATTATGTTTTTCTTTGCATTTTAATAATAATAATAAAAACACATCTATTATTTTCAATTAAAACCTACAAATGTCTGGCAGTAAATATTGCGATATTTACCAAATTTATAAGGTATTATTGTCACGAGTACCTCTTCTCTCTCATCGTAGACATTGCGGCCTCCCGTCTTTCGATCGGTATAAAAAAAATATTTTAATAGTAATACTTTCATTTGGTAACACTGGTCAAAACCAAAAATCCCCCCGTTAGCGTTAGTTTTTTGTTCAATGTGATTAGAGCATCGTGTCAACATAATCGATATGGAAGAAACAATTCAAGGATGCCAGAGAATCTGTGTCGCTAACGGCAGATGATAATATAAAGACAAAACAAAATATGTCACGAGGCTGCCGCGTTTGCAAACTCACGACATAATGTACCGAGTGACACAAGTTTGATAGAAATATTTATTGAGTTAGATGCATTTCGTCGTTAAAACACCTCGCGTTCCGCCCCATTTGTAAAGTGGATCCTCGTGCACGTGTCGGGACGCGCTGTTCCCGTCTCCCGCCGCGTGCCACGGGCGGCCGTGCAGGCCGCGGGGCGGCGGCGACCCAGTTCTCGCCCGCCGGAATCGATCCGCCCCGGCCCGCCTGCACCCCCCGGGGATAGGGGAAAACCCGAGCGACCCCGCGACCGATCGTGTTGAGCTTTGAGGCATCGCTTTTCGCTGACCCAGAAACCTAAAATTGCGCAACACCGCCGGTGATTTCGCCTTCCTCGATCGACGGCAGTTATCTCGAGTGAAGGTCGTTCGGAAATTTAAGTAATATTCTTGAAATACTGAAATTAAAATTATTTTTTTAAATTATTATTGTTATATTTTATAGACACGCTTCATAGTGAAATGTCGCTATCGGTTCTCTTCTCGAGAGATCTTAAGATCTCAGTGATTGCGTCGTGTCAGGATGCTGAACGGAAGATAGAGAGCTGGGAGGATTGTATGAATGATGAAAGGTTTCGTCATTGCTTACATTTATCCGATAGTATCGTCGTGTGCGAATACAATCACAGAGTTACCATCGTCGTGTGCGAATACAATCACAGAATTACCATCGTCGTGTGCGAATACAATCATAGAATTACCATCGTCGTGTGCGAATACAATCACAGAATTACCATCGTCGTGTGCGAATACAATCACAGAATTACCATCGTCGTGTGCGAATACAATCACAGAATTACCATCGTCGTGTGCGAATACAATCACAGAATTACCATCGTCGTGTGCGAATACAATCACAGAATTACCATCGTCGTGTGCGAATACAATCACAGAATTACCATCGTCGTGTGCGAATACAATCACAGAATTACCATCGTCGTGTGCGAATACAATCACAGAATTACCATCGTCGTGTGCGAATACAATCACAGAATTACCATCGTCGTGTGCGAATACAATCACAGAATTACCATCGTCGTGTGCGAATACAATCACAGAATTACCATCGTCGTGTGCGAATACAATCACAGAATTACCATCGTCGTGTGCGAATACAATCATAGAATTACCATCGTCGTGTGCGAATACAATCACAGAGTTACTAATAGAAATGTCTCATTGCTCAAATGCTTCTTAATTCTTCAATCTGAACTCGTTCCCACTATTCCATAATAAAAAACTACGTTATAAGTGTCGTCTATGTCTTCGCTATCCCCATTGTCCTCAGCAATTCTATAGGCCTCGTGTGGAGTTGGAGATATGTTTTCTTTTACTTGGCCCGTCCAGCGTGTCAGAGAAGTCACTAGTTCCTGAGGCTCTTTCGAATACAATAAGTCTCTCCAGACTTGTCGTTAAATGTATCCTCAAAACTGCATTATCGCTGCAGGCACACTGTTGAAAGGCGTGTTTCAATTTAAAGCTCTCGGAGAATGGAGTGAAATTCATCCTTCTGGTAGTTCATGGAGTACGAAGAATATTCCAGCACCCATTTCGATGGCGTCAATTTATTTTTCTCTCTCTTTAATCGTTTACGATTCTGTACCATACAAAAAAATATGGAGACACAAATGTCTCGAGCTTTCTGGATATTTCCCTAGTTTTTCCATATTTTTGTGACACTCGTGTCGTTCTTCGCAAAGCCTCATCTGCGTCGGATTTTTGGTTCATGCAGTTTTCAAATCAATGTGCGTCATTCATAACTGATTGGAGCGGTCAACGGAAACAAATATTGTCTTGTTTTAGTTTATTTCAAGATCAAAGTAGACACGTAGATGTTCCACCGCTTCTGCTCCTAGTGGGTTCATCCACGTATCTTGTGATTCAAAATTTTCCTACCTTCTATTGATACTCCACCTTTACATCCATGCTTATCGTCAGCGGCGTGGACTTGGGTTATGCTGCTAATATCGATGGTGTAAACGCGATGAGTATTATCATTAGATTCAACATTCACTCTTTCGGAAGCATGTTTTTGTATCAGTATACCTGTGCAAGTGTGTATTATTACTAGTATTCTTGAGAAGTTTTCAAGGTAATTAAAGCAGTTAAAATAATGTTATAATATATAATAATATCACGTTTAAACTGTATTGAAATGCATACAGTCAAGGCCGCTCCAAAGACATACTTGGAGCGTTTTGCAACACGTCTGTTAAAGTGAAGACGTGTATTCAGAACACCGCGCGGTGCGAGAGGTGCGTTTAGTTTGTATACGTCTGGGACAGTTGTGCGAACAAACGCATGCGCAGCTTTATTTGTCAATTTTAAATTCTTCCACTAGTTATACGGCTCTAGTTAACACGTTAACATAAGAACTGAATTATTTTCGTGTAGATCTACATACTTAATACATAATATGTCAAATAAATATTTAATTTACATTTATTTCGCAAAGATTATAGTTATGCACAGCTTTTTTTATTGTATATAATGCACGCCCCTGCTTATCGTACTTCATGAACTTCTTAATCAACACAATAGATCAACGACGATTTTTTGGTTCTATATTAAATTTTTCCAAATAATTGAACCTTTATATCACAGATCCTTTATACACAAAAAACAGAATCATCCCAGTTTGCAAACATCTTCATCAAAATAACTATAATCTTCTAACGATAAACCGATTCCTTTACAATTTTGCAATAAAGGATTAAAACTCAATATATTAGAACAATTAGAAATCAACAAGAATTTAAATAATAATATCATCAATGAACAAATTAATATCTGCAATTCTTCTTTATTAAATATATTTAACTCTACATAAGTAGGTTGATGACTATATATACAAAAAAAAGATATTATATTATTTGTCTCCACTTGAATTTGTATTAGATGTAGGTATAATAGATAATGTTAAGATATTTTGTGCTAATGATAGTTAAACATATAAAATTTTGTTTTGTTTTTTCCCAACATTAATATATATGATAATAATGACATAACTAACTAAAGATAATTTTCCTTGGTATTTCCAACATTGTCAATTTTAGCACTAAGGGAATGCTGCATTGTTAATTACCTAATATGTAATACCCAACTTTGTTACAAAATTTGTATATAAGTTCTTCACACTGTTCTATGTTTTATCAATTGATAATTGCCTAGACCAGGGGTCGACAAGCATTTTTTGGAAAGGGCCAGATCGTAAAAATTTTAGGCTCGGCGGGCCAGGTAGCAAACTCGAAGATATTGACATGCTATTCATATATCAACAAAAATAAAACAATTTTTTTTTTATTAGGAAGTGATATTTTTACATAATATTTATACACATACTTGACACTTACAAAATAAAAAAATAAAAATATTTCCATTTAATAATAAACGTATTATAGAACTAGTTAAATTTTGTACGTATGCAATGATAATTTTGTACGTATGCAATATAATTGTTTTTTTTTTGAGATAATATTTCATCATACTGTAATTCGATGTTTGTACTTCCTATTATTAAGTTTGTTTGCAAATGGTCATCTGTTATTAACCCTTCCCAAACCATGCAGTAACACAAGTCTACCATCATAATTAAACCTGTAATATTTCGGTAAATATATGCAACATAAAATTCATAGTTTAGATAATTCTGAAGAAAATATTAGCGCTTAGGAATGACTTGTGAAAAACCAATTATGAAAAGGGAATCGTACAAAAACAATCAAGAACAACAAACATACACATATAATTGTCTCTTTCTCACTAATTAAATGACGAGAGATAAGAAGGAAGGACAAATTGTATACGACTTAATGAATGCTCTAAATTATGATTTTTATCATTTTTTCAAAATTGAATGCTCAATATTTATAGTAAATTCGTGCCATCAAAGCCATTTAACCTAATAAAAACATTTTTTCTAACAGTTATATACGGTAACACGAGTTGACAGCATGGCTGCGTTCGGGTATTTTATGTCATGGTATGGTATTAATGGTGGTTAATGATATGTATTGCGATTTTACATTATTTTCGAAAATGTCCTTTCACATTGCTAAGTATTCCCAAATACAGATATAAATCCTCCTGCATATGATTTTAATTGACCGTATTTATGCTCAAAACAATATTAACCCGC
This sequence comes from Eubasilissa splendida, assembly GCA_031772225.1. Lineage (NCBI taxonomy): Eukaryota > Metazoa > Arthropoda > Insecta > Trichoptera > Phryganeidae > Eubasilissa > Eubasilissa splendida. Next base: position 27,511,599 of record CM062848.1, read on the forward strand.
GGGTCGGATTAAAACAGGCGGCGGGCCGTAGTTTGCCGACCCTCGACCTAGACAGCCGAAACGATCGTCCAATTATTTGAAAAAATTCAATATAGAAACAAAATCGTGTTTGATTTATTGTGTTGATTAACAATGGAGTTCTATATAATGAGTAGGTACTGTCAATATTCAATTGTTCAAATTTGTTGTAAGCAGGTTGTGTACTCTCACCGTAGCAAAGTTCACCTCGTACAATTCTCGATTAGATACATAATATGCTTTGGAACATAGCTCTTTACTTAACACAATTGAGAGTCTTAACGGCAGTGGAATCAGGACTGCGCCTATCGCGGGGGGTTGGCAGCTGTCAGCCGTCTACCCCCGCATAACAGGTGGTCGTCTCGAGTGCCGCCTTACCCTGCTCTCTGCTCATTCCTCGCGATCGTCTCTAGAGTCAATTCACTCCAGTGCCGCCACTTATTAATTATTTATATATATATATACACGACTTTTAAATTACTTCTTTTATAGTTTCAAATATTGTCTGTTTTGTTTCGATTTGTTGTGTAAAAAATATTGAGAAAATCTTTAAATTTCGCCACCGATATTCAGGCCTATTCTCAAAATTGCAATATTGAAATGAAGGTGATTGTTACACCAACCCTCAAAAATAGTGTTATATTTGAATGAGAGAGAGGGAGAGAGAGTGAGGGAGTGAGGGAGATAAACGTACCATAATCTGTCAAAACTATGTCTATTTTTGAGGGTTGGTGTAACAATCACCTTCATTTCAACATTGCAATTTTGAGAATAGGCCTGATTGTCTTGACAATGTCAAGCCTAATTTTGTCTGGAACAAAATAACTTATGTAAGAATAGCTTTTCAAATCATATTGATTTTACTTTCTGCCTTTTTAGCGCAATTCTATATGTGTTACGTAAATATACGATATGGATTTACATTTCGTTTGTAACCGCTGTAACTGAATATTAGTTTTAAGCTGGTACTCTATATAGATAGCCTAGATAGATAGTTATAGCCTATAATTAATTTTTGATTTTATGATTTTTAATAAACGACCCGAGTTTCTAGTGAAACGACCTTGAAAATCATCTCGATGTGTCTAAAATCATTCGACTATTTGTGTGTAGTGCTTATATATGCGTAATTTAAATTATTGAATAATATTGTATTCGAAACGTAAACTTGGATCGATCGGATCTAATAAAGGAATTGCGCGATCTCTGAGTCGCGCGTCTCGCGAAATGGATTACGACAATTCAAGATGTAAATCTGAATCACCGCAGGGTAGGGAAAGGAAGTAGGGAAACCTTGGTACATAATGAGGTCGGTGATGGGATAGAGATTCCAGTCGAAGGACCAGTGATCTCGGGAACCGGGATTCTGAAGGACTGCTCACCTTGCCTTGTATATGATGGCTCCGTCACCCCTCCAGTCGCCGCCGAGATCACACATTGGCACGCGGATAAGCCGACCTCCGATCTCAATTGAATACGGCGATATCATAAGTTCACCTACGGCAGACAAACAATACGTGATCAAAAACACAATATCACCAAATACAATTCTCGTGCACTGGAGCTGAAATGTCTACACCGCGAATGCTATCGCGATGTCGAGATCGAACAAATATCGGTCAAGTTGATGTCTGTTAACGTCAAGGTCACAATTCACACTGACAAGTCGAGCATGAAGAAATCTATAGATGGTAATTTGGACGGAGAAATGTCTCAATAACATGGGTGTGCTTTACGAATTCGGAACACATATTTTCTTTATACGATTATTTCTTCCTGATATGTTCCAGTTCCAGTAACCTCAAAATCGATGCGTGCATGAGGAAAATTTCAATATTGTACAGAAGGGTGTAGCTTTCTAGAAATAAGTTATAAGTTGTTATTTTTCAGTCGCGAAAATAAAGACCAACTTTTCCCGTGAAAAGTCTGAGTATCACATGTCAGTGTCCAGAATCACATGTCAGAGTCCAGTATCACATGACTGCGCTGGCCATGTCACGATCGCGTGTTACGTCTTTCTAGTTATTATTTCATGACTGACGATCCATGGCGAAATCGGGACCGTCCGATAGAAGCTCGATCTGCTGACTATAAATGACCAATGTGAAGGTGCAGTTTTTTCTTTCTTTAATATTTCAAAAGAGATTCTACTGATAATAAACCAATTTCTAGTTGGCATTGCGAAAGTGGGTGTCATGTCGAGAAAATTAGATAGTCACGCGAGCGGATCTATCGAAAGTCAATTTCACGCCGTGGTCTGGTGCTCGTATCAAAAATCTTACATCGGTAAGCTTTAAGCCAAAAGTACACGCGAGTGGATTTTTTAAATTAAAGTCTCGGAAGGTTTATTTCCACGTGTTTGTTTGCAATTTCACAAGTACTCTTAAAATAATTGAATATAATGGGAGAAACAATTTCCAATATCCTACCTCCATACTTATTGGAGTTTATGTAATGGAGAATTCTGAATTGGCTAGACCTAACCTTCTCGAACTTGTTATTATTAGAATTCATTAATTAATATTCCATAAACAGAAAACGTTTAACGAAAACGCCAAAATAGACGATTCCAGAAGCGTTATATGTATTTTTAAAATATATTTTAATTTGCCGTGATATAATATTTACGATTCTCTCCAATTTCCGACTAGTACTCTATCTTTCTAGTATTTCGTGTGTGTCGTGTATTTTATATAGTGAGCTTATTAATTGTTTTAAAGGTTTTCAGATTTCCCAAACAATAATATCCAGGTTTTGGTTGTTTGGTAAAATATTTCAATTGTCATATTAAATAAAACATCAATGTTTGTATTTATTAATGAGAACACATTCTTATTGTGAAGTTGTAATTGTTCAGAAAATAGATCTGTAATCTTTTAAAATATAAAATCAATTTTATCGAAATATATTCTTGTTGCTAACGGGATTCCTTTGAGTGATCTGATAGGAAACGCCCGAATTAATAAATTCATTTTTATTAAATTTTGGATACATTGATACAACTTATATATTATTAATGAGAACACATTCTTATTGTGAAGTTGTAATTATTCAGAACATGGGTCTTTGAGATTCCGTAAAAATAAGAAGATGTCTTTCAAATAATGGAACGATAGATGTATTAATTTGAAAAGTGTAACATGTAAGTTCGAAAATTTGTCGTCAATGTACTGTGTTGGTGTAGCATAATCGGCTAATGCACGTTCCCCGGATTGGAGAAGATCCAGGTTCGAATCCCGATAGCAACAGCAATATTTTTCGATACAATCGATTTTATATGTATATATTTCTAATTAATATAGTTATTTGTGTTTAAGTTTGTATTTTATATAAACTGCGTACATTTGGATTTTGCTTTTTTGGTTTATAAAATCAATGAGAAAGTTACTTAATAACATTTGGTTATTTTCGCTAATTTCGTATGTTATAGTTTATCTATATGGTTCAAGTATGCTTTATATTGATTAACCGTACTTTCTTTTTTTACATATCAGTACACCATTTATAATTATTTTTATTATGATTATAGATATTTAAATTAATCCAGACGATATATTATAAATTTTTGATTACATTGGATAGTTTTGTTCGAATATTTACCGGGTGCAATATCCATTTTTAACTAGACGTATAACAATTAGCTATTCATCATGTAAGTAGTTTGTAAATGTCATATTATGATATTTATTTTTATTATGGCCGACACAGAAGACGGGCATGGATGGTTACATTAATTTAAGATTATCCTTGAGAAATATTAATTAGAAGCAAGTAATATTCACAATTCAATTTACATTCAAGGATACATGCGTACTGATCGAATCAAATGTGAACTTCTCGGTTATCCGCAAAGCGGAAATGGGACTCCTTTAGAGTCAGCTAAAATGAAAAAAATTGCATTAGCTTCAAAACATTAATATAATATTACCCTCAAAAGGACTCACGTGACTTGATAAATAATCTTTAAGTGAATGGTATTCGACTCTGAATTAATATGCCCTAACACCCACAAAGAGTTACAAGTCTTCAAAAAACATCATAAATGATAAATTGATGTATACATATTTTGTTTTATTTTTAGATTTATGTTATTTTATTAGCGTCATTTACTTCGTCTTTATTTCCAGTAAGAAGAAATAGGTATATACACCTAGAGCTATCTTAAATGAATTTGATTTTTATCAGAATTTTTTTAAAAGCATAACACGAAAGATATAATGAACTTAAAGAATTTGTTGATTAAAAATTAACTTTAAATCTCAGGTGAATACGATATTTTGTGTTAAGCCATTTTAAAGTGCAATGCAAAAATTCGTTTATTTCACAGCAATTTTGACAAATATTAGACATCGGTGATATCTATTGCACAATGCGGAAAGATTGTAAATGAATATTAATAATCATTATTATTATTTTCTGCTGCCATCTAGCGGATAAGAGATCTAAGAAAATACGCAAATACAATGTACGCGTATACAATAGCGACCAAGCGCAAAATATGTATACCTATATATATATATAGAGATGTATGTATATAAGTAAACTTCGTATGGTGTCAATGCGTGGAAAATATATTTTTAATACTAATTTGCCTTTTGTTTCTATAGTCAACCTGATGGCATCGCAGCTGCAATTCATTGATTTTAATTGCGTAAGTTTTCGCATTAGAAACCGATTTCCATAAATTCAATTCCACTGTAATTGAATTCAGGTCATTCGTCATTCGCTCTTTATATATATATAATAGTTACAGCTACAGCGGAGCTCGCAATTCCACAGTGCCTGCAACGTGATCTCTGTAAAGGTAAAATCAGCTCCGCGGGCTGTTCAAAGTACCTCCGTCAAGCTATCGGGGATTTTATAAAACGGTGCGCACTCCGCTCGTGCATCCTGGCTAATACGCGATAAACATTTCGTAACTCTTTACTGAGTGCCGTAGTATTATTATTATTATTGTCTTTTTTGTGTGCGGTTGCAAGTCAGGGGACTTGACGTGCGGTGGAGTTACAGTATCGTATTTGCGTTTAATTTTGCAGTCGGAAAACTGTGTAAAGGGAGTTGTTCAATTTTGTAATTGCACCATTTTCACTTACGCAACACCGTGTTGACCTTCCCGCCATGTTTTCAATCGGAAAAATGCTGACTCAGTTGGAAAATATTTGTCCCATCTTTTAGTTGCGCGGGTAGTGCGCTTTCTGGTTCTATTGCATAATTGTATTCTCCCTGGATGTAAACTTTTGTTGTGTGTTTTACACCGTGCAAAATATTTGTTGGTAATGAATTTTTGGAACAAGTAGATTAGTTTGTGTATTTGGGAAGTATGTCGATAGAAACGGAAAGGCTGAGAATGATATCGAAACGAGGGTGACTGCTAGGAACAGAGTGAACGGCGCTTTGATTGGAATTATATCTAACGGGAACTTGTCAACCGACGCAAGACTAGTGGTACACAATGGAGTTCTGGTACTGACACTGATGTATGTAAGTGAGGCCTGGAGCGTGGAAATGAGATCACTTAGGCGTGTATGTGGCAGATCCATTTATGACATAGTAAAGAATGAAGAAATAAGGAAATAATGTAATGCTGATCTAGTATAGTGAGTAAGATTAAGATAGGATCACTTAGGTGGTTTGGTCATATGGAACGGATGAATGAGGAGAGAACGGTAAGAAAAATATATGACGCGAATGTTGCACCGGAAGAAGAGAACGTCCGCGGAAGACTTGGCACGACCAGGTAAACCAGACACTGGAGGATGGTCCTGTTAGAAGCCTCAATAATCGACGTTATAATCGCTTGCATTAGAAGATGTATGAATGTGGATGAGGCGAGAATTTTGTGTCAGGACAGAAGAGTGTGACGCTCTATCCTCTCTGCCTACCCCCGCGGGGAAACGACGTGATGGTAAGTTAGTTAGTTAGGAGTGTTTAATTTTAATCTCGATAATCCACGGTCCAAATTTATGGTGATGTCACTTCATATTTCCAACGACTATCACAATATCTAGAATACTTTTTTGAATCTGGCAATCAGTTATTTCTGATATTTTATTTATTTATTTATCTTATTATATTTTTAATGAAATCACATTTGTATTGTGATTTTCGAACACAGTTCTTTGATAATGATAATAAATTATATATAATTATATATATATTATTATCTATTTCGAACCCGCAAGTTTCTTTTGTCAAGAGAATACGTTACCATTACACAATGTTAACCATTTAATTTGAATTTAGACTTTGTTTATAGATCTTTAAGTGAGATTAATTAAGTTATGTGACATAAGTTCAATTAAACGCATAAGTTAGCTTTTTATTTCCAATTACATAATCTCAAAAATCTTTACTAGTTTTACTCAATGTACCTACATGAATTCATACACGTCATCTATACGTATATGAAATGAAATCATATTTTTATTGTGAGGCTGCAATTTTAAAACATAGTTTTTTTTTTTATAACAAAGACTATTTTAAATGAAATAGACAGATATATTTATTTATTTAGACTTTATTGACATACATATTTTTTTTGTAACAAAGGTGAATATATTATAATATAACATGGTAAATATAGTATATGCTCGTAGTTAATTGTGTGTGATAGAGTAGACTCCACCTCTGATATATACAGCGTTGTCCTGGCTACTTTGCTAGACTGAAGTCTGTGTTAAAGTAGCCAATTTTTTTCGTGCTGTTGTGGTGTTATTTAATTCAAGAAAGATAAAGATTCGACAAGAATAAATATATATATAAAATATTATAAAATAAAAATGCTTCTGATTGATCTCTACCCGATTGGAACATATGTTGGGTCCATATTTGTGTAATCTTATTGGAGTTAAACGATTTCCAGTTGGTACTGAGTGTGTTGTACAGTTTCGGAGCTAAGAACATTGAAATAATAATATTTGAAATATCCACCAGATGTTTAATATGCATGCGCCGCTCTTCAACTAGCATCATATTTACATGCATTCATATGAATTTAATTATCAGTTTACTTTAGCTTTGGACACGCAAATATAAATGTTGAAAATAATGTCGTGTTATAATTTAAAACTTTGTTAATTGGCAGGGGCAGAACGTGAACATTCTCGTTTTTCATATTTAGATACAGTCGGACATTAACGGTCGTCCGTCCATGTTGACAGATCTTTAGGTATCCGCCGACCCGAGCGAGAGTCGCAAATTAGCAGAGATCCGCTGCACCAGTCGTACCTTTAATTAGTTTTTTTCACATACACAGCTTGACTAAGTATCTTTTTCTTTTTTTTTTTACTTTGTCTTTAATTTACCAATCCGCAATGAACATTCGACGGTTTTGTGAAATTCAACTGGCGTAGCGAATGATACCGCATTGATTTTTAAACCAATTTATTACGTCGTACGTTGCACACTGCACCGCGAAATAATAATAATAATTATTATTATTGTTGTACGTTATGTTTTCATTATGTCGGTGTTGTGCTCGATGTAGAAGATGACGCCAATTATTTTTTATGCCATTCTTGAAACGATATCGAGCAATCTTCATAATGACAGTCCATCTTTAATGTGCACAGGTTGTTGTTTATTTATTCAGAACCATCGCGAATAAGTTTGAAATAAGAATAAAAAAAAACATTGATTAAACTTACATTGAGCGTCGGTATATATTTTTGTTTTTAAATTTGGTTAATTAATTTGACTGTTCCCTGTCTAGACTAGATTGAAGTGACTCATACCGTTGCAGAAAAATTGAATTAAAAATGAGCACAAGAAAACCTAATTCGTTTCGTTCAAAATTATGTTGAGTTTACCAACTGTGCTAAAAATATCAATTTTCTTTTATTTTATACCTTTAAAAAAGAAAAACTTAAATTTAAATGTATCAATTTTATCGAAAAGTATTGTTGTTGCGCCACCGGGTTTCGAACCTGTATCTCTTTCCAAACCGGGAAAGGTGCATTATCCAACTATGCTACAGCGACATTATTTTTAACGACAAATTTTTTAACCTATATGTTACCTTTTTTCATATTTTTCACATTCATCGTTCCATTATTTGAAAGAGCCGTCTACCTTATTTTTACGTAATCTCAAATAGCTTTGAGTAATCCGATAATAGACGCCAGAATTATCAATTCATGTTTATTAAATTTTGGACACATTGATACAACTTATATATTATTAAGAGAACACATTCTTATTGTGAAGTTGTAATTATTCAGAACATTCACAATAAGAATGTGTTCTCCTATAATAAATAAATATATTTATGTAACCAAATAAATGTCATTTAATTGATTTCGATAATTAAATTCTGCAAAATATCGCTGCTTTCTTTATAGTTTTAATTTTCGTGAACTTTTCAATATAATTTCTAAATATTAAAAATTATTTATTGTATAAACGGTTGTACAATAAATGAATAAATATAACAGCTTGTTACTTTGCTCTAAGATTAAAGTGTTCACAAGCGATCATTTTTCTTGATCTCTCACCTCGGTGCAAGAACGCTGGTTGCGGGTCTTCAAAAATAAAGTCCAGTGTAAGATTTGAAACACTGCACTGAAAAAATTGATAAACAAATATTTCGATATATATACAGTTATTATTTTAGCACGTACGCGAACAAGTATTTCAGCTGCTAGTCGTACGATAAGTTATTATATTAATTACAACAACGTACAATCAGCTTTGAATTCTGCTACACTTTGAATGAACGCTATGTTAATGAAGATCGACGCGTAAGGATAAAAAATTGCGCTTGCCACGTATCGCATACTAAAGTTGCATCAATTTAAACTTATTCAAAAGTAGCATTCGGTTCACGCTCGCTTGCTCCCATTTACCATAATATCTAAATTCATACGAACACATACACACTAGGTAGAACATTTCAAAGCGCATTGCGGACTTGCGGGCCTTATTTATTTTTCTGAAAAATATTATTTTTTATATGTATCATGTACTAACAGATGGTCTGACACTCTTGTCTGCTGTCATGTCGATAGGCGACAACTGTCAGTATTCAACTAGCGGTGATATCAAAAGCGCTCGCCCGAGCGAAATCTAGATTTAGCTCGGGCGCGACGTGTTACCGTGCGGTAAATATTATAGATCATCAATCTCAAGTTCAAGAATGGTTGGTTGACTGAAGGTTCCGATGCTTGGCAAAATAACTTAAAGAAATCCAATCTTAACGAGCTAATACCGTGAATAAACCACATTGATTGATTTCATATCGATCGGTTTCGATACTACTGTAGTTTCGCCAGGACGGACGCACGCTAACTGATCCGTAAAGTAAAATATGCAAAGAAATTAATTATCTAGTTAGTCGTGTTGGGAAACAACGTTAACACTGTAGACATTAAAAAAAAAACAATATTAATATTATTAAAGAGAACATATAATTGTAAAGTTGCAGTTTTTTAGAACGTAGTTCTGTTATATTTTAATGCAAATTAAATGTATCAATAAGAAAGATATACAGATAAAATAAATATTTTTGTGCCACCCGGACTCGAACCAGGAACCCTTCCTAATCCGGGGAAGTGCGCTGACCTATTACACCACGTCAACATTGTAAGTTAACGACAAATTTTCGAACTTATATGTTGCATTTTTAAATTGATACATCTGTTATTCCAGAACACATTTTTGTTGTGATGTTGCATTTTCAGAACATAGTTCTGTGGTATTTTAATACAAATTAAATGAATCATCTAGAAAGATATGCAGAATATATTTATCTATCTATCGAAAAAATATTTTGTTGCTACCGGGTTTCAAACCTGGATCTCTTCCTATACCATTTCGATACATTCAATGTAAAGTTGACTGTTTTTAAAAATGGAATAATTGATGTATCAATTGGAAATATTACATATATATTTTCTGTATATTTTTCTAGTTGATTAATTTAATTTGTATTAAAATTAATAATATTTCAGAATACTTATAATTGAGAAAGAGTGTTGGTCAGTTTGGTTTTTGAAAGGCTCACATTATATCGAATTAATTTGCAACGCGCCAAGTTATTCATTGAACGTATCGCCGGCGCCATCCGTGACGTCGGTTTTCTCAGGCGTCGTGCATGTCCGCGCGCCGCACTTAACCTTTTCCGCTTTGTCTCGTGTACTTACGCGCCTATCGCATGACGCCGCACGATCTCGCACACGTAGTAAACATATCGATTGAGTCATTGAGACGGCACATTGGCGAATATTTCACAATTTTCCTATACATTGTGAAATCAATTTTCACAACAAACTATTCGTGACACACACACACAGGTGATTCATATTTGTGTTTTTACGTTAAAAGTAACTTTTGTGATTAACGGTGGCCTCAAGACCTTAAGGCCCCTAAGACCTTTGTGTGTGTATACACACTTACACATATAAAGTTCTGTCATGATCATCTGTGAGATCACTTAGGTGTATATGTGACAAATCTATTTATGACAGAGTAAAGAATGACATGGAACAGATTAATGAGAAGAGAATGGTAAGAAAGATATATGACGTATAAGTGTTGATGGCACCAGAAATAGAGGACGTCCGCGGAAGATTTGGCACGAACAGGTAAACCAGATACTGGAGGATGGTTCTGTTAGAAGCCTCAACAATAGGCGAGCTTGTATGAGAAGATGTATGAATGTGGATGAGGCGAGAATTGTGTGTCAGGACAGAAGAGTGTGACGCTCTATCCTCTCTGCCTACCCCCGCGGAGAAACGACGTGATTGTAAGTTAGTTAGTTAGGAGTGAGAAACATTTCAACTCTTTGACTTTGAAACTTTTTCAACCCTTTAAATTCCAGTTTACGTTTTATTCTATTACGACATATTTATTTAGTTAGTGCACCCGCACCCCTCCGTCTCTCCGGCATGATTTGTGTTGAGGCAGAGAGAATTTAAAAACAATTATTATAATTAATTGATTCTGATTGCGTTGCATTGTTATACGTGACAAAACATTCAACACGCTATAGTACAGAGAATGCTAGTTTTCCGTTCCGTTTTTGGTACCCGCTGCTTAAATTATTCTAAATATAATTTAATAATTATGTTTGAAGGTATTTTCAGAACAAAAAACACATGTCCGTCTAATTTATATTTTCCAGCGGAAATTGACACTTTACTCCAATGTATGTTTCCTTTCAAATTTTCCGCGATAACACAGAAGGATATTGGGATATTATATATTAGTATGCATTTCTGATACGCATCCCCGAATAAGAATGATCTTGAAATATGTGGTAAATATGTAATGTGGAATAGCTGTCACTATTTTGGGCTGCTGAAGATCCACCCCATCGGTTTTTTCTGTTTTTACTTGGTAGCCTTTTCTTCTCCGTAAATCGCAACGTAAGCAGTCAAACTTCGCGTACGTACATAATATTGATGATGCGCTCGGACTGCACACGTCAACGATATGCGTCGTCGCTAGCGCGATTCACTTAGTAAGGCTACTGGTTTTGCATGCATACGTTATCAACGGAATTACAATAGTTCACGGCGTTTTCACTTTCAATTCATTCGGCAAACACAATGGAAAGTTCATTTCAGATATGTTGCTTCCCAAATATTTGTATGAAGAATATTTGTGAGGTCCACAATCAAAAGCAGACATGTCCTCTTTACCTGATTTCGAGTAAAATGGAAAAAAAAACCATTGTACTACAACTGTCACTTTTGGTATCATCTTAAAAAATGACCAGTAACTACAGGTCACATGACGAAATACTGTCGTCTCATTGGCTGAAAACATATTTGTCTGGGTTTGAATAAATTATTTATCAGACATGTCTGCAAATGAAACAACAAGCATATTTTAAATGCGTTTTTATACGAAAATCGGTGATATTTATTTAATTTCGATAGGCTGTTTATTTTGTAGACATTCATTAGCTTTATATTTGTACACAACTAATTCAAACACCATAAAAATTGGACATGTCTGATTTTAATTCTACACCTCACATTTTCCTAGTGATCACGAATTTCTTTTTGATATTTGTTTTTTTTTAAACTTTAACCGTAAAAATATAGAGAAGAGAGCAATCACAAAAACGAAATTTGTTTATTTTATATTAGTACAATACAGTACGTGCATACAAAATTGGTTCAGTACATAAGAATCCATAATAACATCGCTCTTCCACATCTTGTATCTATGACGTACTGCATTGAATGTATTTGACTCAAACTGCAGTGTCATTACCAGTGAAGTTGACGGCTAGCAACTATATTGACCATTTGTCATCTTCTTTTCTTATCTATGCTGTCATCTCTCTTATCTATGGTCATCTCGCGTCTTACCATACATGGATAGAAGATATACTGTACCACAGAAGTTGTAAATAATTGTTGGTTATGGTTACTGTTAGTAATAATAATAATGTGTTTATTCCAGCGTGATTAGGTTTTTTTTTAACCCGATTCGCCATAAAGATAATACATATTATGTTATACATTAAAGGTTATGAAATAAATATAATGCTATGAAAAAGAAAACCAAAGAATATTAATAAATATAAAAAAAAAAAAAAAAGTTCACACATATACATATACACACAAAATATTAATATTACATATATTGTTAAGTATCTGGGGTGTTAGCACTTCCCCAAGTTGTGTACCCAACATAAGATTGTTAGTAGTCCAATAATGAAACACGTCAGGTGCCAATTACAATCTTTATTACAATAATACGGTTATGGTACAATTATATACAAATATTTACGGAGACGCGAGCGGCAGATTAAGAGGCCCGCACTCGGCGCGCATCACTTTTTAAACCACCTATTCACACATACACACACATACACAAACACACACATCCTCAACAAGCGGTGCTCGCGCGATGATATACACGCATACATAATACTAATATTTGTCATAATCTCCGCAGGAATACTTCATCATAACCATAATTTTTAATGTGTTCTTAGTTGAGTGAGAAAACCATTCATCCTATTCCGTCTTTTCTTAAATGCTCTTCTTTTTCTTCTTTCAAACAGGCAATCCACCCTTAATTTACTTAAATGCTCATTATACTGATAAAATAGAATTTTTGTGTTTATTATTGTCTATCTAGATGTAATTTTTGTTTATTTTGACAGTTAACAGTGCTACTTACAAAGGTGGAATAATTTTAATTACATCGAGATTTTATTTATGTGCGGTTTGTTTTGGGGGAAACGCGATCAGGGCTTTCATAGAAACTATTTTTCAACGTAGAAAATATAACTTTGTAACATAGTATTTTTTTAATATTGACAATAAATGCAAAGTGGGTACACTACTTGACGCATTAATATAATAAGGGATTCCCGTATTAAAATATAGATTCTATTGAGCCGCCCGCCATTGAGTAAGCAATCGGCTGCCTAGTAATTATAATATCATGTACCAATAACATGCACCGCACAATGTCATAGCAATATCTCAAAAAATAACATAATGTAAATTACTCGCCGACCGAGTTCCCATATGGTGTCGGTGTTTGTGAACGTGTTTAGGTGAGATGTTGTGTGTGAACTTGTTGAACAGAAAAGTTAATAAAGCAAAATTTTATTTTTGAACAAAAAAATTACGGATTTTTTCACATTTTATTAAACTATCGCGAAATAACAAACAGCGTTAAGGAATTTATTATACTGTATTATTTGGACAATTAATTAAACATTTTTTTACATATTTAACAATGTATATAATCATTATAATTTTTTTCAATATATCACTGATTACATTAATTTGAAATGGTACTATTTCAGATCAGGCTTCCGCCTGGTTAGGCGGTACCCATCCCTAGTACAAATGATGTTTTCACAATAATTTATAGTATTTCGTCATGTCTATTTTTGAGTCGGCTCTTCGGACAGAAGCGGGCGACGACGGCAGCGGCGGGCGGCGCTGCGCGGACAGGCTGATGATAACCCGCGGCGGTGTGACTGGTGACTGGTGACCAGTGACCGGTGAATCACCGAGGGCGCGGTCACAACAGCGGTCGTGGCTTCGGACTCCTGTAACCGGTCAATATAACTAGTAGAGCGCCGATTGTTAGACACTCGAAAACGGATAATTGAAAAACACGGTTAATCTAAATAAAGTTTTTATTGACATACAAAAATACGTACAAAACGAAAGACAAATATTCTCGTATCATTTTAGTATTTATAAAACATATTAATTCTTACATAGAAAGTCAGTAATTTTTTTTTGTAATATTATTGTTCGCATTTTGGTCTATATTTAACTATTCATTAATTAGTATAATGTAAACCGTACATTTTATAGGTCTTTGCTTCGTAATTCAAAAACATAGACATTCTTTAAAAATTATTATTACATAATGTACTATTAGGACTACTTTTAAAAAAATGCGCTACAGTGGACGGCGATTAAATCAATTCGCGGATAATTGGGCACCGGATAATCGGTGTTTAACTGTATAATCAAATTTTATGAGATAAGTGAATCTGTCTGAAGCATTTTTATATATCAATTTAGGTGAATTTCTGTAGAAATGCCTTACCACCTGTTGCAAAAGGTTTTTTTGACATTTACGGAAAATTTCAGTACACTTTCTTTGATCGTGGTTAGGAAACCCGAAACCACAATTATTAGACATTTTTCACTAACTGTTTATAAAATGTAATCAAATAATGTAGTAAAAGTACGTCTTTTATAATTGAAGTTTTTTCTCATTTCTATAATTATATTATAAAATTAAATACATGCTCGATAATTTTGGATTAATTTACTGGTAATAGCCCCCCGGGACAAGGAAATAATTATATATATATATATATTAATGTGTATTAGGGTAAGTGCCTACTTTATTTATTGGAATAAGTTGGTCTATTTTTAAATGACAAAATTGTAATTTGTAACGTCAGTTTTCTTAATAAATACAAATTACAAATAATTCGAATTAAAATATAATACATTCAAAATAACGTCGTTGTATATGTCAATGGGTTCATTTGGGGTTTAACTGCTACTCAAAATATATAATTTGTACACACTCGCCGTATAAATTATTCTTGTGTCGAGGAAGAGTTAAATATTTTTTTTTAGAGAAATTAATAAAAATCGAGGCTTTTAAAAAGAATATAATTGAATTGCGAAACTTTTTTGACATTGCCGCTAGTCTTCGTCCGCGCTCCCTCGGGCGTGCGTTTGTTATTATTTGTTACGTACTCAAAAATGGGCGAATATGATTCGACGTCACGGCCCTACCACCTGTCCCCGCGTCGCACCTCCCCCCTCCCACGCCCTTTTGCAACGCGGCGGGGGCGATTTTCCTTCCCCCTCTCCGCTCTCCCCGCGGCGCGTCGCCGCGCTCAGTTCTGACCCGACCGCCGGCGAGTGAGTACCGGCCCAGCTGCAATGTGAACCAATCGCTATTCGCGCCGTGTCCGTATAACTCAGTGAAGCCCGTTCCAGCCACCCGCGGGAGATAGTGACATGTGAACGGTTGTTCCCCGGATCCCACGCGCCCGTGATACCCACCCCCCACCCCACCCCCCGAGTGCTCTACCTCCAGCGGCCGACAGCTGCTCCGGCTTCGAGAGGAGTCGCGTCGTGTCTTCGCCGAATCTGATGGTATTTGTTCGTTTTTTATGTGTGATATTTCATTGTTGTTAAGTCAGACTTCAGCGCGGGAATAACGTCATGTTTATTTTCGCATTTTCGGTCAATTTTGATGCCCTCGAAGTTGATTCTTTATCACGGCCGACAGTGTGTCGCCCGATATTCTCGCAGTCTAGTGAGGAATGGCGCGGTAACGTCAGGTGCACTCGCACCGTGAGCGGTATTCCGATTGATTGCCATCCGTCAATCGCGTAGTTGCGAATTAATTGCGTAGCACGGACGCATTTCACGGAATCTGCGGGCAAAAATATATTTATTCGCTCGTCGGCCGCGGATAAGAAAGATAAGCGGCCGGCAGCCGACTTCCTTTGATATCCCGGCCGATCCGAGGTGAGAAGTAATATCGCGCTGCGTACGTCAATGAGGTTTCGCCTGCGTCAACACGCGGTCATTGAAAAAATCGTGTACCATTAATGGTACATTAGCGTCAGCGCCGACCGCGCGGCGTCAAATCGCCGAGACTCGGCGCCCGGCACTTGACAAAGAAGAATATTTTTCCTGACTCTGTTCTGCCGACCGGTGTTACCGCTTTCTACTCGGACTTCGCCTAGAAGTTGCTCGAGCAACAGGTGCTCTCCCGCCGGCGGCCGACGGCCGTGTGACGGTAGAAAATGGGCGTACGTTTTTCTCCCGCGCCGATTTTTCATAATCTGTTCTGAATTTAAAAGCCAATCATCGTCCCATTCGTAATAAATAAATAATGTTGTGAAAAATAAGCAAAAATGCCACATTATTATGTAAATATTTTGTATATTTAATTTTGTTTAGTTTCCGTTGTTTTAAAACATACTGGAGTGCGCTGTTCTTTTGTCTGCATTCAAAGATAAATTTAATCGTTCCAGACGGTCACAGAAAAGTTGAATAATGAAAATATTTTTTGTTTTGTTTTTCTTAATATTCTATTTCTATACTACATATATGTATATGTATACAAACTTGGCCGCATTCCATAGACTGTTCTATCTTCTGTATAAATACGAAATATTTTTTTATTGATTTCAATCGAAAAACATACAGATGATGATTTTCTTAAGACTTGTAATATTATTAAATTGATTTATTGTATCAATCGATCTCTACTAAATACGGGTTACAATACAATTTATAGTACAGATTACAATTAATTAATTATATTACTCTTCCCCATCTTTTATCTATGACTATGTATTGGATTCGGACTATAGCTATGTCAGCAGGGCAAGTAATTTTGACGACTGACAAGTATATTGTGCATTCTTATCTATGGTCGCACTGTCAAACGACACGACGCGTAATTAGTAATCACTTATGTAAACATGATTTCAGTTTTTTCAAGAATACATTTTAGTGGATATATATATTTCAAAATTGATACGTAAGAACATAGTTATTTTTCTATATTACTTCCAGTGAACCCGATCCCGATTCAAAATTGCAAACTTTGGATTTCAGGTTTCGATTTCGATGATCACAGGATTAGAAAATTAAAATTTCTTCACTAATGTTACATTTACAAATAGAGGCCAACAAGGCGAAATAAAATTTATGTAAGATATTTGTTTTTATGTAAGGAAGAAATCTGAACAGAAAACAGCGTAAAATAATATTGCAAGATTGACAAATTATATTGTTTTTAGCAATCGAGTGTTTCATCATTTAGTCTTTATATCTAATAATGTACCTCGAAATTTATCCAAAATGTTAATCTTGAAAGTTTCGGGATTATATTATGTACTAATCGGGATTCATAAATAATGTAAACTGGGAATCTGATATTAACATATTTACCCTATAATCGTGCAATCTTTCTGGCCATTGAAAGCAATTTATTTAATGATAATTTATGTGGTGTACTAACTCATTGTGAGAACTTGTATTCAATTAAATTTCACTTTTGGTAGATTAGACTGGCTGGCTTTACCTCCTTGCAATAATTAACACATCTCATGTCATCGGTACTTTTTCATAAATAATTATTGTAAATGATTCAAATACGATTTATCAATATAAATCCAATTTAACTAATATAATATCTACATGAAATATTTTTTTAAATTAATGTATATTGACAGTACAGTAAATTATTTAAAGCTTTTAAAAAATGCGTATCATGTCTCTCCCCTGCAAAGAATATGTTTACTGAATAAATAAAAAAACATAATATAAATCAACCCAAAAAATCTACTACAATCTAATAAAAGAGGCGGTAGAAAAATGGTAGAGCGCTCGTTTAGCATGTGAGAGGTAGCGGGTTCGATACTCGACGCCTATAAAATGCCTTTGATTGTTTAGTGTAGTTGCTTGGTATCGATTCTGACACCAGTTATAAACATAAAACACAAGGTAAATATGATAATTCCTGTATAAGAGCGAATTTTTTTTAAACTATTTCCGACACAGTTTTTGTGACGAATTTTCCTGGGGATCCGCTAAATAGCACATAAAAAATTCAATAATTTATTTTTGCTTTTCAAAAACATCACTACAGCTGAGATGTGACCTGTTTCCAATATCTAGGCAAGAAGCGATCGATTATTTTAAATTCTGTTTTTCATTTGCGCTCATTGAGAATCGCACACCGGTGATTGAAAGTTCTGCCAGAGCTGACTGATGATTTAACGATACCTACTGATATCAGTAAACACCGGATACTTCAAACTGCATTGATCAGTGCCGGCCCTAGCCTCTGTGGCGCCCTCGGGCGAAATTTTTCCTGCGACCAGACCCTCCTTTTTGTGATTCAATCTTGCGCTGATGATAAAGTGGAGAGTGTTGTATTCCATATATCTCTCAAGATTCACTTCACACGGGCAAAATATTCCAGTTTTCGAATCTTCATACGAGTTAAGTTTTTGGGTGAGGCTTTTTCAACGACACCCCATAAGACACCCCATAATTATTGTGATACTGGAGAATTAGCCGCCATTCTCCAGGGCAACACTGCAGCGGAGACGTTTGTGATGATATTTGAAGAAGCCGATGGATCTTCTGGATCTATACGACGTTTGTCTTGCTTTTATTGTATTATTACCTATTTTGTAATGCTTCGTAAACTTTTTATTTTGTTCAAACTGTAGCTCTTTCTTTTTTTTTCGTTTTATATTACGGCTCGTTCGGCGCCCCGGCTTGCTCGGCGCCCTCGGGCCGGCCCTGACAATGATGTATCATTAAATTTCTGGGTTAACCCACTGAGGATCAATTTACAATAATGTACTTTGTTTATTGCTTAATTGTGTCTTCGGTACGCTTCGCGTACTTCCGTTCTGCAGCTGTAGTCGAGACTGGCGTTCCAACTATTTGACCTGACATATTAGACCTTGTATGAGCCGTTTGCTCGGTGGCCAATTACGGGTAATTTGTGACGCTCGGGGGAACCTAATGCCGAAGACCGTGAATGCAAAGATTGAGGGAAATTAGGGCACGCTCTAATTTCTTTCAGTCTGTCATTTATTACTTGCACGAGCGAGCCGGGCGTGCATAATTGAAAACACGTGTGTGGTGACGTACATGTACATAATATCATAGTATTTTCTAATTACGCATGAACTTGGCGAGTTGTTTCCTCGTATAAAATATCTATGTGCACCGCTTAATAATATATATTACATATAAATACGAGTAACATACAATAACAAGAACTCTTCGATCTTTTTACCATTAAGAGCTTATTAAAATGTAAATCTTTTTAGATGGAGACATAATTGTGTTTCAGTTAATTCACTTATTTATGTAACTAGCTTACCATCATGCCGTTTCCAGAGAGGATAGAGCGCCACACTCTTTTATCCTGACACACAATTCTAGCCTCATCTTCTCGTACACAAGCTCGTCAATTATTGAGGTCTTCCAGTATATATTCTCTATTTCTGGTGCCATCGACTATATCTTTCTAATCATTCTCACCTCATTCATCCGTTCCATATAACCAAACCACCTACGTGATTGTTCACTCTGTCATAAATGAATCTGCCATCATTCAGTCTGCTTTCGGGTACGAACATTCGTACAGGCCTCGCTTCCATACATCAGTGGCGGTACCAGGACTCCATTGTGTACCGCTAGTCTTTCCACGGTTGACAAGTTTATTTATGTGTACGTTTTAAAATATGAATTCCCTCAGAACGAGTTTTACAAATAATGCTGCCGCGATACATTTGTTGGGATGAATATACAAGTTGTCACATAGCTTTAATTAGACTAAGAAACAAAAAAGGCACTTTTTCAAAAAGTCATTTCCATAAGTGAAAATAACAATTTTTAAAAACAAAGATAATCGTAGAACTATAAACAGTTCATGTGTGAAGCGCCCTTGAGGTGAAAATTTTTACGAAAATGGCGCTATACAAATTATCCATTATTATTATTATTATTATTATTATAGCTGGTGGTTCAAACTTCAGGAGATACTTTTTCATTGAATTTTGCGTTAAAATTGTTTTAAATCTTTTAGAAAAATATCAACGTTTGCATTTTTTCCCCACCGTTTATGGCTTATCTTTTGTAAAACGTTTGACAATCGGTGAAGTAAATTATATCGAATTTTATAAATAGATTTTCTCTAATCAAAGTCAAATACATTTGAATTTGTCACGCACGGTTCAATTTTTTTTTTTTTTACGTACTGTCAGACGTCCATAATGGTGAAACCACATAACGGATTAAATGTAATAGACCCTCGTTTTTTAAGTGTTAAGAACTACGTAATAAATTGTCACTTGCATTTTAATTATTTCCCGTCGCTTGACAACTTCACAACATGTAAATAAATGTATGCGCTGGAAATTGTGGGTCAATGCGTCAGTATAATATTAACCTACCCCATGGAGATACGTAGTGGGATATTACGTAATACTTAACTGCGTAGTGGCGGATGCCGATATTGAAATAATTTCAACGGTCATAACTCGCCATCCGAAGAGAACATATACAAACTGTCAATAATATTTTTCGTTCACAATTAATGGATTAAATTAATAAATTAAATTAAATAAATATTATTAAACCCAGTGTTTAGAGTACTAGCTACGTGACATCCTGCATATCTGTCCATCATAATAAATAAGACGTGTAGTACGTGCTTGCAAATAACTAATACTCGCCTTCGCTGCTACCATCTCGCCCAATTGAGACGTGTCTCGGTTCGATGTCTGCCAAATTCGTCCCAACGATCGAGGGTCGTCATGACGACCGCCGCAGAGACCGAGATGCCGTCTCGGCGGCTGCGGCTGCGGCTGCGGCTGCAGACTGGCCGATGCCACTTCACGTTGCGCGCTGTGCTAGCGCCCATCCTAGTGCCTAGTGCTGCACACCTCGAATTCTGGACGTTACGTGAAAGGCAATTATTACTCGCTTACCTGTCTCGAGTTCTTTATTTGCTTTCAAGGAATTGTTCAATAAGAAAAGTTTTTAACCACTCCGCAAGCGTCTTATTAAATTTTGCAGTAGAATACTTAAAGAAGATACTAATTAATTGTAAAGATATACATGTAAAATCAATTCTATCGAAAAATATTGTTGTTACGCTACCGGGACTTGAACCTGGATCTCTTTTCCATGCTGGATCTCCTTTCCAATTTGGTAATACACCTTCCCCGAATTGAAAAAGAAATTCGAATCCCGATAGGGCAACAACAATATTTTTCTATAAAATTGATTTTATATGTATATCTTTATAAATATTACTTTTAATTAGTATTTAAAATATAACAGACCTATGTTCTGAATAATTACAACTTCACAAAAAGAATGTGTTTTCCTTAATAATATTAATTTGCGTTTATTTCTTTTGATACGCAATTTATTTTTCTTAGACCCCCCACCAACCTGTTGGTTATGAGCAGGTGTCTTCATTGGCAACAGTTATACAGTGAGATTTGCTTTGTTACAAGTGATTTAATAAATAATTAAAGATACAAGTTATTATTAATTGTAGAGGAATGTTAAGAGCTTTTAAGAAATAGTCGTTACATTTTTTCTTGATAGTAAACATTTCCCATTTATGCCTTTGGATCCATCGTCAGGACTGATGTCGCTATTGCGGAGGTCGGGGACACGCGGCAGGGTTGCCCGGCTGAGTTTTTAGTTTATACATTTTTATTACAAGACATTTACTCTTGGTTTCAATTTCCGGTGAGCAACGTGTTAAATAATCTCAGAAGACTTTCAATAAAATCTTTGTACAAACTATTAATATCTACTAATTAATAATCTATTATATATATAATATACAAGAACCCCGTATCATAAAGGGGCGCTAGAAGGGAGGGGACTTACCCTTTCATTGAACCGTTGTAGAAGTTTCAACTTCTTTTCTTATCGGTTCCACACACTACACTACAGAAACGCGAAATGTACAATTAATAAACACAAAAGAAAGGAGATAAAAAAAAGCTAATGTAAGAGATTCCGAAAACGAACAGAGATTTAAATTGAAACCTTCCTGCGTCCTTTTAAGTGCTATTTTTATTTATTTTAACATGTAGGTATATAACAACATTACAAACAAACAGATAATCAAGTGTTATGTACGGAAGTAAAGAGACCAGTGGGTACAAGACAGCCATTAAAGGGCTAACTATCAAGTACACTCTCCCATGAAGGGACTTGGACGAAACGATGATGTTATGAGTCACGTCATACACGGTACAGGCCAACGGAGTTACACACAATTTTGTTTGTTTTAAGAATTTGACTTATGAAAAGTGAAGTGTCCGCGTTCTTGTCGTCATCTGCCTAATGTACCCCATCTCGTAGTCCACATTTTAATGAAATGTTTTACGTACTGTGCAATACCACAATATCGACACATCTGCGAGAACCGTATGTGGTGGGCGCGGTATCAAGTCAGCAATTTTTTTTTTTAAATTTAGTTAAGATACATTTATAATTTATACACATAATTATTTTTAAAATGCATCATATATGTGTGTCGTATTATCAACCGTAGCTGGGTACTTCGTATTTAGAAATTAGATGTGGGCGCTGTTTCGAATCGCTCAAGTTCAGGCACTTTTTTTTATTCATTTTTAATTGATCGAAGACACAAATCGCTTTTTTATTTCATATGTGAAAATAAAAACACCTATTTTTTTTATTTTAATTAATTAATTAATTTTAATTTACTTGAGACGCATTTCGCTTTACAAGGCGTGTTAATAAAACGAGTTTTATTTTCACATATCTGATTATGGAATTCTACAAACTTACCTCGGAAACAGTAAATACGCTTTTTTATTATTCAAGAAATCCGCAGGGCCTAGCAGCGAACAATCGGCAATAGCCTATTGCTTTCTGTTTGTATAAATTACTTGGGTAAGTACCAATATTATGTTTGCCGCGAGTAATTGTAAATGTTTTGTACACATGTTATATTTATTGGAGTAAAAGTGCTCTCAATTTATACGTTGATAGAACGGTTGATTCCCTTGTAATACATTTCAACTTTCAACATATTAATTAATTTAAAACTTGTGAATATTACTGTTTAAAAATAAATTTTATCGTATGTATTAACACGAAAAAGGGTTAGTTCGTTATTTTACACGTTGTTTGTTCCCTGGGCGACTTTGGGATTGGCCGTAAAGGTCGATATAAATCGGTAGGTTCGACCTCCGGTGGTGCATTAAATTACGAAAGGCAATGTTAAATTAATGTTAATCAATGGAGACTGCGAGCGACCTTTGGAGCTATTCTCGATATAAATGTTTTATTTGTAACACTTGGCGCCCCCAACTCGTGATTTATACGTGTCGATATCATTATATCGCACACTGCTTCCACCTAAATCCATTAAGTCGTGAAAAGACTGATCTGATCGAAAACACGAAGGTTTAGGTAGTAAATAATTAATTTCACTGCGTGGGAGTGAGTCTCGGAGGATAAAAAAAACCCAAATATTTACTCACTTGGACGACGTGATGTATTGACAAGTCCAACGCTTACCATGACGATAAAGTTAGAGTGACGCAAAGGGGCACAGAAATATGTATGGTGGACATTACACGAACAGACAGGAAAAGAAACGAGCTGGTAAGATAAGACAACAGACACGAGTATTACGTTATATAATTACGCCAATAAAATGAAATAACTATGGCCAGGTCCCACATCACAAACAGTCATCTAGAGGTGGCCCGACAGGCCGCCCTAAAACCCGCTGGCCTGATGAAGTCATAAAAATACATGGCGACGAATAACAGAGATTGGGAGATACTCGGAAATGATGATAATGATGACTTTCACTACATATAACGGGGACCGTATATATATGTACACACTAACATAAAACAATGAATTAGATACTAATTAAATATATTAATTAGAAAGATATACATATAAAATCAACTTTATCGAAAAATATTGTTGTTGCGCTACCGGGATTCGAGCCTGGATCTCTTTTCAAACCGGGGAAGGTACATTATCCTACTAATAAATTAGATGGCTTTCAAATAATGGAACGATAGATGTATTAATTTGAAAAGTGTAACATATGGGTTCAAAAATTTGTCATCAAAAGTACTGTCGCTGTAGCATAGTTGGATAATGCACATTCCCCGGTTTGAAAAGAGATCCAGGTTCGAATCCCGGTAGCGTAACAACAATATTTTTCGATAAAATTGATTTTATATGTATATTTTTATAACTAATACATTTAATTAGTATTTAAAACATCACTGACCTATGTTCTGAATAATTACAATTTCGCAATAAGAATGTGTTCTCCTTAGTAACAATGTTATTAATTTATTTGTAAATCATATTGGCTTTCCAATATTACCCTTTACAAGCTATTCAAACCGTTCTAAATGATGAATAACATGGTATAAGTACATATAATGCATAGCAGATGAATATACTTATTCAATAAGTTAAACAGCGAATGGCTGCTCGATGCGGCGAGCGCGCATTGAAATGCAACCGGTCTCCTCGCGCGCGAACAACCCGAGGTCTTGACACACTTTGACTGAAGAAAGCGACCCGCTTTGCCACGGAGCCGACGCGCGGCGGACGTTCGCCACGAAAAATGCTACCATCAGCTGGATAGCATCTTGCTCCTGCTCTATGGTGGAAACGAGAAGGCTGAGGGAAAAAGCAGAAACCACCGAAAACACCTTAATTAGTGAATATTGATCCTGTGTTCATAAGTCGCATATAAATCCCCAGCCGACGTGGCTTTCAGTTTTCCGTTAGTGTGTACTATGGGGCCGCGAATGTAATGTATAATAGGTTGCTTACCACCTTGAAGAGTAATCTTCCTTGACGACGGTTACATCGTTACACATGTAAGATAAAGCCACGCGTGTTCCGTCAGATTTATGTGATCGCTCTAATGTCGGAAAGTCGTCGGGAACTCCTCCAAATAAAATGAACGAAAAATTCAATATAATTGGGTAAAGGAAACTGAGTAAAAATTTATGCAAATTACATCATTTCTTTGTTTTGATTTTCTGTTATTTTCTTATTTGCGTTTATTCCGGCGTGATCGGTTTTAATACATATTGTGTTTCAATCATGGGCAAGCGAGAATATTTTCGTTTTAAATAAGAATAAAAAAGTTTTTTTTAATTATTTTATAGCCTTGTTTACAGAGTATATATATACACGTATCTCAAATCTGGAACCCATGGCAGATTACATATATTGCGAGATTAGAACGAATACAAAATAGGTTTATTCGATATCTTAATGTTAGATCTCTTATATCATTCAACTCCTATTTAGATGCAGCAAACTTCCACTATGTGAAAACACTAGGACATCGAAGAACACTTATCTTCAAACTACTTACTGCAAGGCCATATTGAATTAATATCACTCCACAGACCATCTAGATCGGCCCGCCAATGTGCACTCTTCCACATTCCTAGAAGTAGAACATCTTACATACAAAATACATTCATTCACCGGTCATGCAAATACCATAATGAGATATTTACAGAAATTGACTTTTTCCCCTTTCTCCCTCTTTTTTCTTTTTATTTATCTTCTACACCTAAAAAATACTTATGTACCTAAAAATTCATAAATAATATATCACATGATAAATATTTATTATGTTACTTATAATTAGTTCACAATGTCGAAATCCCTCAATAAAATACAATTTAAAAAATTATTAAATTATTTAAGTTACATAACGGACGAACTTGTTTCCTTTAGCACAGACTTCGGTTTCGTTATGCAGACGGTAGATAGTGCATATATCTTGAATTATGAATTATTCATAGAATAGGTATGTTTAAATGTTTGCTTTATTTTTGTATATGTATAATATTGTTTATAATACAAACATAATTAATTAAATGTTTAAGGAATTTTTGCATATGATTTTAAGTAGGTGCCCGTCGTAAACATGCTAAACAATTTAATTACGCTGTAGTTTATTTGAATAGCTGATCCAAAGTGAATTTCAATCGTGGTTATTGTGAAAAGTATTATTCAACTTTTTAAATTAATGCGGTTACGAAAATGATGTCAATTTCACATAATTTTTATTTTATTTCTTACTTAGACAATTCTAGCTCATTCTCACATAAATGCTATTTCGTCTATTACATGGAGATTTAGGATTAGGATATAATTACCCAACAGACTACCAAATATATAGACATGAACTAACGCAAATTCCTTGTTTCAATGTTTTCAATTTGGTGTCACCCACGTGATCACTTTGGTTCCACTTGCGCAATCAAATAGCTCCGCGACTTTTTTATATATATGACTCGATTGAAACGAACATTTAAACGCTGATTTTCGAAGAGTGAATACTTTTACTGTTGCATAAATGTGTCATAAATTATCGGATTTATGTTTCCACGAGGAATGTGTGTAGAATGCTCCTCGTCCCGCAATTAATGTTCCAAACCCCTATATAAGTAAGTGTGTTGGTAAATTTGGTTCTAATTAATAACTGTAGGAATTCACGCTTTTTAAATCACTCTTATCAACTTTCTGCGGTTTTTTGTTGGCAAGTATACCTAACCTGTAAATGGCCTTTGGACGTATAATTACAATAATAATGAATAAAATGTTTTACTACACCAAAACCGCCGACAATATTACGTAGGTGCGCTGCTTACATGTTAGCGAGTCTCGTAAATAAATCATAATTTATAAACACAGTTTATTTTTTAATCGTTATCTATGAGCGAGATCGCACACCGATGATACTATATCAATGTTTTCCAAACGGTGTGCCGCGAATGTCCTCGTCGTGTTCCGCTAAATTTTCTCGAGCTTCACCTACAAAGAGCGTAATAACATAAAATCAAACCTTCCAAATCCACACCCATGCATGACGACAATAGGTAGATATGCAACTAGCTATCAGTGGCGGTCGGTGACTTTTTGTAGAAGGGGTGCTGAATAATTAGTTTATAGTTAATATCAAATATACATATCTATAGACTAGCCCACGAACACTCAAACAATTCACATTTTCGTTTACAGCGTTATAACACGTTGGTGAAGTATCCATGTTATTTTCAGTATTCATTTTTTATTTAAAAAATGATGAATTAAATAGATAATCGAAGGACACTCAATGTTCAAGTATTCGAGTCAAACTGTCAAAAATGCGTCACACATACACAAACTCCTCAAAATAATCCGCTCACTTCGTAATATATATGGTGTTCTATGCATTAAACCCATAAGCATTAAAGTCGTTTTTTGTACATTGAATTCTGTTAGCGTATGCAGTATTCGAAGACCTCAACAGGCGCAACTGAATGCGCTTGCGGGAAAGTCGAATACTTTCAAACTTTGTGGATACGGAACGAATTATAGAATTCAGTGTTGCTGGTATCTGTATATGCGATTCATAGATGTTTGAACTGTGTCGTAGTGTGTGTTATGAATGGTCTCTAAAGAACAGGACGAGTTTATTTGTAGCAGTGCTGTTTTCGGCTAAAAACAAAGTCTTTTTGACTATAGAACACAAGCATGTATGAAGTGACCACGTCTGCTAGTGAGTGACTCATCTACATGTGATTAGTTTAGCACGGCGATTGATCAACAAACTGGTCGAGCCAATGAACAATTAACTTGTACTCTACCGCCGAATTGCCGCTAACTGCGTTAAAAGAAGCTGCGCGTCTTGAATGAAGTGAAAACTTTGTCAAACGTCGTGTCTAATTATAATTAAACAAACTATACAATTATTATTGTCGATGCTTGGTATGTCATAGGAGTTTGACGGAGGTTCAAGTGAGCCGCTTTAGTAAAAATATTGAAAAGCAGCGTTTGTGTGCATAAGCCATGCCGTGCAGCTTGGCCATTTCAGTGTGGTAACAGGAATGTATATGGAAAATAACAAATGTACCACTCAATTTCGATGTATGATCGCTCCATTAGTATGTTACCGTCGTGTGATGCGGAACCTGCGTGGCACGTGCCTTCGTTGTGTAATACAAAATGATTATAAAATGTAATACAAAATGATTATAAAATGTAATACAAAATGATTATAAAATGTAATACAAAATGATTATAAAATGTAATACATAGTTGTATAATTAAATTCACTACACCGTTTGAAATTCAAATAACTTTTCTAAATAATATTTTTTAGGGAGACGAGGCCCACTTTCGGCCAAACGGTTTTTATCAATTAACAAAATTCCCGCTTTTGGGGAACGGAGAACCCAAGAATAGTCCGCCAACGTGAGCTGAACCTCGTAAAAGTAACGGTTTGGTGCGGAAGGAGTTCTCGGTCCTAACTTCTTTGAATGACAAAAGTTCTTTTGTAATGACGAGGTGCTATGGAAATGTATGACAGTGCGCACTACGACCACATCTCTATAGTCCTCGAGTTCTAATCGTTACAGAAGAAAGATATCGGGGACTAGAGATTCCAACTTAGTCCGGATTGAATGTTTCGTATTTTAAATTTGTATTTATCGTCGCTGCAGTTGAAAATACCCGCCCAGTAGCGATTGACGTTGGCTCAACTGTTAAAAGTGTTTTAGATAGTAGGTCTAACGTTTCTGTCCCTTTTTTTTTTTTGATATTGTCCAAATATGTAAAATCTTTTTTTAGATTATTTGAACAAACGTTTGTAGTTTCTACGAGGCATAAAATAGTGCTTCTTAATTCAGTCTGCAATTCGGACGTCGATGAACTCTTCGAACAAGCAACAGGTATCTCTTTCGCGTCCGAATCAGAATCCTGAGAATTGTTTAATATTCCATCCTTAGAAATTAGTAGGAACACTATTCGAATAGCTGCAGAAATAGGGTTAGAATCTCTAATCGGGACACACTGCCCTTATGGCCATTTGAAATACACAATTTTCAAAAGTAATAATAAAAAATGTATTGAAATGTTTTTCAATATTAAATATTAAATTAAAACGATTATTCCGTTTATAAAAAGTTTAATGACTTTTGTGTCACTAACGTTTTCACTATTTTCAAAATACCCTGACGTTGTACGTAAGTTTGCACTCTCGGCCACCTCTTTCGAAATGACCTCTAGTGGTTGGTTATCTTCAAATATTAATAATTAAACAGTTTGAATGACGGACGAGCCTTTTGACTGGCGGCGATCTATCTTATCTAGCTGGGCCCGATAAACGGAATACGACGTCCAAAGTGATGACGATAAAAGGATTCACCAATCAAATCACAGCGTGCAAAATGCTTTCGAATATTGTAAAAACTTAAAAAGCGCGTTTGAAAATTACTCTGATCTGTAGGTGATCCTAAATGGCGGTCCACGCCAATGGTAAAACATTATTACAAAAAATTGTATTTAGTGTTTTAGACGGCCTAATCTTCGGGCCGGGAGATGAGTAGGGTTTATCACCGTCGTGGAAAAACTTCACCAAATAATAGATTTCATATCTGCCTATGTAAAAACTCAATTCTTCGACGGACGAGATATTACATGTCAAGTAATCCGAATCACGGTTTCAGATTTGTGTCCTTCAATCTCTTCATTCAAAAATCTGACGCGTTATCGCTCAGCGTGGACTGGGCTGTGTAATATTATATTTCAGTAAACTTTTACAATACAATAATCTTTCCGAAATGTCTGTCCACCTGTCAGTTGTTCGTGTCCTCGCTGCTGCGCTCTATAGAGAAAAAATATTTGATTTTGAAGGTTGCGCACTCAATTTAAAGTAATGTCGGTGCTTTTTCATGTACGATTTTTCAACGAATGATAAGTATTTTTTCCGACGAATGTTAAATCAAAACGTAGCGGAATAAGTACAGTGAAACCTCTATCTATCGTTTTTGAAGGGACCTATTGAAATAAACTGAATGCGGAAATATATAAAAAGTT
Organism: Eubasilissa splendida; assembly: GCA_031772225.1. Lineage (NCBI taxonomy): Eukaryota > Metazoa > Arthropoda > Insecta > Trichoptera > Phryganeidae > Eubasilissa > Eubasilissa splendida. The sequence continues at coordinate 27,541,538 of CM062848.1, forward strand.
ACGTTTTTCATGTATAAATGTTTAATACATATTCTAAAAAAGATGCATATTTCACATGTAAATGAATGCGTTTCATCTCATCTCATCTCTCATCTCTTTCTCTTCCCTCTTCCTCTCTTTCATGTTCATTTAGCTACGAAATGTGCTGCGTAATTTAAACGATTAATGCGGTAAAATGATGCATGAAAAAACGATCCATGCGATTTGATGTTTTGTATGAAATTAATTCAGGACTGAAAGAAATAAACGATACATGCGGGAAAACGATTATTCGAGGCGCGATCGATCGCGGTTTCGCTGTGTATTTATTTTGCCGTTCAACTTGGCAAGTAATGTCTATCAAAGATGATTGTTGGCTGCAAGTGCATCAATCTAATTGTTACATTTATTTCGCAAAATACATTCCCGAGAATTGATTTGGTCAAATGTATTAAACATTGCAATTCATATTATACTCGTGGCCGTATGACGTATATTTTTATTGCTGGAATGCCTTTGCTCGCCTTAGTATGACGTCAAAACGCTGCCACGTATGCTGGTCCTTTTGAGACCGTATAATGTTACTGGCGCAGAGTCAGCCACGTCGGCGGTACCCACTCGCGCGTTGCTGCCGATGGTAAATGTTTTGGATGAAAGCTAATGGCTCTGAATAAATAGCTCTTTCTAAATAGTACAATGATATTTTTCTACGCTGGGGAACATTTTTATTTTGGTATTCATCACCTTAGGTCAATTACCTTTAAATTAAAATTTACATATCAGTACACTCTCTCCCAAATTTATTCGTAATAAATACATAAATTTATTGGTTCGCCACATTGACTTTCAAGCGACAATATGTATTAATATAAATTAAATGATATACATATAAAATCAATTTATTATTGATACATTTATTTGTATTAAAATATCACTTAATTTATGTTCTGAAAAACTGCAAATTCACAATAATAATGTGTTATTAAAAAAGACAATATGTATATTTAAATATAAATTTTTACCATGAAACATGTAAAAATTTCACAATATTTCCTAGACATTTCTTCTAGAATCATAAATTTTCAACACGCAGATCCTCGCCGCCATGAAAGAAATTCATATTTTTGAATAATAGAGTTATACATTTGAATTCCGAAAGCGTTTATATTCAATTCTTCTTTAAATATTGACAGTTGCACCTTGCAAGATGAAGTGCATCAAACAGAATTCGGACGTTGCACAGTTGTTGTCCTAGCTCAGAGCTAAATGTATTCCGAGATCTTTAAAACGGCCCATATTTCAAAAGTAAATTATCCTCGCAATTGCCTTTCAGTTTTGCGCGTGTCTCGGACCGTAATGCGAATTTGACATTTTAAATCCTGCATGCTCGTATTTTCCATTCAATTTACACTTTGATACGGAAAAGGGGGACGCGCGACTCCGGTCTTGGCAGTCTCGTCTCGAGTGTTGCCAAAGTCGGCAGCTGCCGTCTTCGCCCGTGTACCACACATCACTTTTGTGCTTCTTTACCTATTACACGCTCGTGGAGAAATGTAAATATGTTCAATTTTATTTGCACTATTCGTTAACCGAAAATAAATACAACTTTCCTATATTTTTTTTATAGATATAAGAAAGAAATAAATATGCCTTTCATTCCCTTCTCTTTTACCTACTGTTTTACTTATTGTGTTTACGTTGAATCCATTCGCACTTGTCCCCGGGGCTCTTGACGTGTTTAAAAATAACTCTGTTTAGGAACGAGTTCTTAGAATTCAACATATCATTTTGTGTACACCTCTACCTACATGTTTACATTTATCGTACTACGGATTTTCTTTTACGAGCTTTGTTTATCATCTCGGTGGCCAATTTCTTCTCTTTTTTTCTGATCATCTTCTCACCCAACCATAAAAAGAAGTCATATACCGAGGGCTTTTTTTTTTTGTTATAAAACATAACAATGTCCTCCCAAATAATTTGTGAATTTTGCCGTTGTCCAGTTGATACTCTACTCATATTCTTTATACCTATATTTTGTAATATTAATGCAAACACATCTCAAACTCCCATCGGTGATAGTTTTGAAATAATTGTAGATAGATTACGGGCTCGATATAAATCGCGTAATTGTTTGTTATTTGATTCTTAACTACCATTCCCAACGTTCTCCGCTGCCGATTAAAATCATCTTATCATAATTATTTAATTTTTAGTTGTTTTCAATTATTATACGCTAAACGAGTTTCAGAATTAAGCGAACAAAGCTGTACACTTCATTTCGCTAAAATGCGGAGTCGATACCTTTTTGCATGTGATGAAGAAAACATACCATTGTGTAATACATTCATTTTTGAGTAATAATTAAATATGCTAAGTACAAAACAACCACCACAAGAACAAGAGAGTAAATTAGATTCCAAAGCACATGCATTTTCTCTGAGCACAGATTGGTAGTTTTTTCTTATTATAGGGTACACGTCATCCCAAATATTGCGCGGTGACCTTTATTATTCGTACCGTCAAACAACAGTTCATCGCGTGATGCAGCAAGAATGTGAAGCTGTCTGTGTAGACTTGCTGACTGACTTATTATTATTTTGAAAATGACATATGACGAACCATTGATCTGTCTAGCTTGCCTCCAAATAGTGAGTGACCTGAAGAAAGAATGTTTGCATTTTCATTTAGAATTTGGCGCATAATATATTAATTATGGAAGTTTCCGAAGTTCATTCTAATTACATTTCTCCTGTCTTCATCGCTCCTTAGCTAGCTTTGGCGGAATGTGGTTATGGAATTAAGGGGGCGGGGCGTCAATCTAATAAGCTGTCACGTTAACGTCCGCACATTGTTTGGTGATTTTTCGTAAATCATCTCTTATCTGATCTGTTTTTGATTAAAAAATCGATATTTTATTCCACTGTTCCACGGCTCGATATTGTATATACACTCGGGTCTCTTTTTATGCTGTTTTGAAGTTATGCGGTTTATATTTCAAGAAGCAATTTTTTAAATAACTATTTTAAACCAATTTGACATGTTGAAAGGGTCAACAATTCGGAGAATTGTGTCTGTATGTGCACAGTCTGCGCCCAGTACAATTCAACCGAAACCAAGTGAAATTGGGCATGTCTGGACGTGTTTCTCCCCTCCATTATTTTCAGAAATTATCAGTGAGAGTAATGCAGAGGATAATGACAATGGTATCCACTGGTAAGGTGTAATTCTTGATAACGTCGAAGAAAAAGAAAACGAAAATGAATCAGAACAAAATGAAACTCCAGTCACCCTCACCGCAAGTGTAGGTAGTTCAAGAAGGTCTTCAACTTTGCAGTAAATTGGCAAACCATTTCATTGAAAAATATGATAATTCTGAACGAGCATTCAAGTTTCAACGCAAGCTTTAGAATTGCATTTCTGAATATCAGGGATTGTGCAATAAATATATTTGTGAATATATCTTCGGGACATACATCTGATGCGCTGACTACCTCTTCTAGTGATGAAAGTGATTTCGAACCAGTTCGCAAATTATGCCGAACATTGTCATATAGCGATGATAATTCTTAAGAAAAAAATGTGCAAAAAATATTTTTTATACATAAATTTGGAAGGAATATGTTAAGATTATATTTTTCTGAAATTTAATAAACTTTTTTTTATGCGTTTTTCAATATATTTTAACTTATTGAATTAGTTTTATGCGATTTTGGAAAATTATGGAACTTATCCTTTATTTTTATACGTGTGGGCTAATCTTTTTTTATGCGTTTTCCTGTGGAACGTATCTACCGCATAAAAAGAGACCCGAGTGTATATTATTATAAGAACGATATAATTCTAAAATTATTACAGAGATAATAATTTGAAATATTATGTAAAAATGTTAATATTTCGTCACTCGGCGTTGACGGCATCTTAATATTATTATACTATTTATTTTCTTAGCGTCATTTATAAATAAATTCGTCTCCTAATTTTGTACTTGCCGACTTAACTTGTCACTCACATTATCATAGTCATTATCTTTTCTTGTTTTAAACTATGTATTTTTAAATTCATTATCAAGGACAATGCCGTTCGTTGTCTGCACAAACATTTAAATAAATACATCACTGCGCAATCTACAGCGGCCGTCGGGACTGCCCGATCAGGGCTAAAGTTAGACCAATACATGTACACGCATGTTAAATGATAAATATAACTAACAAGCTGTATTCAAATAAATACGTTGTTATTTAATAAATCTTCTTTTGATACGCCGCCGTCACGTTTGCAGGCGCTCTATATGAATGCGAAATGCCTTCTGCGAAACGTACATCGCGTGGGTGGTGTAAAAACGTTTGTTTTATTCACAGTTTGCTTTGCCCACTTTCATAACGGTCATATTCATTGTCAGTGGGCTGGTGTTGTTCTCGTCCATCATCTGTTTTAATTTGGCTCCCGAGGTCTATGCCAAGGTAGGTTCGCCCACCTGACCGACCTTCGCGGCCGGTGTGCGGGTTTCTTTACTCGATAGGCTCGCGTGTTGTGCTGAAGATTGCCGCGAACGCGTACTATACCGCTATACTCGCAACAATTTTATTATTTATGAGGAAAATATTTTACGACTTCTGCCTAGGTCTATCGTCCCATGCGAGCACGTTGTCCGAAAGCCGGGAACCCTATAATAGGAAATAGGGAATGTATACCGTATTTACTTCGATAGTGTAACGTGTAAAATTCCCATATATTCTCGAAGCACATTCTCTCACTCTTATTTTTTTATTTTTACCGTAGTATGTATATTGCCCTTCTTCTCTACTAGGATAAATAATTGAAGGCTTTGGTGGATGAAGGTGATATTCTATCATAACACTTTCCATCTCCTTATTTTGTCACAGAATAAATAAATATAAAGTGAATGAAGGGTGCATGTTATAAGAGTGTTTTTTATAAACGTAAGAATAACAACTCAATTTACTAAAAAAATTATATTTGTTACACGACTTACATCTTTTAATTCCTTTAATTATAAAACGAATATTTTTAATTAAAAAGTAGCTTCAGAAATGTTTGCATTGCTTACTGATGAAATTCCATACTAACCCATCGGATGCGAAGGTTTTATTGTATTGTCCCACTTAAAAATTGAAAAAATATATTTTGTGCTAATTTAGTATTTCGAAAATGTTCCTTAACATTTTCACTGTAAATACATACGTTCGAAAAGAATGCCAATTTTTTTTATGAGTAAATGAATAAAAATATCAGTTTTGCTCCAAGTATTTGGTATGCTGGAGCTAATTGTATATACAGGGCCGTAACAGGCCTAGTCCACAGTACTTTATGGGTGGGATAACTGACTAAATTACGAGTAGAAAATGTTCAAGGAATACGTGTCTAATCTCATCCATGTCAGAGATATAAGCATTTCAATAAAATCGTAACTGTGCGATTGTTTCGATTAATTGAAATATTTTATTGATTCTAAATTATATATTTAATACAAAAAATTAAAGGTCATCGAATTTAGAGCAGCTAGACTGTTTAAAAATATTTTGTTAGATGATTTATAGGGTCTGAAGCGAAGATATAGATTAATAATCGAACAATTTCGAAAATATTTATTTAGAAGTACGTAGATTTTAAGCTTACAACGGTTTTGTAAAAATTTCAAACAATAATATTTTCCACAACATTGGCAAATTTGCACATATTCCTTGTCAGGTATCCACCCATAACATATTGTGGACTAGGTCTGTTACACCCTATATAACTTATTTTAAAGTAATTAACATATTTATTTTCACATCTTTATTTAATCATTTAGATTGCAAACAAGGATTAGAATAATATTAATTTAAAACCATGACTAGTTAGGCATATTAGACAATTGGAAATACAAATATTAAGGAGTTTAGGGCTATTTGCTGTTGACATTTTTTTTTTTACAGAATGTAGAGCAAATGTCACATCACGTATGATTTTTTTGGTTTTACTATTATAATTATTATTGAATTGAAGTAACTCTTTGTTATTCTTCATATCATTGTATTGCCATGAAAGATTGAAATAACATCATGACTACGCAAAAAAAAAGTATATTATCCCCCATTTTGTCGCTTCGTTATATTTATGCACAGACAGTACGTTGGAGTGTATTTCGCTGTCTACTTTATAAATAGCCCCGACAGTATGCGCAGGCGCCGACTTACTGAGATATGTAAATTGTAAGGTATTTGGGCAACTGTTTCATCATCATAAGAAAGCGAAATTTATTCTTCCTGATAGTATTTTTTATTTCTCTATAGCTAGCCGTTTTGTGTGAATTTTCATCGCCAATGAAATGTGCGCGTGTATCTGTATTTAAAAGCAGCTGTTTTTGTATTTATCTACTTTGCTAAGATTACAATGTGTACTTTACCTACTTGCCAGTGTACATAACTGTCCATTGTTTCCTTTGCGTTCATTATATTACATATCAACAGTACCAGCCTTTTAAGTGCGTGTAAACAATACAGTTGAAAATGTTTCTCTCTTTATTTTAATTCTCAGATATTGATTATATTTATATTGTACTTTGTAAGTACTGCAGATGTATATAATCGGTAAACTGGACACCAATTGCATTTTTTCACAGTTAATGTTGGCCACATGTGACGATTTTTACAAAAATTACAATTAAAATCTTCACAAGACAAAATATACTAAAAAATAATATAACATTTATTTATTTAACTCCTTTCCTTTGTGAAAGTGGAATAAACTCTGTAAAAAAATGACAAGAAACAAGCGGGAAGTCCCCGACCGCCTGACACGTCATTCGCAAACGCATGCACTGCGTTTGCCATGCGGTTCGTTGTTGCATCCTGATTTGCGAATAGTACAGCCCGGCTGTACCTAGATAAGTTCCGTGTCCGCCTCACTAGATGAAAACCAGCTGTGTGTGTGTGTGCATTCATTTGTAAGCACAATATTCTAGATCATTAAAAATATTTGTTAGTAGGGGTACATAAGTGATTACAGTGCACGCATTTGAAAATAGATGAGAACGAAGACGAGAAATATGGAATGGTGCCTGTTCAAGTCTTGAAAAATATTGTCCGTCATTGTATCTTAATCGTTCAAGATTGTTGAATTGTGCAATCTCTGAGTCGTACGTCCCGCGGAATGTAATACGATTCCGGGCGTAAATCGAAATCATCGCTGGGTAGGGGAGGGAAGTAGGGAAACGTGGCACAGGATGAGGTCGGTGAGGGGATAGAGCCAGATGAGCCTATCTCCGATCCCAATTGAATACGGCGATGTCACAAGTTCACTCACGGCACAAACAAGGCACAAACAATACAGTGCTGGTGCACTGGAGCTGAAAGGTCAAACAAATATCGTCCAAGTTGACGTCTGTTAGCGTCAAGGTCACATTTCATACTGAAAAGACGAGTATGAGGAAATGTATGGATGAGAATTTGGACGCGGAAATGTGTCAACAACAACGGTCGCGGTTGATTCAAAAAGACGCGCTAAAGGTGTGTTTACGGATTCGGAACAATTGTATTGCACAGAAAGGGTGTGAGTAAAATTGCATGTCTCAATAACAAAATTATTTTAAAGTTTGTTTATTATACATACGTGCTTGTGAGCTAGAATTTTCGAGAAAAGAAATGGACTCCCTACATTTAATAGCTCGGTGCCATTGACGGATTATTTTTTGTGGCTCGTTCCTCTGTCATTTGTCTCCGTCTATTCATTGTTCGAATACTTGACATTTTATAGCGGTGACATTTGAGCGCCGGCCCGTTTTACACACTGTGTTTCCTTGTCATTTCTCTAGTTGTGAGCAGTTCGACTGTGCACAGGTTGGAAGTACCGCAGTCAATCGATTTTTATGGATGCACGGTACACTTGCATGCGTCAATTGTCATATGCAGCGCCTAATTCCAAAACCCCCTAAAACGGATTTCGGATAATTTGAGTTAAATATGCAGTTTTGTAGATTCTTTTGTCAGCTACATGCAGAACATATTGTTTCTCTCAAAGGCCACTTAAATCCATTAATATTGCATGTTAAAAATCAGGGTTAGTTCCAAAATACCCCAAAGTAGTATAAGTTGGTATTTCTCATGAAATGAAATCAGCCAATCACCAATATGGCTACCAGCACGATATGTGCAAAAACATATTTTCATTACAGAATTGTGTCTTTAAAAAAATGGTGATGTAAAAACAAACATTTTGTACATTTGCTTTCAAAATAGAGGTTTTTAAAATTAGGCGTTACATAAGTACATATATTATGCAGAATGATGGCTCGTTCTACACTTAACTCTGCACTCATTCGTGTACACCTAATCTAATAAAAGCTAAATCCTCTCGACAGCAATCTAGCTCGTTGTTAATGTAGTATTGGTGTCGAGATGTTGATGTTGGCAACCGCTCTGTCTAAGCGCAACTATGCAAACAATATTGTCTTGTAAATTATTGAATATCGTCAAGCCTTCGGTGTACTGTATATAATTACTCTTCCGACTATTTATTCTATTATTATCAATAGATATACGTTTCACCATCGCGAATATTCTATTATAGGTTCGTGTACTTTTAATTTGGATTTCATTTATTATATGCGGCTTCACTGCTATTTGTGTAATCAAATTGATTACATCATTAAGGAAATGGTCCATAATGAATTTGGATATTAAAAAATATTCTAGATATTGTATGTATTATAATTAGAAAAATAAATAAAATAATACATACGAACATTGTACATTCGAGAAGTCTCAAATTGTAGCACAAAGTTTGTTACAAAAAGGCGAGTGGCGACTCCAGCATTTAATCAGTCTTGGCGACGGATTCGGAACGAAGGAACAATGTACGTTTTTATTGAATACAGTAATACCCCGAAGTTACGCGATAGGTGGTACCGACGAAAATAGCTTAACTCGAATTCGCGTAAGTCGGGGTACAACTTTGCATATAAATTACATACAATTTTGTTTAATTTGTGACCAAGGACTAACAAAAACACTAGTTTAGAAGAAAAATATTTAATAAAATTGCAGTTCTTTATACATATTAATACAAAATATTAAAAAAATAAATGATTTACCTAAAAAAGTCATTTCGATGTCGATGGCTTCATAAAATCTAACAAATTCGTCTGACGACTCAATGCCTTTCTTTTTCACGCAGAATTTTGTAGGAAGCTAATATTTTTTTTATTCCTTGCTTTATAGCTATAACGCGTTCTTCGTTGGAGTCTGTTTTCTAAAAAATTTAAGCCATTTTCAATTGAGCTGAGACCTTCTGTCAAGCTTACAATTGTCATGTGCTTTTCTGGTGGAATTGGGTCTGAAATGTCTTCATTGTCGTTCTGCTTACGCATCTCTATAAGCTCATCGATTGTTAGCTCCTGACTAAGTGAATCCAACAGCACGATGACATCGTTAGCATTGACTTCCAAACCTAATTGCCTGCCAAGATGAACAATTTCCACCACATGAGCGATATCAGTTTCTAGCAATCACAGTAAGATAAACACAGAATAGCGGGCGGCAGTCTAGCGGTAGTGTTGTCAACGGTCAACGTCTAGCGGCAGTGTCGCCAAACGAACCGCGTAACTCCGAGTTCGCGTAAGTCGGGATATTACTGTATTACATTTATTTAAAAAAAATATAATTATTTCCTGTTCTCCCTGTCTACCAGCCACTATTTGTTGAATTCTGATTGGTATATATAAAATGACACTTTAAATATCAAATATATGAAAAAAAAATATACTTACTAACCTAACTTAATTTATCCAAACTGGTGGACTGTAGAACTCAAGTGAGTGTACATATGAATCATCCGTGTTAGAACGAGAACAAAAGATAATAGTGGATAAATAGTAAACAATGGCGGACAGATAACAAGAAAGGTCCAAAAATACTTTATAGTAAGTAATGGAATTGATTAAATATATATATTTTTTAATTATCCAGTCTATTAACAATAGAGCTTAGTTTGCTGTATATACTATTTTTAATGCAGATTACCACAAAGCTAAAGAGCCTGTAAACGAACCTATTATGTTAGATTATATTATCTATGCATTTGTGGGGTAAATCGGTTTGGTTACAACTACGTTTGTCCTTTCAAAACGCCGCAAAAATAATCGATATAAACGAGGAAAACCGCCCAACATCCATTTAATTACCACCACTCCTCGCTGGCTGACCCCAAGATACACTCCTTTCATTTTAACTTGCGACTAAGTAGTAAATGGAAACATTTTCATCTGTATTTTGTACTATTAACCTCTACTTTGATCTCCGTTTTGATTGTACGAATCCTAAATAATCCACCAGTTTGAGACAGAACAACAATTCAAAATCACGCCTTGCTTTCTATAATTTTTTTTTTTTCAATGTTGCTGTAATCGACCCGTGTAATGTGATTCTTGTAGCTTTCAATGTGACCCGTGTGGCGTCTAATGTGACCCCTGCGCCTTTATGCAGCGCGCTTCTCTCGCAACAACGTTTGACGATATTATTTGTACTAAATGATTAAAAATTATTTTTATCTAATCTTGATGACACAGGTGCAAGGAGTTATTTATATTCATTTATTATTTGTTTGGTAAATATTTAAGAATTAATTATTATATACGTAATAATAAGTTATGTGCCGCATTTATTATTTATATTTTGAACATTGACGTGGATCAATAATTTTAAAATTGTAAGGTAAACAAACTGTCTTTATGGATGAGCAATTTGTTATCCTAGATGCAATAATGAGATATCGCTGGATCTTTCTGTCATTTACCGATGTGTATAAGAAGCTGATTATTTCCATTTTCCCGATGAGTATAACTCGTCTTCGTATTATTTCTTAGTGGATACGAAAATTCTTGGCTTCAGACATAAAGAAAATTCCCACAGATGTCTATCACGTAACTCGTTTGAAAACGTAAATAGCCCATTTCATAATTTAAATAAAAATGTTGTCAATTTTGCAAATCTTCTCGTGAAAAGACGTAAAACAGTAGTGGTTTAATTTTCAAAAAATATTTTTTACCTATTCGCATTTTCTTACGCTCGTCAAACTTTAACGGCTTGGACAAATGGTCATAAATAAAAATGTTTGCCCCATGGTTCACACATCTGAGTTTGCTTTTTTTCTTCTTTTTTTTTGATATCTTTTAAGACAATTACATTTTATGAATCGATAATAATGTAATATTTGAATATGTCCAAGAACACACAATTACTGGATTTTCACCTATAAAGGCACTGTTATTAAACAATTAATAGATATCTCATAGAGACGAAGCTATTTTATTTTAAGCCAGCCGAAAACAGGTCGTAAGCCCTGTAATTACCCATACTTTCATATATTTTACATTAAATATAGAAAATAGCTTTGTCTCTATGAGATATCTATTATTTGTTCGAAGTGCACAAGTCATCAAATTTAATATTCTACATGAATAACGAACGACGCGTCGCGTATTTAATTTCTCTAGAATAAACCGGCACCAGTTGAAGAAAAAATTGTCTTTGAAGGTATGTTTGCCGTGCGGGGGGCATCTCTTACATTTTTATTTTATTTAGAACTTTTTGCCAGTTCGCTCTGGTTTCTATCACTTCCGATTCGATCCGGATTCCTGGTTTAAATATATATCTTACCAGAAAAAGTAGTCGTACTCAAAATGTTTGCAGCACTGCGATATATTGTGTGAGTAGACACTTTGTGTGAGTGTGAGTAATCACTCCGATCTTCTATATAATTGATAACTTTCCAGTATTGCTTTCGTGGAAAATGTGAAGATCTTTACAAATGTCCTATTTCACTTGGTTCGGAATGAAAAACGTTAGTAACAATATTGTGAAGTTACTTGTAGCGACAAATTTAAACAGTGAGTGAATGAGTTTTTTTCCATTGAGATTACCTGATACAATCCATTAGATGTATTGGATTGCATCAAACCTTGGCGCTTAAAACACATTTCTGTCTGGTAATGACCACCCATTAATTACTATTATCTACGCGATGCATCTTATTAAATAGATTTAGAACCGCTCGCTCTGTGTATCCATGTCAACCCCCGCCTTTGAATCGCTGTTATAAAAATTATCCTCAATTTTTATTTAACACTATATGAATTCTATTTTGTTTAAGAAGATTTTACAAAAAAAAATTACCGAGTAATCAGAGACAACGGAAAATGCTTTTAACGTCCGCCAAAATTACATATAAATACTAAATGCAAAGTTTTTCTTGTATTAAGTTAGCTCGAATTGGGTATTTTCCCTTGAAATAACATACCTAGTCAGTCACGTTCCTTCATTGACTTACGGACAATAAATTCGACTTGGCTTTTATCTTATTATGTTGATTAATGCTTCCATTCTTCTTATGCGCCAGTTAATTGATGACTATTGGATAAGTGCCAACTTCATCTGTCTCAAAATAACATGTTAAATCTGCTATTACAAATCAATTAACTATGTTCCTATCCGTCACTTGTATTTTGATATCCAAATACTAAATAAATATTTATTTTTAGTTGTTTTGGCGTTTGTTATTTTTAATGACAATCATGTCCGGTAGTAATTCTCAGCGTTCGTTGAATTTTTATTTTTATTTTAAGATCAATCAATATCGTAATTATACGCTTTTTTATATATTTTAATTCATAAAATATAGTTATCGTTAAATCTCTGATGTTGTATGCGTTTCATAATGTAAATAGGATGAAACATTTAAGTGCGGAGAATAATAAATCAGACATTCGTAATATATCCGGGTCATTCATCGTTTGCTCGCATTGGCATACGTAGCATTTCCTAATTGCTAGTGACACAGTCGGATATCCGGCGCAGACTGACCGAGGAACCGGAAAACCGGAAACGAATCTAATTTCATGATCTATCATTGAATGCATCGATGCAACGTTCAGCCCACACGGCAACTTTAATGGCTACAGATGCATTATATTAATCTCGCGTATTGCGTCTTCGGTAATGTGGGTCTGTTGTGGCTTTGGCGGTCAGTCAACTATTTTCATACCGTCTTCCTTGGCGAATTATTTTATTGTTCTCGTGCGCTGCGCATCTAGAGTTTCTAGAGACGCGAGAGTCACGTCACGTGTCAATACATATAATGTCACTTTGAAATTGACTATTTATATCTAATTTTCGTTAATATAACCCCGTTTCGTAGTATCGCACTGTTGGCTCGATAACTGAATGTGTTATTACAAGGAAGCGTCGAGAGTCGCCCCTCGTCGCAGACATTATGTAAAACAATTAATTAACAAATTAGAATATGTACGTCCGTGTGAGACCAGTATGAATAGATTTGGGAGCAGCTCTCTATATAATAAGTCAATCCTTACGGTGACCTCGCCCATTTCATTGTTTGGGCACAGACATCACCGGATTTAATATTAATTAATTCAATTCACCACATTCGAGAATTATTGCAAATTGCAGACCTTCTTATTGTACTACGACGAAAATAGTATTTTTGTCTTCTACTCTTTAATTTAGAAGAACTTTGCGATATTGTGTCGAGTGGTAATTCATATTTTTTAAAAGCATTTTCTCTCTCAAATTGCATTTATTTACTCTATGTAACTATAATGTACTTTATAATTATATAAAGCGATGTATCATCTTCGCTTACAATTCTTTCCTCACAATACTTCACCGCATACCTTCTTATGTTTTATACAGTCCACAAACAACGGTGAAAGAATTTTTTTAATTTCTAAATTTTTTTGAAAATATTAAAGTTATTATTATTAGATTGAGTACACAAAACAGCCTTCGGAAAATGTTATTATAAATAAACAACCACATTTATAAAAAAAGAAAATTCATCATACATACGCGAAGGGTGATCTGGGTGGGTGCCTATTACCATGTAAGACAGTGTAGATTTAACCATTCCTGTCTGTCCATCAGGACTTAAGGAGTGTGTGAGAGACTTAGAGACCACTCAGTGCCTCTTGTGTGGATATTTTATATATCACTTGTTATGTGCATTTGATTTATTTCTGTTTTACTGAAAAAAAAATTTGATTTATTTCTGTTTTACTGAAAAAAAATTTCCCCACTGTGCGGACAGTGAACGCTCTTTGGTTGACAGCCATGCCGTGTTACATTGCCGCTATACGGCATTGCGGCATAGCATGGTTGCCAAGTAACGTTAAAAAATGCCAGCCTGGTGGTGAATGTGAAGGACCGATATGAGAGCTTTTGCTCACAAATCGGTCCTGGGTAAGTGGTGGGTAAGAAAATTTAACAAACCGGAATGGTCGATATTAATTCCAAAATAATGCATAGGAGTTCTATTTGAAATTAAAACGATATCACGAGTCGAGGATGTATTTGTAAGAATCCCACGAACCGGAGCTATATTTGTGAGAATTCCACGAACGGGAACGGCGTTATGGTTTGATCCGGCCCATTCCGACCCCCCTACTACCCACCCACGCATGAATTTAACAAAATAATCTAATTTTACATTTTCGTACTTCTATTCTATATATATATATATAACAACAAATTACGCAGTTCGATTACACACTCGACATTCATTCATTATTTGTCGTTTTTCCTCAGTTTGTGGACAACAATAATATTCGTGCGTCGCGGCGGTGGCCGCTAAATCATAAATCCCGGACGAGTGCGGCGCGGCCCGAAATCGCCAGTCGTTTCAAGTCTCAAAGTCAAAGACGAGGAATTTGTCTGCGTGTTGCGACATGTCGAGAATTCGTCGCGAACATGTTCGGGGCGGGGGCAGTCGACCCGTCGCGTTCGCCGATCGCGATCGCCCATTTCCGCTACGGGGGCCCGGCACCTCAGCCTCGGTTCAGTCAGCGCTCAGACGTAGCCCCTGGCCCCGCGAGCTTTTGTTTAGTTTCGACTTTTGTTGTTTACAAACATTTGCGAGCTCCTCCTTCACTCGGCGAATTCTTAGCAGATTAATTGATTTAGGCTTGTTATGTTACCGTTGGACAAATTAAGTGAATTTTTTTCTTAAATCGTGCCTGATATATTTCCTCAAATGTGAACTGTAAGTAGTTTTATTTTTCGTGTATTGTAGTAGTGGACTCATTTCAATGCTGCTTTGAAAAATTGTATATTCCAGCCAAGAAATGTTATAAATAAATCCATTTAATGTGATAAACGCTCTCGTGAATAATATTATCTCGCCTGCGTAATAATATCTGGAAGAAAATAACAAATACGTACTGAGATTTATTTTGATTGATCATTTTTTATTTTATATGTTTACTTATCTATA
This sequence comes from Eubasilissa splendida, assembly GCA_031772225.1. NCBI lineage: Eukaryota > Metazoa > Arthropoda > Insecta > Trichoptera > Phryganeidae > Eubasilissa > Eubasilissa splendida. The sequence goes on from CM062848.1 coordinate 27,556,802, forward strand.
TGATACATATATTATATATAATTGCGGTTGGACTGTGCCCGTCTCACTAGAAAAATTTGTGTTGAGACGGGCATAGTTTACAAGCAATAATTGTACAAAGAAATTAGTTAACAAGTATCAGACCGAATTGACAGTTACCATACCTTATGTGCATAAGGTGTATGTAATGTATTAAAAGCAATTGCGAGATGGACATTCAATATCATTGTATCCAACCACTGATCAACTACAACCTGCTGAGGAATGTTATCAGCACTTAAAATAATGTATACTCGTGTTGCTAGCATTGTTGCCGATAACCCCAGGTAGATGATGTGCTAAGCCTGAGGGAAGCGGTATAACTTACAGCACTGGCCCGCGGCCCATTCTTTCTTCTTTCCACCCTTATTCTACCTCAACAATTATTATTGGGCGTCTCGTGCCTCGTCAGCGGCGTACTGACTCTGCGCGTCGGTGCGGTATTGATGAATTAAAATAATAATTCGGATAGATACGACACTGCAGCACTTCACAGCTACGATATCATTAACCCTCATATCGTTGATTGTTAACCCTAATAACAAATTGTCGCCTAAGCAGCAACACCACATATCTAAGAATTGTGTACTTTACAGGATTACTGAAGTATTACTTACCTTTCTAGAGTTGTAAAGACGAGTAGATTCTTTATAAACTGAAACTGAACTAAATTTAAGTATGATTCCCTTGACTTGTGCGCAGTTGACAGGGAGGTTACAGATATATTTCGATTACATTTCTTTGATTTGCACGCCCCTAGCGGACGCTATCGTGAAACTAGTGATATGAATTCGAATCCAATGATATGAATATCTTAATTTGACAAAAAAATAATAATATGCGGTGTTGCTGTTGACGGTGACGATATATTGCGATGAACCCAGATCAATTTAGGCGTTTCACGTTTTTCCATCACAATTATCCGTGATATTTTTTTATTGAAAAGTTTAGCGTGACGTAGACTTGTTTTTTTACTAAATTCATCATCATACTGTTAGTCTTGGGCCGGGCTGGTCTCGCCAGTGCGTCCCTGGTTACACCCATCCCCGCGGTTGTGTGTAGTGCGTGTGCCAGCCTCGTGCGTGGCACATATTCACATTGTCATTCCAAATATGTACAGGGTGAATATTATGTTCCAGGTCGATATTGTTTTTGAATAACTAGGAAATGAAACACATTTTTTATTTCGACTTTTATTTATCGATTATTTGTATGGAATATGACATCGACTAAATGGCCGCCTCTGGCAGCGGCACAAATGCGTGCTCTTTTAACCATATTTTTCATAACATTCTCGCACACTTCGCGTGTCATTTCAGCAATTTCATTTCGAATATTGTCCTGTAGCATCGGAATTGTTGTTGGGCTATTGGCGTAGACCTATCCTTTCAAATACCCTCATAGAAAATAGTCAGAAGCCGTCAAATCAGGTAATTCGAAGAGGCCAGTTGATATCGCCATTTTTTGACATGCGACCGGGAAAATTTCTCGAAAAATTTCAAGCGTAGTTCGGGCTGTGTGTGAGGTGGCACCGTACTGTTGAAACCGCATGTGTTGCAGGCCTAATCGACCCAATTCGACCACCGAGAAGTTTTCCAGCATGTGACGATAGCGATCACCATTAATGATCACAACATTGCCATTATTATTTAAATGACATGTTTTAATAACGTCAACACGCTGTTGAGGCGTTAGATACTCCATAATAAATTCAAAATCAACTACCAAATGCGAACTCACAAATGTTTGCCAAACCAAAATAGCGACCAAACAAAATCAGCCTCTAACAACCTGTATTACGTATCCAGCGATTATTTTTGTTTAATTAAATAATTAATAATAATATCCTATTTCTCATATAAATGTACCTTCGTTAATCGTACATGAAAGGAATTGAAAGTATTCATGAATTGTAATGTCCCGTATAAAATATTAATTTGTGTAATAAAATATTAATCGAGCAAAATTAACTTTGTCGTTAAAAATATTACGACTATTGCTTGAATTTCAAACATGGGTTCGGGGGTTCGAGTTCGAGGCGGATACAACACAACCAATCACACCCATCTGGGTGTTGTCATACTTTACTGTCTCTTCACATTCAGTTTATCATTTTGTTGTCACTTTACTTCGTTATCTTTAAGGTGATTTCATATTACCGTATCTAAACAGTTCTCCCATTTCATGCACGTATCTATTTATTATTATGCATTTAATTCTTGACGACAGATCTAGAATTTTATTGATGTTCGTAAATATTTGTACACGTTTCTTCGCGGGCGTCATTTACATTTTGGCGATTCCATTATGATAACCGTTTTACTTTTTAACTCATCGCAAATGTTGTGAGCTCAGTCCATTCTGCCTTCTCCCATTGGCTGTTTGATTCCACGGAATCCTCCCACGATTGCGTTAGCCGTGAGAAGCATCGCGTGCTGGAAATAGAATGGCGAACGTCCCACCGGAGCGGGACGCTTTATCTAAAGAAAACATTTCAAAGACGAAACCGTTTCCATTGTCTCGTGGTATGGCTGTACAATTCGTGCAATGTCGTTTACTTGCACGTTATTATTTTCGTGTAAAATCCATATATAGTGAATTGATGCGATATTATATTTAAAAATTATCGATTTGAGATTTTTTTAAATACCTTCTTCGCGTCCGATGCTATATGGAGCGTTTTAAATATAAATTATATATATAGCGTATAAATTTTTGACATTCTTTTTTAACAATAGGAGACTTAATATTTGTTATAGAAATAACGTTTATTCAAATATATAACCTAATGTCCATTGTTAAATATGAAGTCAATTTATTTATTCTGTCCCTATAAAAAAAAAACAGATTTTAGTGCAAAAAACTCATCAAGGAATGTTTTGATTTGCTCTGTTGGACTAAATGTTTTACCATTGAGAAAATTTTTGCAGAGATCGGAATAAATGGTAATCACTCGGTGTCAAACTTGCCATTGGGCAGTTGATGCAACACGTGCTCTGGCATTATCTTGATGAAAAATGATACCTTTAGTGTTTATCAAATGTGATCGGTTTTTTTTAATTAATGCCTGGTTTAAATGATCTAATTGTTGACAATACTTATCGGCATGTATTGTCTCATTCGGTTTTAAGAGCTCATTATCACTATCCCACCACACACACAAAACATGACTCTTTTTTGGTGTTAGTTCAATGGAGCAAGTCAAAACATCCCTTGATGAGTTTTTTGATCTAAAATCCGATTTTTTTATAGGGATGGAATAAATAAATTGTCTAATAGGTGGGAAACAATCATATCTAACAATGGGCAATTATGTATTGGATTGAATAAACATTGTTTCTATAAAATAAAAAAAGTGTTTTATTGTTAAAATAATGGTAAGAGTTTATGCATCAACCTAATAATATTTTAGCTGTTGACATTTATTTCCACTTGGAAACAGCGGAGCTGTACAAATAGGTTTTTTTTTTATGTAAACGTATTGTTTTCTTTTTCTCTTTTATAGCCTCTTAAGAATGTTTTGTAGACTTAATTAAATACTTTAAGGGTCATTAGGCTTCTTTTTGGATCGTTAAAATTTGAAACATTTATTTGTTTAGCCTTTCATTGTGTACCTTATTTATTTTTTAGAGTCGTCAATTTCCCATTTTTCAGCCCTCTGACCCGAAAAGTGCCCATTTCCCCCCACCCTTTAGTTGTTTTCTTCGGATCTTTATCTATGTAATTTACAATTATGATTTAATTTGTAGGCAACTTTAGCGATCTGTGTAACGCTGTTGTTGTTGTTTCAGTTGGAAGCGTGCTCACTGGCGACATTGATGGAGTTCAGGTTGGACAGCGGCGAGTACTGCCAGGCCCAGCACAAATAGAGCGGCCGCAGCCGCCCGACTCGCCGCTCGCCGCCCGCCGCCCAGCGCCGCCACATGACGCCCGCTCACACCCGCCCAGCCCACCAAGCGCCCAGTGCCAAATCGTTAAGGTGAGGGACACGCGTCACACACACCCCCATGACGAGGCGAATGAAATGCAGATCTCGCCTTGAATCAATTATGCCTTTAATTGTTTATTTTTTTGTGACATTTTTTTTTCTTAAAAAAAATAGAGATGCGTAACAGGCGCGGTCGCTTCATACACGCTTTGGATGCTCCGCATCCTTGTGTTCTAGAGTTAAAAAGCTTTGGACTTTTTGTTTCTACCCGAAAACAGCACTGCTGCGAATAAATTTGTAGTCCTTTAGGGACCAGTCATAACACACACTTATGACACGGCGCGCATACGAAGCGAGTCGAAATACATATTACATATACATTCTCAATTTTCGAACATCTATGAATCGCGTAAACACACCGATACCAGCAACAGTGGATTCTATTATCGTTCCGTATTCACAAAGTTTGAAAGTATTCGACTTTCGCGCATGCGCATTTAGTTTCGTCTGTCAAGGTCTTCGAATACTGTATACGCATTCGGTAACAGCATCCAACGTACAAAACAGGACTTAAATGCTTATTGGTATAATGCACAGAATAGCATACATATTACGAAACTAGCGGATTGTTTTGAGGAATTTGTTTGTGTGACACATTTTTGACAGCTTAACTAGAAGCCGAATTATTGAAACATTGAATATCCTTCAATTAACTATTTAATTCATAATTTAAATAAAAAATTAATACAGAAAATAACACGGATACTTCACCAACATATTCTAAAACTGTAAACGAAAATAGTGAATTGTATGAGTGTATAATTGAATCATTAATGCGGAAAAAAACACATTCTGGAGCATTCCTTCTACAAAACGTCACCGACCGCCACTGATGTGTACACGGAATACATGTCATATCATTATTCTTTCTATTTTCAAACTAAGCTAAACGCTTGTGCTGTGAAAATAGAACTGACTTGATGGCCTCCTGGAACGAGGCTCGAACCTCCGACCACTAGATCACTAGGCGAGTACCGTAACCACAAGCACGTCATTATCCTCATTGCGCCTCTCCTATACAAGCTGCGCGTTCTTCCACTGTTTTACTAGTATATAAAATATGTGTGTAATTGTTTCATCGTAGTGAGCATATGTGTGTATGTTAGTGAATGTGTATTAGCAATGAAATGATATTTTCACTAGTATATAAATATAATTTCACTGCTCAGCCAGTTTAGATTTAGAACATTCATTTTAAATCATACATTGGTTCGAAAAAATATAATTACAATTTTTATCGATAATAAGCAATATTTTGATATAATAAGATAGATGAATAATTTTTTCGTATTTTAATCGACATAAACACGTATATTAAGCGAAAACAAAAACAAGCAAATGGACGTTTGGCAACCGTCAATGAGCAGTTTTAAATTATATTTTCATTTAGTCGAAATATATATCTTCCGGGTGAAAATGTATTCGGATATGATTTCACTAAAACGCCGGTGAAAATATAACTTCACTGGTGGTTAATACACATTCACTGTAACATCTGTACAGATAAAAAAATCTTTAAATGTTTCTTGAAATGAGTGGCATAAAACAGAAACATCCCCCATATTGTGAGATTTGAAAATTAACATCAAACTTTCATTTCTATATTTAAAATGAGTGGTCAAATCCACGCTATGGCTAGAATATCAATTACAAATATGTTTATTCCAATTTCATCAATTGCAATGTGGCAGTTTTGCATTTAAACCTCTCAATTAGTAAAAAGAATTAAATAATTAAATTTTCTAATAATGGTTGCGCGAATCACATTGCATATAATATTCAATGTTTATAATAGCGCATACCTGATTTTTTAAATTTTATTTATTTATTTACTTATTTTCATCCATTCCCTGTCCTGTGAGGATTGGCGATTCCTTGCTAAGACTTTCTCTAGTCTCCCTTTAACCCTTTCTACCCCCGAATTATTACATTTAAATGCCTAGCAATATTCTTTAAACATAAAATAAACAAAATTTAAAAAAAATCTAAGTATATTGATAATTCTAAGTTCAGTCAGACCTTACATGACGTACACAAAAAATAAAAATATTTAGCATAGTGGAAAAAATGGTAAAGAAATATTCTAAAACATTAAAAGAATTAATGAAAATTTAAGACAAAAAAAATTAGTTAAAATAATTATTAATAATCAATCACAAGGAATGAATAGAACGAATGTTAGTAATCTAATCTAAATAAATCGAGTATATATAGACTATTATTTATGTAGACTTAGTAGTATCGTCAGAGAATTAACACCGCAGTGAGATATATGACTAGATAAAGTTGATGGTACTTTAAAGTACCGCCAGGGTAGAAAGGGTTCAGTTCTTCTAAAATGGAAATAGGAGTTTCTTAAATCGACAAAATGTCTCTATTAAAGTGTCTGCTAATCAGATGAAAGCCTTCTTAAGACCGTTTTCTCACATTTTTGCATTGTTCGTTTTATGATGGGAGTACTTTGTAGAGTTTATGGTAGAGTTATTTTTGGATTACCTCGACTTACTTTCCGACGGTTCGCACCGCGTCGCCAAAAGGGTTCGGGGACCTTCTATTTGTGCACAACAGTTCAAGATGACACGACGATTCCGTGTAATGAAGATTAAATCAATCTTTTACTTCAGCAATCTCAACCTGAGCGATTCGAGCGCGCGGTCCGATGTTATGTACGTGACGTTTGGACTGCTCACGTTAAAGACGCGCCTCGCTAGCGTGAAACCCGGAATAAGGGTGAACCGCGTAATTTAATATACGATAGATGTATTTTGAATCGAATTATTATGAATTGAAATTTAAACAAACTTCATCTCAACTTAACGACATAATTAATTATTAAATTTCCACGATTTTACAAATTTGCAGACATAATAGTGTATATGTTACAATGTCAATCAATTTTACAAATGTTTGTTTGAATAATGAACAGTTCGTCCATTCGTATCGGTGTATATTTTTATAATTTTTATGATAAACAAAAATACACAGCGGATTTGTTTGTCTTCTACCTTAATGAGAAAAATGACCAATGTTTGTTACAATCGTCCCACCTTACCCATCTTTCAACATACGGAAAAAGAGAAATTTCTAGAAATGATCGATCAAACATGCCTGACGTACCTAAATATATTTATTTATTTATTTAGTTTCCGCTTATAAAATACGAACATTGCAAAGAGTAAAATCTGAAGAAATTATCGACAGTCAATCTCCATACATCATCATGTAAACGTTGTGTATATTATAATATGTTATCAGAACTCCACGATATGGAATTGTGACATGAAAATTGTCAAATTATTACACGATAACAGATATTGAAATTTTTGCCAATAAGATTTCAAAATATAATTTATGAAACTAAATGTTAAATTCTCTGTCGTTAAATGGCTAATGAATAAACATGAATATTTTGCTATAGCTGGTAGAATCGACAGAAACGCTACTTTGGTGTTTTTTCTCGTTTACATTTGACCACATTACGCGCGTTTTTGACATAATATAATAATTAAAGATTCGTTTATACATTTGTTATTAAATGAAACTCGCTCAAAACGCGGAATTTCAATTTGACACGCATAAAAAATACGTACATAAATTAATTTTAAAATTACCGCACCAGTTCGTTTTTGTTTCATTATCAAAGGGCACGGGGGGCACTTTTTACTAAAACACAATCAGACATTATTAGGCCTAGATTACCCCCACTGCGGATATTGCCGAATGATTTTTTGACCTGGCGTTATTTCTAGTACATATTTATTACCGCGCCAGTCTGACCGGGGGGGGGGACTCACCGTGCGGCGACGTCACGGCCCGCTGTCAGTCAGCGCCGTGACCTTGGCACAGAGTGCAGGATGCATTGGCAGCCGAAAATCATTTCGAAATGTCTTGTCCATGTCGTGGCTCGCGCAATCGGGAATAGAAGTCCGTCAACAGAGTCCATAAATACAGCGGGAACGGGGAAGACGTACCCGCTGTCCGCCGCTCGGTCACTCTCGACTGGTAGTTCGCTATTTGCTATCCTCCCGGTGACAGTTTTGTTGCGAAGAATGGCCATCATTTTTTTAATTTTATTTTGTCAACGAGTCTATTTTTGACATTTATAAATATCGATGTCCGAAAATAAACAAATAAAAATCATGATAAAAAATATTTTTTTAAAACCACTTCTGTTGAATCGTTATTAATATGCCGCATTCCAGGGCTGTGAGTAAAAATGTTTCGTTAAAAAATTATCTTAACATGTCAATTTTACAAACACAAAGTACACATAGTAAACATAAACCATCCGATAAACATCAAACATAAACGACATGTATGATCTATGTTAATATATTTTTAAAATAAATTTAAAATCTTTTAATTTTTTTGTGAATTTAATTATTAAATACTTCTTATAATATCAAATGTAATCGACATTCATTCCTTACGATGGAAAGTCAGAACCAATTTTTGTTTCAGATGAATAGAAATGAATTATTATATAATATATTTTATTACTCAAAGTAATTAGTAGTAAAATATCCCAAATGTATTCATACAATTTTATAAATGTTATTTTAATATTTTAACACTTTATTATTTTAGTTAGATTTTTCATTCTGATGAAGGAATATTTTTTGTTTTGAAACCGTTGTATACAAATAACTCGATGGTTCATAAAATAAAATAAAGTTAATAAACTATTAATTATATCATCATATGTTTCAAATTTGTCATAAAATCACATATCAGGTTTCTACAAACAGATTCTATAATATTTTCATAATTTGGTGACCTGATTTGTTGATAGGTATCATTCCTTCTGAACTTTTGTTATGTTTCTACTGCCAACATTTTCAAAGTCAGTATTATTAATTTTCTAAAATAATGATATTATTTTGATTTTATTTTGCAAATTAAATCGAAATACAAACTACTGAATTACAACAGCTACCTTTTGTAGTCATTTGATTTTTTCAAATGAAACTATTTCAAATCATCTGCGAATGATATTTTTTTTATCATTCTATGATTTAATCAATTCATTAGGTTTTTAGGTTTATTTAAATAAGCGTTTAGTGGTTTACATTATTAAACCTCGTAAATTTTCAGATAAAATCTTCGGAATTACCTTGTATAATGACTCTTCAAAATTACTAAGGTCAGTAATTCTATGTGTTGGTTCTCTGGTGTCCGCTATCCGCTGAGCGAGCTTGACACGTTGGTCCACACCGCAGTAAAGGCCGTTTAGGCTTAATTTGAATATATTATGTAGTAACAATTATTATCAATTTGATCTGTTAGACTGTAATTAATATTAATATTTATTTGTCCAACATTTCAATATATGACCTACGATTAGTTGTATTAATGACAATATGATGTGTCCTCAATGTTGATGAGAGTTTTGTTTGATTTTCAGTTACCTATCGGGATCGGGAGCACCGCCCAGGCCGAACCATATCGTTATCGTTAGTGGCTATTTTTAAGTTATTTAACACAAATTTATGAGGAATTCAAAAAAGTTTCAATAACTTGGGGAAACAATCGTGACTTTACAAAGTGGCTTTAATTTAATTTAATCCCAACTGCCGGCAAGGGTCGACTATCTGTCCCGGAGTCACATTCTTTGTGCCAAGTTCCGTGTTGCAAGTTTCTTTTTTTACTTTTGTACTGCAGTGACATCATCTGTGTATCTACTATATAAAAGTGTCATCAACTAATTAAGTGGACCGAATTCATTATTTTAAAAAACATTGCATTTTTAATATTAAAATCGTTGACTTGGATTGTAAAATTAAAGACTGACCGGCACATACCTCTTTTTGGATTTAAACAATAAACATTTGTGATTATATATAACTTCCTTTAAATCACTCGGTTAGGCAGTGTTAAACGACAGTGAGTGACATTCATCAAATCAGTGTGAATTACACCGGCATCAACATGAGGCAGAAGGATATTCGACCGGCTCCCGCCCTCATTGAGTTCAAGGGGATGAAGTTCCTCATCACCGATCGTCCGTCTGACCACACTATCCAAACCTACATACAGGTAATGTTTTCATTATTTATTTTTCTGTAGAATAGGAAATCCGGGAAAGCAGCAGAATAATTGGCAGATTTATCATAGTTTTATTTAGGCTTCATTCATGCTTTAGGACTTCATCTACTATTTTAAAAAATGAGACAATTAGTGAATTAAAAAATATTTTTCAGTCCTGTAAATAAATAATGATCAGTTTATGATTTTGCATGTTTTTTTTCCGCTACTCGATTCTGGTCACATTTCAAATGGAATCGTTTTAAAGAAAAATCAATTAACACGAAGAAATATTCTAGTCCTGATAAAATCTTATATTATAATTATTTTCTTTCATCATGAAACAAAAAATATTTAACAAGAAATGATTTTGCATCGCGGAAGAACAAATAAATGTATGGGTGGGGCCATGCGCTATCATAAAATTATTGACTATTTATGACTTTATGACACAACTTTATATTGAGTAGCTAACTGATAATAAACAATAGATACAGGGATGACGCTTGCCACATATCACCCTTTAAACCACAATTTTAAATAAATAGAATTACAGGTGTTTAAAGTTTCAATCATGACCATTTTAATTATAATGACATTGAAATATAATATAATATTTCAGACCCCATGGCCTAATGTTGACCAATTTCCATTATATTTCAATTGTATATTTACTAAAAGTTATACATAATTGCTATTCTCAAAATCAATTGTACTAACTTACCATCACGCTGTTTCGCTGCGGGGGTAAGCAGAGAGGATAGAGCGCCACACTCTCCACATTATTGTATTATTGAGGCATCTAACAGGACCATCCTCCAGTATCTGGTTTACCAGGTCGTGCCAAGTCTTCCGCGGATGTCTACTATTTCTGGTGTCATCAACACTTGCGTCATATATCTTCCTTACCATTCTGTCATTCGTCCGTTCCATATGACCAAATCACCTTAGTGATCCTTTCTTAATCTCACTCACTATATCAGCTTTACATTCTTTCCTTATTTCTTCATTCTTTACTCTGTCATGAATGGATCTGCCACACATACTCTTAAGCGATCTCATTTCTGTATTCAGTCTACTGTCGTTCCTCTTCTACCAGCTTCAGGCCTCACTTCCATACATCAATTGTAAATTATGGAAATTCAACAGTTTTATACAGATCTTCATGGAAAACATTGTTTTCTTAACTTTTTATATGGATTATTATTTTGTCTTTCTTTCAAGAACTATTTCGGATCACTTTTTTTTTTAATAACAAAATATGATACTATGCTCTACCTGTGCGTAACACATGCGTTGTCATGCACCCTGTTCTTGTGTTTAGCAATCACTTTGGTCATTCTCTCGATGTGGCTCAACCACCGAAGTCTTCCTATTTTTATAAACCTTGTAATTCTTACCTCATACAAAACATAGAGGTCATTGTTGTAGAGTCCATGCCAAAATTCGTTTTCTAAGACCATTAAATATTTTTCTCTCAAAAATGTTCAATACTCATTGATTCTTCTTAGTCTTGCATGTATAATGAGAACACTAAATATATGCAGCTGTAGTTATTAGTTAATTGTAGTTATATCATTTTAATTTCATTATCTTTCATCTTTCGGCTAGGATAATCCAACTTGTAATCTTGTAATTTATCTCCAAAATATTTTTTTTATTTGTGGGATGGTTTTCAGATAAACATTTGCTTGCTAAATAATTATTAATATACGTACATATGTTTATAGTAATATTATAGTATATCCTATAATTTAAATATATGGTAAAACAATACAACATTAGAACATGGCGTTTTTTATAACAACCTTACTGGAAAAAGAGTTAAATATTTTTTATAAATAGTTTTCGCTTCATAAATGTACCAATTTATAAACCGTATACTAAAATTAAAACACCACACATCAGCTATAGGCAGGTACATCAAAAAATTATTGAATTTTCTATCGATTAATTCAAATGTCAACACATATATGTATTATGTTAGAAGCTCGAGAAAGATGTTTATTCTGACAACCTTGAATGTGGGAAAACCGACCACTGTATTCTTGTCTCTTTTTTGAAGAATCTCTTGTCTCTTTCTTAAAATTAATGCATCTTTAAATTATTTGATATTGATTACAGATCGACTGTTGATCTCGCCTTGAAACGGTGAAATATGCAGAGAATACCTAAAATTTTACACTTAAAAAGTAAAGGAGTGTCCTAAATACAAATAAATATAAATTAATATGACTCACAGCCAAAGATTAAAGTAAAGACATTGATTAATTTAGAATAATCTATGGACGAGAGTCTTTCATCAATCCATAGAATGTGTTTTACTTCTTTTTTTTTTTTTACTCGCCATACATTTTTATATTTGTTTTGTATGACATTTTACGTTTGCCCCAAAAAAAGGCAGGATTTTTTCACATGGTGGAATCCATACCATATTTTCATAAAAACTTTTAAAAACAATTTTACTCAAAAACCAAAATAAATATTTGATTTATATATTTAACATTATAACTCATAAGAAATTGATAATGTTAATGAGAATAAAGTTATATAATTTACTAATGAGGCTGTATAATTTTATTTGTTTATTATGCTTGGTAATTTATTTGTATAATTTATATAAAATAGCTTTGAATACAACTTAATACTTAAGAAGTTTTATTGTTTAATGTCAACCGATTTCAAAGCAACCTCTGTCAGGGTCGTATAAAACTAAATCTAATATATCATTTTGTCTTTTTGATTTCTCTGATTATCTGGAGTCTCACCGTAAAACCCCGGGTTCCTGTTATACATGAAAAGAAAAAATAACATTAGTGTCAAGTGTCATCAAGGTTGTGGAAAACGGGCTTTAGTGATGTAAAACAGGCTTAAGTGTCTAACTATGAAACATACATTATTCTGAAACCCGTTTGTGTTAAATAATAAATGTCAAGTGGTCGTATACAATGTTATCTATATATATATATATATAGCGCTTGGTCGTTATTGCATCTGTATCCATTGTTATTGTTCTTTATCTTTAAAAAAATCTGCTAGACAGCAGTACAACATAGCAAAAAATAATAATATTTGCAGTTCAAAATGGTTTTATCCATATATTATTTCATTTCTTTATGTTCACATTTTTTTTTATAATTAAGTAATTTTTTTATTTTTGCAATAAAACTAGTCCCACAAAACATCTTTCTAGATAGCTCTAGATGTACATATGTATTATTTTACTAATATTTTGTTTTTCTCACTGGAAATAAATGTTATTATTAAAGCAATATAATAAGGGATTTCCACATTGAAATATAGATTTTACAGAAACCCTGACCGCTCAGCGAAGTGACCACAATATCAATTTGCAGGATCTAGCAGGAAGTAATTGGTGACAGCCAATTGCTTTTCTGCTAGTTTTATATTAATTATTTAAATGTCTAGCTACAAAGTTATTATTTTATATTTTATTGTATATTTTGTTTGAATTGAGATATATTTTATCTCTACAATATACATGTAGTTTATCCAATTTTCCATCAAGCAATGATAAAGATAGACAAATTTTACATTATCATTTGGTCCTAGTGTTAAGACATTCGACTAATGACCAAGTGGTAGGGGACACAATCCTCATCTCGGAAACCACCAAGTTAATTAATTTGGTAGTATATAATGCAGTCAGTGGAGTGTAATAGGCACAAACCTTGGTTATTATGCTGTTACCGTCAATGCTAACTAACTATACAATAGGTATACTAGATATCGAAAAAATGTTAAAAAAATTATTCTAATTTTGAGAACAATTCTATCAATTTAAATTTAGAATATAATTGTCAATTTATTTATTTAAAACAATACAATTTATTTTATTGCTCCATATCATATTTTGCTTTTGATTTCGCTTAAAATATTATCTGCGATTTCTCCTCCAGACAACGGATTTAAAATGTTTCATTAACAGTGCTAAAAATGTATATTTAAGTAACTAATTTACAAATTACCATAGCCGAAACTCAACAGAAATAATTTTATTTCAACATTTCTTTTAATATTGGTAATAATCTAACTTAATAATTTCCCAAAAAATGCAAACTTGCTCACTTGACAGATACACAAATATTTTATCTATGCAGACACCGAAATACGGAATGACTGCGAATGACCTTGGAATGGTTGGAATACACTATGAAAACAAAACGTTTAGTCTGTCAAGCAAAACAAATATGTAGGTGTACATATTTATACAGTTTTCAGTAAGAATTTAGTCCCTTTCGAAGACAGCAGAATTAAGCACAGATTGTTTAAAGAATGCAGAAAATTGGCAGGCATGAAGATGCCAACATAGGTTGAGTAAGAAAATATTTAGTTCAGTATGATTCCCATACGGATTGAACTAACATTAGTTAGACACGTAACAATGCGTACATACTGGAAAATTGCCTACCAGCATGGCCATGAAGTTGTACACAAATAATTCACAATTTTTCGGAATAACCCACTGCTAGACAAAAATCTGGCCATGGTTAATAATAATAATAATAATAATCATGCGTTTATTCCAGCGTGATCGGGTTTTTTTTTATGAAAACTCGATTCGCTATAAAAATAATACATATAATAGAATACATTTAAGTAAAAAAAAAAATATTTATATTATAAAAAGATAAACAAAAAACGAAAAAAAAGTTCACATATACATGATGTGACAGACTTAGTCCACAATATTTTATAGGTGGATACAATTATGAGTCAAAAATGTTCAAGGAATGTGTGCCTAATTTTAACCATGTCAGAGATATAAGCTTTTCAAAAAAATCATAATTATGTAATTATTTTGATTAATTGGAACATTTTATTAATTCCAAATTAAATAAAAAAATAATTTATGTTGGATGATTTAGAATCCGAAGCAAAGATATAGATTAATAATGGACAAATTAAGACTTAAAGCTTAACATATTTTGTAAGAAATTCGAACAATCATATTTTCCATAACAGTGTAGGATTTGCACATATTCCTTGAACATTTTCGACTCGTAATTTAGTCAGGTATCCACCCATAAAATATTGTGGACTAGGTCTGTTACACCCTGTGTATATATATATATAAACAAATTATAAATACTACATTTCGGTCACAGCTATTATTGTATCTGTAGCTATTCTGTAGTCGTTGCCATACTCTGGTCAGGGAATCAGCTTTCCATGAGAGCGCCGCTTGCACTAGAGAGTTGGTGCTGGGCTTCAGCCCCAGCTCTACACCCGCAACTCGATATCTCAAAAGTGGAACAAATCCATGTGTCGAATCAATCTACAATAATGCGCCAATCCAAACAGTATTCTCTATGAGTTGTTGTACTGAATTTGGAGACGGTTGTACATCACTTACTTGTATTTTGACCAGAACTCGTAGGTATACATGCTGGTGATGAATGATTTAAACAGGATCTTCTTCACCTCTTTACTGCATCTGTAGAAATGCCGTGACAGCATATTTGCACGAACTCTCAACTGTCTCCTCTGTCGTTCTGTCATCATCATCTTGTCCATTTTCATTGAATATATATATGGCCAAGGTATTTGACTTTATTTTTAATGCTCAATTTCGTCCTGTTTAGCCACACGGGAGGGATATTATCTGGTCCTTTTTCATATTTGAACACCATTATGACCAATTTGTTGAAATTGTATAAAATATTGTGTTTACTGGTTGATGTTTCGCGTATCTGTAAAAGGTTTTCTTATCACTTTTATAGATGGCGCCAATATAACCATATCATCAGCACAACTAATGTGGTTCACATTTGTCCCGCCCATGTGGTAGCCAATTTTTGTATTGGATAGTGGCTCGCTCAATTTGTCCATGTATATATTAAAGAGAATTGGTGACATGCACATGCCCTGCCTCACCCCAGTGCGCAGGTAAAATAGCTCGAGTGGACGCCTTCCCACCACACTGAGTTCTCTTGCTGCCTGTGTCACCTGTCAAGTATGTCTACAATTGGTTGAGAAACGTTTCGCTCGCTCAGTTTCATTCATAATTTGTCGTATCTGACATGGTCAAAGGCTTTGCGCAAATCTAGAAAGCATGCATATATCGTGGTTCTTCGACTTTTGAAATAGTCCACAAATTGCTTTATGACAAAAATCGCATTATCAGTTTATTAAATTTCATATATGTCTGATATTTAGACGCCCAATGTTTTGGATTGGTTATTTTTGTTGTACTATTCCAGAACTTTTTAAAGTCTTTGCTTTGAAATTGTGAGGCAATTTTATCGTACTTCTCTGGACGCTTCTTAACTATAAGCCATGCGATCATTTCATCCACAAATACTATGTATATGGTTACTGATACAACTATCACTAATGGTGATTTTTGCTGCAGTAACTGATCGATACGACTCTTCTTATATGTAATCTATGATCAAGGTTGTCACAACTGTTTTCATCATTAATTCGTTCCGATGTTTCGAGTTTAATATTCTTCAGTAGAATTTCCACTGTCACAAAATAGTTTTCTACTTGAAATTTACTTTTCGGATTCCACCTTAATGCATTGGGCTGAGAAGGTAAACAGTGTAGAATCTGCGCAACGCATGATGCATTACCTATTTCGATAGTCTCCGACATTGGTCTGTGGTTCGTCCAGTCAATATAATTATCGATGAAGATGTTAGTAACCTTTTTATATATATTTTTGGTTGCAATGCAGTGATCCAGCCAAGTGGTGGCACCGTGTGCATCACTCAGATATGTATAGCTATCCATGGGAAGTGTCAGCAAGTCTGTAGTTATTTTCTGAACAAAACATGGTTAATTCATTGCCAAATAAAGATACCAGAGTCGCATTAAAATCACCAATCATAACACAGTTTGCATGGTCTTTTCAACTATAGTGTGAATTTTTTATAGCAGCTAGAATCTTATAGGGTATTTTCATAAGATTAGGATTATTTAATTTATTTTTATTTCCCAGAATCTTTGAATGCACAGCTTTTTTGCTTGTATGCAGTACACGCCCCTGAATGTAGTAGCATGACTATAATATTTAGTAGCGGCAGTCTTTTATAATCTATTTGTGAAGCGAGTGACACATAACATAAAGTGATGAATTTTATGTTTAATAAAAATCTATTAATTTATCTCCCAAAACTGTACAATGGTTCTCTCCAACAACTCTATCAATAAACATAGTGCTATTTCGCTTTAAAATAGATCTTCGAAAACAGATATTTAGAAAAGTTTGGAATCGCTTACTACGTTGATAGAAATCATTAAAGTTGGAGACCAACTTCAAAGAACATAGGCTTCAGAATGCTCCAAGATCAAGACCCTTATTAACGGTAAAAGCGGATATATTTACACATCAAATATGGATTGAATTAATGCTTTTATTTCGACTTCAAAAACATTGATGTTTTTTTCTTTCTTTTAATGTGAAAAAATATTTCTGTGCCGTGGTTTCATGTTAAACGAGTTCCGCCGTATATGTAATATAATTTTTTTTTTACTCAATTCAATATACATGCTTGTTGATGTTGTGCACGTGCGTTAACACTAATGCCAATATGTATAACTATGGTACCCGCAAAATTATTATCTATACTGTTAAAATAGCTTGTAAACATTTTCCTTGGAAACAATGAGAATGTACAACCAATATTTTTATAATTAAAATTTTGTATGTATACGAAGTAGTATATAAATATGTATGGTTATTGAGGGGTTATTACAAACACTTTGTTACTGTTGTATCAATTGGTACTTTCGATAATCGATTTTCTTCTTTTCTTGTTGGTTAGTTTTTGTTGTTTAAAACATTTCAACAAATCTGATCTATCTGATTGTACCAGGTCTTTTGCAGACGCCTCCATTGCTGTTGTCCTTAACACTTGCCTCATATATTTTCTTTACCATCCTCTTCTTACTCATACACATTTCACATGCTTAAACCATCTCGGCAACCCTTTTTTATAATCTACCTACTATACTCGATATTTAATCATATCAACATATCTCATGTTGAAAATAAATGTATCACTGTGAAATTTATCATTTTTCTATAATGAATTACAGCTAACATGACCTTAGAACCTAGGCGTTGTGCAAAAACTCGTTCTTTTCTAATTACTCAATATATTGATTTTTTAAAACTTAAAATGCTTATACTGAAAGGTTGACTTTTTCAATAGTGTCTCTTTTGTTTTCAAGGTACAATATGTATTCATCTATTCTAGATTATTATTTGATTAAAACATGAATCTGCTCAATTTTCAATCTATAAATAGTTAAAAGTACCTAAACACAAATGGTGAATGCACTAAGTTTGCTCACAGGGGACATTAATAACCTTTTTAAAATGTTTATGTGATATAATTAGTTTAGGTATTAAACCAGTACACCAATGCCTCGCTAATACGGCTGTTCTTTATATGGCTTTTCGCTGTAACAGTATTTTAAAATTAAAGTCCATTTTCAATTTGCAGCCCAAAATTCAATGTACGGCCAAAAAATATGTAAAATATGCGCAGCGGGGACATTACATGGCTGTTGACGTCACAACTGTCTAGCCATTGATAGGAGAGTGGACGTCATATTTATCATTGTTACAGACAACAGTTGGCGTCACTCGGTGACGAGCTGTCGTTCAACGTCATTGTTAATATTCTTATATTTGAGTATATCCTACAATACATATTCCATATGTTTCGTGTTAATTTGGAGCATTGTTGTTATGTAGTATTTTTAAATCTTTTTATTGCATAATATATTTATTTGAAATAATATCCCGTGTTTGAGGGCAAAATGTTAATGTTTTATTGATATAATAGAACACTTATTTTTTTATACAATTGTAACGGATCTTGTGGGTTTGTAGATAAATAGATAATTTATTTTACTACATTTCGCTTTACGGCCAACTTTCCCGGAACATATCGAGGCCATAAAGCAAGGTATTGGTGTATTAATAATACTAGAGGTAAATATTAGAAATTCATTATTCGGTCACTGGTTCATCAAAATTCAAACAAAAATTAAATCATTCCTGAATGTAGTAAATATTTACTTATCTATAGTTTTGTCAAGTTGTTGATCACCTTATTCATTGAAACACAAGAGTTGTTCAATTGTTAGACTGGACAGCATTCACTGTGGAATAAGAAATGGCTCAAGCATGTGTCATTAATTCCACAGAAAAGCAGAGAAGCACGAATGCCTGCAACTTTTCAATTTGTTTAAACTTCATCTCTTGATGTTGTTAAAAAATTAAGATCAATTTAACTATTTATTTTCATGAAAAATTATCGGTTTACAGGAGCTGAAGAAACACAAGGTGTGCACTGTTGTCCGAGTATGTGAACCCAGTTATGAGACATCCCCGCTACTGACTGAGGGCATTCAAGTCAAGGATCTCGCCTACGATGATGGAACCTTCCCACCCACTAATGTGGTTGAAGAGTGGTTTGAGACTCTCAGGCAAAAGTTAGTATTTTTCCAATTAAATGAAATGTTGATAGAAAAAGAAACCCAAATATAAATATTATTATTATATCTTATAGTGATTATTTATAAAATTGTATTTATATTTAACCATGTTTAAACCACTGTGTTATTTTTACGTGAACGGTTTCGATACTATCTTCGTCAAAACTGGCATACAACTGAACTATTATTAATTTTACTATAATACTACTAATAATACTAAATTTAAATAACATCCATTACGAAGTGTAGGCAGTGAAGCAGTAGGAATAGGAAATTTATTAAGTAGCGGGTTGTTTGTAATGTTTAATTGGTTATTAATTATATTGAAAATATGAATTAAATATATTAATTAAAATGATATATTTATAAAATCAATTTTATCAAAAAATATTGTTGTTGCGCCACTGGGATTCGAACTTGGATCTCTTTCCAAACCGGGGAATGTGCATTATCCAACTATGGTACAGCGATGATATTTTTAGTGACAAATTTTCGAACCTATATGTTACCTTTTTGATATGAATACATTTAATCGTTCCATTATTTGAAAGAGCCATCTACCTTATTTTTACGGAATCTCAAATACCTTTGAGTAATCTGATAGCAGACGCTAGAATTATCAATTCATTTTTATTAAATTTTGGACACATTAATACAACTTTATTATTAGAAGGAACACGTGTGATATATGATATTTTAATATTATTATTATTATTAATTTTCATATTTAAAATATCACAGACCTATATTCTGAATAATTATATTGAACTTAGTGTAGAGTGATTTTTTAATTTCTAGAAATTCTAAATTTTTATTATTAATGTGTAAAATTTCAATGCTGTTTTATTTTACAAAAGGTAAAAATAACACAGTGGTTTAAATAAAGTTAAATATAGATACAATTTTAAATTATGTCTAACCACAAAGTTAACGCTACAATATGATTATTTATAATTTAGCAAGCAATCACCGGTGTACATACGAGAGACTAAACTAACTCCCAACAGTGAAATCTCAGTTATCAACCATTGTTACAGTTGAATACCAATCACTAGTTTTAGATATCTTTGTAGAAAGCAATCACTTTGTGGTTTGACATATTAGATTAAATAAAAGACAATCACTTTGTACGAAACCACGAATTTATCAAATTCGTGGTTTCAAACAAACTAGTTTTAGAGTACACATGTCTTAAATCTTTGGTTTTATCTTTTATTTTACAACAAATGTCATTGATTTTTGTTTTTTTGAAAAATGTTATAAAATATCATTGGTATTAAAATTTAAACTTGTAATGCAAAAATTGACAATGTCCATTCAAAAATTATCAGAATCTGTAACTGAGTAACCTAATGTTACTTGGTTTTTTTTGTTGTTGGGTTTTATTTTCATGCCAAGAACAATTATATCGTAGAGAGCAAATTTTATTGACTATTATATATGTATATTCATTTAAAAAAATTAAATGAATCAACTCGAAAAAGATATCAGAAAAAATATTTTAGTTGCTACCAGGATATTCTAAAAAGCTGCAACTTCACAACAATAACGTGATCACTGTAAAAAAATAATTTGAATTGTTTAAATTGAACCTTGTTTGGTCTTAATCAGCGACCAAGAAGTCAGATGATTGATCCTCATCCTGCAGGGCCGAGATAGTACAAACATAGTTTGACAAAAATATAAATATTTCATGCTTCGATCTATTTTTAAAAAAATTCAAAAATTATCATCTTACTCGTAACTGCATTGCTGAAGATTGTAATCCCTTCGAGAAGTCTCACAGTTGACTTTTTCTACAATAGAGACCCCCTGCAACAACACTGTATATCGGTTTTTATAAACGTTGCTAGATAGATGGACTTAAGATAGTATTTTTATTTATTTTATATAGTTGTCTAATATACCATTGGATGCCTAAGAAGATATAACAATGTTGTGGCATTCATAACCTAGGTGTTCTCCATCATTCATGTAGCAGAAGAGCAGAGAGCATGGAAATGGATTAAATATAACATAAACATACTTTGCGCTTAATTCTTTTGAAATACGAAATATACTTTATAATTTTTTTTTCAGAGCTCAAGAAGACCCTGAATCCTCTGTAGCTGTCCACTGCGTGGCTGGACTCGGACGAGCTCCGGTCATGGTCGCCCTCGCTCTCATAGAACTTGGACTCAAATATGAGGAAGCTGTTGAAATGATCCGGGAGTAAGTTCAATTATTAAATCATATAAGGTATCAGATGTAGCTCACTGGATAAATCAAAATCTATAAAACATTTTAGAAATTCATTTAAATAGTAAAGCCAATCTGTTGTGAAATTTGGGATTTATATTATGCTTTTCTGTGAATAAAGCGCATTCGTCTTTCTTTCTCGTGCTCCCTGAGTGTCTTATGAATAAATATATAACTATGAAAAATGTTTAAAATTGTACTTCACCAAATAAATGCCCAGTGTAAAATAAAAATACATGTGTTCTTGAAAATGTCAATAAATTTTCAGTTTGATCATCAAGGACATTCTCACAAAATACAAAGGCAGGGAGGTTTTAGGTTGTTAAAGCGGTTGGGATATACAGCATGTAACAGACCTAGTCTACAATACTTTATTGGTGGATACCTGACTAAATTACGAATCAAAAATGTTCACGAGATATGTGTCTAATCTCAACCATGTCAGAGATATAAGCATTTAAAAAAAATCGTAATTATATGATTATTTCAATATTTTATTGATTCAAAATTATATATTGAATATAAAAAAATTAAGGTTTGGAGCCTGAAGCAAAGATATAGATTAATGATTGAACAATTTCGCAAATATTTATTTCAAAGTACTTCAAGCTTAACACGATTTTGTAAAAATTTCAAACAATAATATTTTCCGTAACAGTGCAGAATTTACACATATCCCTTGAGCATTTTCAACTCATAATATAATCAGGTATCTATCCATAAAATTTTGTGGACTAGGTCTGTTCATTCTGTATAAAGTATTAAAAAAAAAATATATGTAGTATATTTGACTACTCAAGATATGTGCAGTGTGAATTTAAAAATATGGACACTTGAAACAAATGAGTGAATTCCAAATAATGGACCCGGTAGCAGGAGAGTGTAACAGTGAGTGATGAGTAGATCTGGCAGGTTTAGAGTAGGTTAGTCAGTAAGGGTTCAAGCATCTAGGATAGGAAACCCCGTAATCATCATATGCTGATGTGGTGCAGTTTGCATCTGATAAAAAATTATCTTTGTAGCATCAACCATATTTGTAAGTTGCATACATTTATTTGTCTATTTTAAAGTTGGTCGAGATAAAGAAATATGTAAAATTTAATAACTGAATATATTTATAATTGCAGTAAACGTCGAGGTGCAATCAATGCCAAGCAGTTATCCTACTTGGAGAAGTACCGCCCCAAGTCCCGACTGAAGAACAAGAATGGACACAAGAACTCTTGCTGCGTTCAGTGAGCGTCTTTCGCGTCCACGCTTCAGCCGATAACCGATTAAACAATATTGTATATTAAATACTTGTCTGAATATCCAATGTTTTAACACAATTTGTCCAAAATTGTTACATTTGATTCTTAAAATTTCATACTATCTGTACTGTGTCGATAAATAATCTTTTATATTCAATACTATTTGTCCATTTTTATTACATAATAATATAATAATCACTGTAATTGAACTAATGACCATCGGAGGTGACAACGGTTAATATAGTAGGACACTGGAGGAAGTATCACTTGTAGGAAAATAAATTGTCATGCCATTTTATTTGCTTTATCTACAATATTCGCTTTCACATATTAACAGTAGGATCACAAGTGAATGTATATTGATAAAGTTTGGTGTATCATAAATCTATAGAAATTGATGATTTGTAAGTGATAGTTAATGAAAAGAATGCCACATCCTGTGTTCATAGAACAAAATATCTAGCTTATGTTAATCAAAACCCAATTATTGTTATACATATACTTAACAATATTGTATATTGCAAGCTGTCAGTGTATTTATTGAGTTGGAACAACACTACTTTGTAAGCAATGTTTCTCGGATTAAGTTGTACCGAAGCTGTCTGGTAAAGTAAGGTCAAATATCTAAGTATAATAATTGATAAAATACCAGCAAATGTTGCATATAGCCGGGTGAGCTATTGTTATATTTAAAATGAGCATCGTGTGACATAAGTTTTCTGCATTAAGCGTATGTATATTTTATTGCATTGAGTAGGTTTTCTAAACTTCTTACTGGCGTATGCAATGTGCTGCACGGCTCCCGGACTCTGGCCAGCGCCATCCTTTTTCCATCAAATAATTATTTCATTGTTTTCTCATTACAACAAATGAATATCAAAACCTTATCAAATGGATACCTACTGTCGACATGTGTAATTTCTCATTTCAATTGATCTGTTCACAAATGCGGTGGTCAGAGTTCAGAGGAAGCCGAAAAGCACTCGCGTCAAAAAATACGTGAATAGTATAAACAATAAAGTAACACTTGCTAAGAAATTGATTTCTTCCTGTTATATGGAATTGCAAGGATCAGAATATACTTGGGAAAAATGAACAGATAAATGTATAAATTGCAGTAATTAATGACTAATAATAAATTTAAAGATTTTACCATTATATATATATATATTGTGACAAAAATAATTATAGGTACAATTATATTTTTTGTGAAAAACAATATTTACTCTTTTTTCTTACTATATGATTTATATTGTATTATTATATTTATGTAATTTTTTTAAGTTTGGCTATAAATATTGTGTATTCATCAAAATTTATAAGTAAAAAAAGATAATTGACTCGTGGATCTTGTCAATTGGAATTGTTTGTGAGACTAGCCTAGGGATGTGTAAACATTAGCAATTTTTAAAATTATTGACATTTAATTCGTCAGCCATCTCTATTCAGTTCCCGCAAGTCCGAGGCATGTGAAGGTAACCTCTGACACGACCTGCATCGGGATCCGATCTGTGCTGACTTCAGTCTTCTTACAGTTTGTCACTTAAAGGACGCTCATTACGGAGTGTTCTGTGTATCATTTTTTATTTAAATGGAAAATGTAGATGTATAAATAATAATCAGTTTTGTCATAAAATGCTTCATGTGATTCACAATAAAACGTAAAGTGGCGATTTTCCTCAATTACATTAATTTTTATTTTATACCCTTAAATTCCAAGGAAACGCAACGCGGTGGCAAGTGGATATTTATAGATTTCATAAACAAAGACAGTAAAAGTTTACAATACAAAAAGAAAGTATATTGAGTGCTCGCATCTTATTAATAATTGATTCTCTCTAATGTCCTGAGGGAATGCTACAATATAAATATTAGGAAACAGCATGAAATCCATCAGTTTTTATATCTGAACCAGTACAGATTAATAATTGGTAATGTAATTCATTCAGCTCTCACTCCATGGTTTGATAATGCAAACATAATCTAACCATGGAGTGAGAGCTAAATGAAACTGAGGGAGCAATGCTGATAGCCAGCAGTTTATTTTGCTCTGATTAACATATTAGATGGGTGGGTATTTAATTTTAGAATTAGAAAAGGGATGTTTAATTTATTAATTATCTTCAAGAATTGAGAATAAGTGAAAACAAAGTTTGTTGGATAATAAACTTGAACTTTATGTAATAACACTTGATCAATTAAAAGACCTTCATACCAGGGAGCTGATGTCATCTGCAAGACAGTGTTCATCAAAATCGTAAATTCAATTAATTAATTTAGCATGTAACAAATCTTTATGATACATTAAAATGTTAAGAGCCTGAATCGGGTACCTGAGCAATGTTCCCTCTAAGGTGTGCGGGTGTGCGTTCCAACACGGTTTGGCATCATAGCGCGCACACAATTTTTATCAATATTTCTTCTTCATGTGCCGTTTTTTATCGAAGGTTGGCGACCATACTGCAGTATGTTGATTTATCTTGGATGAGATCGCCAACATTTTGGATATGGAACCACTTTTTGAGGTTTCACAACCATTATAATTTCTTTCTACCTACGTCTCTGCTACCTTCTATCTTCCCCTGCATAATGATTTGTAAAATATCACATTTTTCATTATGGAAAATGATTATTATTAGTTCTCTTGACTTATTCATTAGTAATGTGATCAACCCGGGCCCTACCGTAACCTTATACTGGTATTGTAATATTTTTCTTATTTTCTCCCCCAGCGTACAAATAATAGCATTGGTCCTTAAAATTGCGCAAAAGATTTGTTTATGCGCATACCGTGATCCAAAATTTATTATATTCATATTTTTAGTAAAAAAAAACTTTAAGAAAGTATGTACCAATTTATAAGATAGTATGTGCCAATTATTTGTGGTTGGTTTTAAAAGATTAAAATAATAATAATAAATAAGAAAGTTAAATTTAGAATTTTAATCAGTATAAATAATAAAATTTAAAGGAATATTTTTTAAATCAGTACATTTTATTGGTTAGGTTGGGTTAGATTATTATTACGTTATAAAACCTGACCATCTATTTAAAATACAGACCCAACAAATGTTGGCCATTCTAAAATTAAACTGAGTAATTAAAAATGTATGAATATAGTAAAACTCCTAGCACATTTTGGAACCGAAACGAACACAAATAAAATATGTGACATTTTTTAATGTACGCATACCATGTTTTCATTTCTTAGATTTTTATTTTAATATTCAAAATTATAGAAGAAAGCAAATTTTTTTCAATTTTCAATAAGATGAATGAATTAACATTACAAATTACAGTGAGAACCTGATGTTATAAAACACGGGAAAGTGTAAATTGATAGTAGATAATCATAATTTTGATAAACAATACAATCACTCTCAATATTCACTTTTCTCTATTTTAGTTGAATCCCCAAACATGTAAAATTAAGTTTTTACTATATTTAATTTAATACATAATAATTATTACACAAGACAAGATCATGTTTCAAGTGATAAATTCAGAGTTAGCACACACTGAGGACAGAACAGTTGTACAACAGTTTAGTCGTTGTCAGACTGGGTGTACGAACAGTTTAGCCGTAACGCCCGCACAGTAATCTGTTATCAGTCTGAAAATGGATTTTGTAGAAATCACCCCCGCCCGCTTGTACTATCGGTCAACAAAGAAAATGCAAATTGGGTAAAGCGAGGGATTTTATACACTTTATGAAAGCCTTCACAACACCGCAGAAAGTTATTTTCATATTTTTTAATAAATATATAATATATTCAATGAACGCTAGAAATATCCTACGAAAATACAAATATTCGTATTTGTATAACGCAAGAAAGGTTAGCTGTTAGAAGTATAGAAAATACCCACAGTTTATTTTCTACATATTATACTTATTATTTTTTAATAACAAAATATATTTTAATAATAAAACATAAAAGAAAACAAGTGAATAATAGTATTTTCTGTATATAAATAAAATATATTATCAAAAAGATATAATACAGTAAAATATTGTTTGTTCGAAATTCGCCATAAGTCGAAGTTTTGAAGCAGAATGTGGTCCCTCTAGAAAGTTTTCATACTAAATTATGCTTATAAATTGAATGTTATTTATTCAAAGCTATTTTTGGACCCTATCAGATGAATTTGTCGATCTATTTTTCACCTAATTTTTTTTTTTTTATCAAATGTCCGTAATCTGCAAAATACGCATTACAAATTAACAAGAAAAGATTGGCAGCTGAATGATGAAAGTAAATACACGTGCGCTACGCGATGTGCCTGTCAAAGTCCATCCAAATGGGTAGTATCCGGCCCTATACTGATTCACGACACATAAAATTTGCATTGTTTGTTTTCTCACTCATTTTCAGTATACTAAGAAAGAGAGAAATATATTTTGTGCGAACTCGATTTTTAAATTTTTATCTTCCTTACTGTGACGCATTAACTTAGCTCGCTTGTTTTCTTTACATTAAAAAAAGATATCAAATATTATCTTTGCGACCTTATAGGTAATGTAATTTTCCCAGTTGCTGGTCTGCGAATGTCAGTGCTTGCCAATCTTCTGTTCCGTATTATTTAACCATAAATTAATAATACCATAATTTTTGTTGTTTACATAGCGTTTGTATATTTTGATGTACAAATGCTAGTTCGCGGTTGAGTTTCTGACTTTTCAATGTTTTAAAAATTATTTAATTTGTATTCATTTTAATACATAACTCTTTCTATTTAAATTTAGTGTCAAGGCATTTTGAAGAATACATGGTTGGCATTTCTCAGATCTTCTCGCATCTTCTTAATTAACATATAATAAGGCAATTGTTTGTATTTTTCTAATATTTACGTGTTACGTTACATTTTGAAATTCGCGAATGCATGGTTTGCGTTCCTCAGACTGTTTCATATTTCATTAAATTTAAATTAATACATTTAAATGATTTTGACTGATAATTCTATATTCTCGAAAATAGCTCCAATGCAAAACTCGTGCACAACGCCAACAGTGCCTAAAAAATCTAATTAAGTAATACAAGAGATTGACAAAAAATATTATCTTAAACAAAATTAAAGCGACTCCATTAATGATGTTGTCGACAATATTAAACATGATGACAGAATAAAAGGAGTAAGGAAGCGGCGAGTGAAGAAGATAAAAAATAAGACTTCACGGGGCAAGAGTGAAATGCCACCGCGACCACCACAAAACGTTTTAAAAGCACTGGAAACTTTTGTTGCTAACTTCAATACAGCGGAGAAATGATGGTGTTGACAAGTTCAACAATTATGTTGTTATTAAAAATGGCGCGAAAAAATAGATAAGTTACTTGCTTAAATTTATGCTGTAATCATGATTAAGTGGAAACAATCCATGTGACCAAGTGAAAATAATGTTAAATACTATTTATCGTAATTTTCTATTTTTATTGATTTGTTTATGTTGTATTTTGATAACTTGATTGTTATTTTTAAATGTGTGGATATAGGTATATATAATTACTTTGAGTTGTAATTAAAAAGGTTACGTAAAAAAAATTGAATTTTTGAAATTTTTTATTTTCATTACCGTAAGTCGTTACTCGAATTTTTTTCTTGGTTTTCAGTCCCTTCAACTTCGAATAAACGGAATTTTACTGTAGTATTTTATTGTAAATTTATCAACTCTTCTAGGCCCTCAAAATTCCTCAGGGCGCTTCGCCATCATGTCTATCAAAATTTCGACGTCTTCATGCAACATATAATGAGAACGTGCGTCATCCTCTCAAACGCACAACCTCTACTAATCTGATAAGATGTTGGGTCAGCATGCGACAATTTAGTCATTGGTGTGCGCCCATCAATGACTAATTACGCGTGCTCATATATTTAGTAAGGTGCCCGACGGTTCTGTCATTTAGAAATCTAGTCATCAGTGTGTGCACTGCCATACATTCCCATAGCCCTCGCCATCACGACAGAAAGTTATCAGTGTGCGCTAGCTCTTAAAATGTGAAAATTTACTAATACAAAACACAAAATTTTATGTCTAATGAAAATAAAATCAAAATATCGAAAAGGTGCTCACATATTGAAGGAACATCAACTTGATAATATGCTTATAGCGAGGAACATCTCAAATTTTTATTTTATTGAGTTGTGATAGCAAAAAATTCTCTAACTTTTGAGTAATTAATACATTAGTCTCTTGCTAATCTGGTCATCAGCTGTAAAAAAGGCAGGGTTACACTTTAGCTTCTTCTCCTCGAGTAACTTCACGGATATGGTGGGGGAGAGAGGCGCAAGTCGCTAAGAAGAATAGTTATTTTTAAACCAGTTGGGGCTGTGACGGCACGTTAGCCACGCATGAATTTTTTTATTTTACATTTAGAAATTCTGAAAAAGTGGCTGGTGTTATTTTATTATGTAAATGTAACATTTATTAATTAAGAATAAAACTAAGGTATTTTATACATCAGTAATCCGACACATTAGCTAATTCGGCACTCCTCTATGCGAGGAATGACCGACTAGCTAATTAATTATTCAACTACTAAGTTCACAAAATGTCATGATATATTCATCAATATGGGGTCCATTGCAATTGTTTATATAGCAAAATATGCTACGCCCCGTAAAAACCAAAACCAAATTTTGAACTAACTACAAGTTTGGATGATTGTACAAAAAGTAAAGAATTTAAAAAAATGGTTAAGTACTCATGCTGGATTGACCCTATGTGTTAAGAATGTATATAGAAGATATGCACAGAGAAGGTAAGGTAAGAAAAATTAAACAGGGAATTATTCAAATTAGTTTATTAAATCAATGTTATACTATAAAAGTGTTTAAATTGAACATAAATTGTCACAACTCTTTCTACTGTTTATTTTTAGTTTATATAAAATCTTATTTCTTTTCTTTTATAATAAATGAAAATATAACTTAAAATGTCATTGAAAAAGATCTTCATTAATA
Organism: Eubasilissa splendida; assembly: GCA_031772225.1. Classification (NCBI taxonomy): domain Eukaryota; kingdom Metazoa; phylum Arthropoda; class Insecta; order Trichoptera; family Phryganeidae; genus Eubasilissa; species Eubasilissa splendida. Next base: position 27,586,754 of record CM062848.1, read on the forward strand.
TTAATTATAAGCCACTTGTGAACGAGAACATCTTAGATGTTAAAAGAGAAATAAAATATACTTCATTCCAATTTGGTCTTATGTACAAAACACATTTTAAATCCACAACAAAATAAAAATATATTAAACAATTGAGGGTACTAGTTCCAATCTCAGTAACCTCCATATTTGTTCATTTGAAGAAAAACTGATAGGAGTTTGAACATATTTGAATGATAATTGCTATAATTTGGATTAAAACAAAATAAATGCCTTCTTTTAAAAACAGGCTAGTTTCCGTATGCCAGTATTGGCAGTATTTAAATTTCAGAGCAGCGAGAATTGCTATTTGCTTGAATTTTATATAAATGACAGCGGGCAAAACCAACTAACACCGATTTTGAAGGATCAATTTACATCAAAAAGAGCTAAGTCAGATTGTTAATTAACAAATTAACACAATGAATAAAAGCTATGTGAGATGTGAAATAACATCAGTATCAAAAATAGTAACATCCACATTACGTGAGTATGAAAATTATTCAAATCATAGTAGCCAATTAGGATGTTAGAAAAATATCACATGATGGAAGCATCAAGCACTTTTGCTACCATGTAAATTGCAAATGCCTGTCACTGTGAAATCTAAGTATCAGAAATAGTCAAATCCTTATGCATAAATATCAGCCAGATCCAAACTAATCAGATCCAAAATTATACAAATTTTAATTATACATGTAGTTTAATTCTATGACAGGAATAATTTTCTGAAAAACTAGACAATTCTATAAAGTATAGTTTTTTGCATTATGTTTATCATATTTATCAAAACATAAGTCAAAGCATTTTAAAATAAATTTAGGTGCATCTTGATGGGTAATATTAAAAAATAAAATAAATGATAAACTTATTAATTTACATTGATTAAAAAAATTATATAAACACTTCTATATAATATCCTCTTCAACTGATTAATACAGTAGGAAGGGTCTACATGAACATGTCATCAAAACCAGGGGGAGGCAGATGGTCAGAATCCGGGGGCGGGCGTCGGGGTCCCGGAGGGCCATAAGGCTGCCCGAGGGGGGAGAATGGATCAAAACGAGCACCGGGGGGAACAGATCCTCTGAAAAAAGAAAAATCAAATTCAAAAGAGGATATTCAAACTTGTTTTCTTTCTTGTCTTCTCCTATAGATCAATCTTGCAACTGAAACACAAATAAAACTAAAGTACAAATAAAAGAGAAAATTACATAAGCACTAAGAATGAGTAATTACAATTACTATGAACTCAATACAAATTAACTAGAATACAGAAAAAAATATTTAGTTGCTTCCGGGATTCGAACCTGGAATTCTTCCTATTCGGAAAAATAATGAAAAATGGAATAATTAATGTAGTATCAATTATAAAAATATACAGATATAAGTTCTAAATATGTCGTAATCGATTGCTGTAGTGGAATGGTAACACATTTCCCCGGTTAGGAAGAGGTCCGGGTTTTAATCTCGGTAGCAACTAAATATTTTTTCCATAAATAGATTTATTCTGTATATCTTTCTAGTTGATTAATTTAATTTGTATTAAAATACCACCGAATTATATTCTGAAAATACAATTTCACAACAAAAATGTATTAAAACTATGAACTTATTCATTTTTTATTTATTAAAAACATAAACAGATCAGGAAGGGAGTGATATCTTGGGCACTAGAGATGATAAAATTTTAAGTAAAATATGAATATAGAAAAATCTTATGTAATTATATAATTTTCAGAAATTAAATAAACAAAAGTATTGTCAATTCTGAAAATTAAGTTGTAAATAAAGAAGGTATATTAAAATACAAATCAACAAGTTTGTTGACTTTTTAAACCATGTTTTGACACAAATCCTATATTTACAGTACAAGCTTTGCTTTGTTTCAACACAGTAAGAATATTGATGTGACCCAACTCTATCCACCGTGCATCAGTTTGGAACACATGTCTATTGGATCAGGTGGTTGTCGGAGTTATTTCTAATTATAAAGTACTAAAGTTTTTGAATTAACAGTGTTATTTTAGTATGAAATTGATATTTTGATTTGGGAAACATGAACATTTTCAAATTAATAGAGTTCTATTGAAAACAATAATATTTCAACATTTAAATAAATCATAAAAGCAAAAAATTATGATTCATTAAAAGTATTATTGTGATAATGAATTTCGATTGAGTTAATTCACACTAACTAACCTCGGCAGACCACCAGGAATTCCATATCCAGGGTTTTGTAAGTTGGGATTGCGTTGAAAGGGGTCAAATATCATCCCGCTTCCACCTCCATGAAGTGGATCCAAGTCGGAAATACCAATGTTTCTATGCCTGGAAAAACAAGAAGTGCTCAAATGTAATACCTTAAAATTATTGTAAAAGCTGTTTTAACTCAAACAATTATTGTCAAAATTTAACTTATATTGGTTGCTGACTTCATTCAAATTCATGCGATAAACAATTTAAACGTCGTATGTCCGAGGCTTAAAAAGACTCCGTGTCATGGTACTCCACTGTGTTATAGGACCACAAAACATGCCAGACACTTTTACAGAACACACCTCACACATTGCTAGCAACATATTAATTAATACAACGTAACATAGAGGTATTACAGACCAAAATCAAGATCATGTTATTTAGTTAGCGTATTCTCATCAACTAATTTACAACAAAAGAGTCAAGCTGGTAACCATCCAGATTATGAAGCATAATTACTTACATCGTGCTACTTATGTTCCCCACTTACATTTGTCTAGATACAGACAGTAGTAATGATAAACCGTTAAGTGACTGATTGTGACGATGATGGGTAACTGAGTTTTAACAATGATTGGTAACTAAGATTTAACTGTCGGAGACATACTTTCTAGTGTACCAGTCATTGCTTGAAGAATTACGATAATTAATTATTAATCATCGTTACAATCACACAAAATTAGTCAAAATAACGATTTTACCATCACTAACAGGCAGCCCTTACAACATCAGACAGGCACCCTCTAATCTTCATTCTGTATTCCGACCCTACTTTCATCAAACTACATGCAGGCAGCCTTCCACTTCCATTACAGTAAAACCCCGTTATACCGAAAAATGACGGATATCGAATTTTTTTTTTAAATTAATTCCCTGCTATCAATTTTTCATACAAAAATTAATTTATACAACGAAAATTCGTTAATATGTATAACGAAATTATTTTTGTCCCGTACGAAACAATACCGATAATTTACGTAAATATATAACGAAAAAAAAATTTTTGCTACGAAAATATTTCGGCCGTTTACGATCATGTTTGTCAATTGTTTTATTGCTACGGCGCAGCGGGCCGTTCGCGCCGACCGGCCCGCTGCGCCCTTGTAAAACTTATTCTTGGGATCATAATAGGCCCTTATAAAGGAATTTGGCATAATCTCCACTTGTCCAAGGTTGGATTTATTGCCCATTGTCAAAATACGTGAACACGTGTACGCCTCTAAAAACAGGTCTTATCTAGACCAGTCGGAGAAAATAAAAAACCCCCGAAATCGAAACCGAAGTCACACTTTAGTGCACGCGCGCATCAGCTTTGTGTATGGTATCGCCCACAATGCTCGAGATGCCTAGCGTATAATTCTGCGCATTATCATCTTTGATCTTCGTTTTTTATCTTCATTATCATCGTCAACTTATATCACTTTTTACATTATAACTGAACATTTACATCGATTCCAATGAACAGTAATATTGCATACGACATTTATATGTACTAATATTTCGTAATTTATTCTTTAAAGTACATTTTTTAATATTTTGTGGAACCCTAAAATGGCTTCAGATCGTGATAATTCCCGCAAAATTTTAACCTTCGACAAAAAACTATCATTCCGAATTCGTCTGTACGATTTAAAGAAATATGAAGATCGATTGACCGATGCGAAACTCTCAATGCTTGTAGCGGCTCTACAATTAAACACAGTTAAAATTGAATGTTGTTTTATATTTGCATGACATTTTGGAATTTCCAAAAATATCGCCGAATTTTAGGTTATCTTATATTGTTTCGTGAAATGTTTTTAATTTAATTTCTTAATTATTGTCAATTTGCTTATCTGTTGAAACAAAACTAAATAGATTATTCAAAGTTTTCTTTATACAGAAAACTGAATACTCCTTTGTTTGCAGAATGCCTTATTATGTTATATCCCATATTAAACTGACAATGGGTGTCTTGTTTACGGAACTTGCGAACTTTTTTTAAAGCCGCACTACATTTATTTCTACGGCGTGCGCGGAATATTCATATATTAGGAAAAATACATTTTTTCGCTATATGTGGGAATTCGTTATTACGAAATTTTATTTTTTGGTCCCTTGGATTTTGTAACAATGACGTTTTACTGTATACCGCAAACAGTGTGTCTCTAGTTGAACCAAAGTGATTTAAATAGTATTCATTTAAATCGTGTTATATTTTGTGACATGTATAAAATAGTAAATAAAATTAATAATTTTTGATATATTTAATCGTATTATGTTTTCTCACGTCCCAGTGACGATCTATAATTTTAGGATCAATGACTGATGTTTTGCATTACTTAGTATGTAACTTTTACAATCTATTTACCATAGGCGAGGTTTTTATTTAATAAGGCGACACGTAAATAGAGAGGGGTCGCCTTATATTCGAGTCACAGACATAGTGGGTAACAATAAATTCACTACTCATGATTAGCAAAATTATGAATAGCGTTCAAAAGGCGGCATTGTTTACACAGCCTGTGCGTAGTAATTTCTCTGAGGATAAATTCAGTAATTCTGTTCTTACAAAAATTTTGACACACTCAAAATATTGTGAATATAAATATACTGATCTAAATAAGTATAAAAAATTGAAAATTGACTTTTCAGACGTATTCTAGTATATATGTTAATCATTCGTCATATATACAGATAATTAATATAGCTCTCATACTTCTAAAAAAATATATTCTCATTAGAGATCCATGCTGTTTCGGGGGAATGAATATCAAATTTCAAAACCATAGATGGCGACAGCGTAGTTGTAAGAAAATACTTGAAAGGTTTCTACATGGTAAAAACATATATACAACTTCCAAAAATTTGATAGGTGTGGCAGTCGACCATGGGTAGAATTGGTGAACATTACATTGTGTAAAGTGATCACTCAAACCAGCCGAGGACAGGTCGTAAACCCTGTAATACCCGTGACTTCCATACTTCCCATATAAAAATAATATTTTTGTCTCTATGAGACATCTATAGTATGTCTTGATGACAATGAATTTTGTCAAATTTCCAATAAATGGGGTTCAAATTAATTACTATAGTTTTACTATATAATGAAGCGGTGTGCACTGCGTATAACCTACATGCTTGTTACCAATGCTATACTATGCTGAAATTTCATTAAACTAACATTTTTATGTAAAATTAAATTTCATAAATAGAGATAAAATCATTCATTTTTTAATTAGTTATGAAATGATTAAATCTATTATAATAAAAAAATTAATTCCTTTAGGCATTTCTTACTATTGTTAAACTTAATAGAAATTAAATTAATCAACTAGAAAGATATATAGAAAAAATCTATTTATCAAAAAAATATTTAGTTGCAGTTAGAACTAAATATTTAAATAAGTACATATTAGTTAAGGGGCAACTTTCATTTTTCAGTTTGAATTTCGAGATATTTTTGCATTTTGCATACCCTTTCAAGATGAGACTAATAGTTTATTCTTTTACAATATCAAATAAACATAAAAGTACGTTATTTTTTACATAAATATTGCTAGAGTGAAAGGTATCAATAGAAAAGGACAAGTATATAATTGTTGGTTCTCTTAAATTCTTCTTCAGTATTCATAATACATATGTGTTGCCATTTGAAATTATCAAGCGAAAATTAAATAATTTGTTTAGTTCTCACCTAAAAATTGCTGTTTATACTATGAAGAATTATTATGTTTATGATAAAAACCATTGGTTTTTTTTAATAGTGAAAGGAATGAGTACAATATGCAATATTTTAATATTATATATATTTAATACTATTTACAGGGTGAATATTATGTTCCAGGCCGATATTGTTTTTAAATAACTGGAAAATGAAACACAATTTTTTAATTTGGTTTATTACATTTATGTATGGAGTATAACATCGGACATGTGGCTGCCTCTGACAGCGGCACAAATGAGTGCTCTTTTAATCATATTTTTCATAACATTCTCGCACACTTTGCATGTTATTTCAGCAATGTCATTTTGAATATTGTCCTATAGCATCAGAATTTTTGTTGGCTTATTGGCGTAGATGTTCTTTCCTTTTAAGTACCCCCACGGAAAATAGTCAGGAGCCATCAAATCAGGTGACCGAGGAGGCCAGTCAATATCACCACTTTTTGACATTATGCAGCCAGAAAAAATTTCAAGCATAGCTCGGGCTGTGTGTGAGGTGGCACCGTCCTCTGTTGAAACTGCATGTGATGCAGAACCAATCGATTTACTTCCAAAAAGTTTTCCAACATGTAACGATAGCGATTAGCATTGCCATTATTATTTACATAAAATGTTTTAATGGCTTCAACATGTTATTGAGGCATTAGATGCCACATAATAAATTGTTATCGACTACTCTCTATGACTACCAAATGCGAACTGACAAATGTCTGCCAAACCAAAATGGCGGCCATACACAATCGCCCTAGAACATAATATTCACCTGTATGAATAAATAAATAAAATGGGTGAAAATTGTAAAAATGTTATAAATGATCCCATGAAGGAGTATGGTTTTAACAACTCTCAAACATTGAGTTTGGTAGTAACACATTGATAACAAAATAAACTTACGTATCTCTCACAGGTCTGGACGACTGTGGACAATGGAGGATATCTTCCCTCCTGATCAATCCGTAAGTAATGGGCGCGGGGTCTAAACAGTGAAATAGGACAATGACAAGGAACATTTTTAATTGCACTAACAATAATCCATTCCAAAGTATTTTTAATATCAGTTATTCTTTTTCACGTTCACATACAAAATCTTTAAAAGATTAACTTATTGACGTGAATTATAGTGTTTTTTCATTTCATTTACTATTTTGTATTTGCTCGGGGGCTAAATATTTTTTAAATAACAAGTATTTAACCATTACGTTTTACTAGTAAATAATAGGTGGACCGGAAAAGAATGTCGTTTTTTAAATGAAACAATTAGATATAATTAAAATATTTATTTATCAAAACTTAGTCCAAAATATAATTTCTATCATTTGACCTGTTTCCATTTATCTATTAATTTTTTAATCCCTCTTTCGTAAATTCAGCTGGTTTTGAGGCAAATACTCAGATATGCCCATCGTTACGTCCTCGTAACTTCTATATTATTTGCCATTCAAAAAGTGTTGCATTGACTGGAACAAATGTTAATCGGATGGAGCAATGTCCGGTGAAAATGGTGGGTGACGTATAGTGTTGTAGAAATGGGGTTTTTGAATTTAATTCCAATAGCTCTGTGCACGCGTTTATTTGCTCACCTAGATTCTCTTCACTTGTGCGGTATCCATTTTCCGTTTCCACATCTTGTTGATTTTTTTAATGTGCTCCTGTACACTTGACCATGAACATTTGAGTTTGTCCACGAGTTCTTGAATCGTTGATGTTGGATTCTGTTCAATCAGATCAGCTAAAATGTCGTCATCCACTTTAACTGATCTTCCACTTCCAGGATTATTTTTTAAATTAAAATTTCCAGATCTAAACTGTTTAAACCACCTCTGACATTTACGAACATCCAAAATATCCCCCAGTATATCACAGATATTTTTTGAAGCACTTGTTGCGGTTTCTTTCTTCAAGAAATGGTAAAGCATAATATTTCGAATAAATTCCTCATTCAGCAAAAAGCTACCCATTGTAAATATGGTTATTAAATTTTATATTTAAGTCTCAATACATCTTGGGTATGTTATAGTCAACGAAACGACCCAAAACACGTTAAAGATTGGCTGACAAAGCACAACTGACCATTCAAGAGCGATAACAATAAAAATTACATTTTTTTTCCGGTACACCTATTATAAACAAATAAATATTTGACATTATTTTGTATGCTAAATATTTTTTTTATAACACCTAAATATAATATTTGATTGGCGGAAGATTTGTGCCATTATTTTACCCAGGTACTAAATATTTTTTGATAACAAATAAATATTTAATTAACCCCTTGCCATGCTTGTGCGAATTTGTGGCAAAATAATATTTCGTAAAAGTTGACTCATCATGGGCTCACACAAATTAAACATGAAATTAATAAATCCCAGGGGCTAAAAATGGAAATCATGCAACTAAATCTGTCAACATTTTTGAACTCACGGTTAGTGATGAGCTCAAAATCACGAACCGTGAGTCAATCACTGATAGTGATTGAACATCTGGGAATATCGTGATTTTTAAATTTTTGTATTTATATTTGGTTGTGAAATATTCATGAAGGAATAACGTTTAATTCGTGATTAGCACCATCTAGTAGATTCTGCCAAAACGTTTTACACATTTGACCCGAAAAATAAACTCTTTTTTTAAATGGTTTTCATTCTCTTTGTATATTAAATTAGATATATGCTAGGATATGTTTTTTACGTAAACAAAGTCTGAATAATATAAGTCAATTCGCTCAAAATTGCGTTTTTTTTATTTATTTTGTGTGTTGTGATATTGTGCGGCGCATGCGTATTAGTAATGAAACTGTGATCACAGTCACAGTTTTCAATCACTTATATTATTGAATATCAATCACAATCACACCGGTGAGTCAAGAGTAGCATTTTTTCTCATCATCGCACGAAAATAAGGTGAATCTGAAACTTTGTAAGGAAGTATAATACTTAAAATAAATTAATATGAAGGCATCCGAAAGATTCCACCTTCTCTTCCTAATCACTAATAATTACATTCTACTGATAATGTTCATTGTAAACCATTAATTTTCACACCTGAGTTTTTCTATTAGCAGTAAATAATAACATAAATATAAATTATCCCCATTCTAGTTGTGCTTGGCGAAGTGTCACTCTATACAATATGAGAAGATTGTCTTATGTTTTTTTAAAAGCCTCTCGAGTCAACTGAATAAATTTTGAGAATACCGCACTGATTGTCACGTGTGAAACAGAAGAAAGATAAAAGTATTTTGACCACTGATCAATCAACCAATATTACGGCTTATACAGTTTTCTGAATATTCAAATCAATTGCGTGAAACAGCGATATATTTACCGATTACATTACATAGACAATAAAATTATAATAGGTAGAAGTATCATAATGTGATGCACTTGTAATATCTACCTGTCTGTGTTTCTGCACCTTTTCTAGTAGCCATATTTGTTACTGGCTCTATCAATTCAGTCTTCACCCTGTGCATTATATCAAGATATCCGGGAATCATGTCACTTAAGGGTCCACACAACTCTCCAACTGAACTGTCTATGTTTATCGCCAGATTTGATACACTCAAATCAGAAGCTCTCTACAAAAATCAAAGAAAAAGGCTTCAAAAATGACTAGCCGGACAATGATCCCGTAAGTCAAGTGATATTGTCAATGTTATCGTAGATGATTGTGGCGAGAACAATGACTGGTATGCTAGTTTGGGGTGTTAGGAGTCTGTGTATGTGGAAGAATGTGAAGAATTGGGGATACATCATGACCTGAGTACTGATGCCAACTAACATTTGACTCGGGGATCTTTTTGGTGGACTAAAGGAAAGTGTTAATATTTTTATTTATTATCTTTGTTTTATTAACCACTTAATTGAGTTTAAATACATCTACCGGTTTCGAAAAATACCATTTTCTTCTTCAGGATGTCATAACTAACTAAAACATATATTATTGTTTCTTTACCAGAATCTATTTTTAAAAAAACAATTATTTAAAAAATATAAATTTAGTACCTAACTCAAATTGTTACTTAATACAAATTTACTCGAATAATTTTTAGGTAAAAATTTTAGAATGGGACTCGTAGTTAAATTTAGTTGGTTGTTTATAATTTTTTGATTAGTTTTACACGCTTTATTTATCTCCAACAATTCCAAATTATTTAATTTGTGACCAACACCGTTTATATGCAAAATTGACAATCCCAGTTTTTTATCAAAACCATGACCATTTTCTATCAAATGATTAACAAATTCTGAAAACCCACTATTGTTCAAACATCTCAAATGCTCCCTTACTCTTATATTAAAATTTCTACCCGTTTTACCAATATAAAATGCACTGTATTGAAGTTAGCAACAAAAATTCCCAGCGCCTTTAAAACCTTATTTCGTGGCGGTTGCGGGGTATTTCGCACTCGCCTGTGACGTCATGTTCTTTTTCTTCTTCATTCTCCGCTTCCGTACTCCTTTTCTCTCCGTGACATTTCTCGCCTTTCAATGCTCAAGTTCTATCTGACATCATGTTTAAAATTGTCAACAACGTCATTAATGGGGTCACGTATTCTTCTGTTAATTTTGTTTTGGATAATATTTTTTGTCAATCTCTTGTATTAAATAGATTTATTTAGCAAACTGTTGGCGTCCAACACGAGTTTCGCATTGGTGCCATTTTCAAGAATATAAAATTATCAGTCAAAATTATAAAAATGTTTTAATTTAAATTTAATGAAATATGAAAAAGTCTAAGGAACGCAAAACACGCATTCACGAATATCAAAATGTTTGTTTTTACATTTAAAACAATGGCAATAAAATAATTAACAAGATACAATAAAAATAGAAAAATGTCAACCACACATTCTTCAAAATGACTTGACACTAAACTTAAATATATAGAAATGACTATTAAAATGAATACAATTTAAACATTTATAAAACATTGAAAAGTCTGAGAAACTCAATCATATACTAGCGTTTGTACAACATAATATACAAACGCTACATGAACAAAAATAATGATGGTAATAATACGGAACAGAAGATTGGCAAGCACTGACATTCAACTGGGGGAATCATGTTACCTATAAGGGCGCAAAGATAATATTTGCTATCTTTTTCTAATGTAAAGAAAACGAGGCAAAGAAAAAAGCATGCAAGTTACTGTTTCTCTCGAAACTCAAGTAGAGTTATAACAATGTTTCATTTATATCCATCCAATAATTCTTATGGTGGATTATATTATACACGGATCATTTCAAAAGTCGCATAAAAACGATACATAGTTGAGTGCGGAGTGAGCTGTCTTCATATCCATTAAATTTTGTAGAATGGTTAACTGATACACGCCGATCTTTACCGCTAAATCTCCAAGACAAGAGATCGAAGTACCATTGTACATGAATGTATGATTTTTACAATGTTAGAAATTTGTTTATAGAACACAATTTTTAAATGAGTATCTAGTGGAAATATAATTTGCGCTGTAAGGGTTTTGTAGAGATTCAAAACTATTTGAGCTTCCATAATGAAAAAGGGATACATTATATAAAATGCAATAAACCACAAACTCGCTTATCCATAAGATCATCATATCTGGTAGATGATATGGAAAATCATCATCAATAAGGATTTTTTTTAAATTGTTAAAATATGAGCACACTTACGAGTAAATTGAATATGATGTTACCATCAGTGACCAATGCATGAAATATGTAAACTTCATCCATCCAACGATACCTCAGTGCGAGTGTTGTTCCCTTATTCCACCTACAGGGTAACAGTTCATTTCCAATCTCACCGCTCTTCAGTGTTTTCTACAACATTCAACAACACTAGTATTAGATACGTCAATCAGTGGCGAATGTGTGGATGTTTTAAAAAATTTCAATTCTTTCACCAAAAAGAATAAACTACACCTACACTAGCAAATTGGAAAAAAAAAAACAGTTTAACATTCTACACAAATCTTCAGTTTTAAGATTGTGCCCATTTCAGTATCGTTCATAATCACCTCAATTATTGAGGCAAGGCAACAATTGAAGCACCTCATTACTCGGTTTTAAATTGAATAATTTATTAATCAATTAAAAACTTTATATTTATCTGTCATTGCAATCAATCAATGACAACTGGCAATGGTAAAATGTGATATCAGTATGGCCACTGAGGTTGTTAGGAAGTATGTTACATTTAATTATTTGCGACTCTGTGTTAATTGAGTGCAAATTGTTCTAAATGTCTATCAAAAATATAAATTGCTTACACGTACAAATCATAATTACATGCTAAACTCTAAGTAACATTAAGAATTGATTAGGGGACCGAGAAGTCAGGGGTTTGAGCCGTGTTCCGAAGGATAAGCAAGCTAAACCTATTTTTTATGGCTTAGCTTAGTTAGAAAATTAATAAAAATATTTGGTACAGCAAATACTGAGAGTAAACTGTTTTATAATATGAAATAATTCTTATAACTGTATTTTGTGTGTTGTACTGACTGCATTATAGCTTTGATCTTGCATATTTTCCTTTACCTTGTATGTGCTTACATTCTTTTGCAAATTGTATTGCACATTGGTATTTTTTTTTTCATTTTATATATTTTCATGTTTACCTGCCTTGTATGTTTTGTTTTCTATTTGACTGTGTTATGCCATCAATAAATTATTTGGTTTTTTGAAATGTAATTTGTTTGCCAATTTGCCCTAAAACAGGCTTGTCTAGTTGGGCAATGCATTTTAAAATCTATGTAAAATATATGAAACAAACTCATTTTTTTAGCTGTACAATGTTTATATGTGTCTAAACAAATAAAAAAAATTAACATACACATTTTCCACATTGAAAACTGAAAAAAAAGTATTGTACTATATATAATATAAACACGGGAAACTTGTCACATTTCTAAATATGAAGTCCTTTGTTTAATGATATTGAAGGAAATGAGAGGAAAAAAGGGGATTTGCCAAAAGTAGTTGTCGTGGCTGAGGAATATACATATGTGGACCAGACTAGACACTGATATTCATAACTGAATGTGACACCAGTTGACGAGATAATAGTTGTCGGACAGGAAACCATAAAAATAACATTAATATAAATTCTTCAATCAAGAACACTTTTTTATATCAAAAATTATCTTTCTCATTTATAAATAAGCCTGTTCTAACCTTTCAAGAAAGATTATTTCCTATGAAAAAAGGTAATTTATTGTTAGAATATATTTAAAGGTTTATTATTAATGTATCATTTAGTATTTTTTTTTTTTATGTGTATATGCCAACTGAAACCAAGATTTTAATAGATTATACAAATTAAGTGCAGCATTGTTTAATTACTGAATACAGTACACCAGTACTTGTGCAAGTCTATAACATTAAACATGCACTTAGCAGACTGGCTTTTAATGTTTTTAAATGGTTATATCCCAAAGGTTTGATAAATATTCAAAGAATACTAATTCCTTGACTTTTATTTTATATCAACGCGGTAAGTTGTTATAAGATAAATTCAGATTTATATAATAAAATAAATAATACCGCAGGATCCAAAAACCCAATGTAACCTGATTTAAACAAAATACTAATATGGTAGTGTATATGTCGTAGGTACCTCATCACCGATCCCTAAACAGAAAAAATCATTCTTCACGAGATTCCAGTGAATGAAAGCTATCAAAACATCCTTTTTTTGGGAAATGTCTTTTTGAACCGACAGCAGTGTCAAGTCCCAACCAAACAAATTCGCCTTCGCCATTATCTGGAAATAAGAAAAATATAAAAAAGGCTGAATTATCCGAGACAAGCACCCTTATGATGCTTGAAAACAGACAGTGAATATTGCTATTATGGCTGAAATAATTAAGACCGTATAACAAAACAATTAGAAACTCAGTCAGATGACTTTCAAAAATTCCTACCGATTCTGAAGAACGTCAATCAGAAAAGATGCTTCTTCTATGGTAAATTATTATTTGATAAATGATACCATACAAAAAATATATGAAAAAAGCAAGGGGAAATCTTCTCCAGCGATTCTTAACCTGTGGTCTGTGGATATATCGGGATTTCCAGTACCCTCATTAAATGTACGTACTTTATTTTAACATGATTTAAAAAAAGCCTTTCAACATAAAGTATATTTTAAAAATAAAATTATTAATAATCATATTTCAAATAAACAAATATACATTTATTCAGTATCCTAATAAATCAAACACTCGACTAAATTCTACAAATATGCATGTTTTTTTATTATGAATAAACCATTTATTTCCGTCAAAACTTGTAGTTCACTCGCAAGCGCGTAAGGATACAAGTAATTTATTATTCATCACGGGAATAATAAATTCATGTGTTTTCGATCCTTATTTGATGAGGTTTTAAGTGATTGAGAGTTAAATTTGGTAGTGCATCGACTATCGACTAAAATGATAAGAAAGAAATACAGAAAGGAAACTGAAATAATCATATAATACACGAATCTATGGACTCTAAAATTTAAATATTTATAATGAAGAAAGTATTTCTTCTCAGGGATCATTTGAGTGACTATTCTTGGTTAGTCAAATATCATATTATATATCAGATATCTTCTTTCATTTAAATATACTAATGTTAAATCTTCAAGGAGAAAATGTTTTAATTTTCTATTTAAAGACGGGATTGAAGTAAAAAGTTGGCGTCGTCGCTATGAAGCACTGTCAAATCTCACAAATTTTCTTGGTTCCACCAATAAAGAGTTATATAATATAAAAAGGACACATCACATATTGTACGACATTTTAAATAATTGCAGCATAGTTTTAGTGAATATGTTCTGTTAATTATTATTAATAAATAATTATTAAAAACTGATAAGAGGTGCATTTTATTGTGGTGAATTAACTAGGTAAACGCACAAGAGCAAATAATTAATGACAAGCTCAAGAAAATATCCACGGATATTTCCTTACTGAAAAAAATCAGTTCAAGAAATAATCCTTTTTGAATTTTCCTGAACTATCAAAATTTTCAAATTGGAAACTGACAATGAATGGGGGGATATCGGTATAGAATATTCTTGAAGTGACTTTTATTTTTATGTGAAAAATATAAAGTAAATTGTTATAAATATTTTTATTTACTTTAAACATGATAAAATATATGTATTAAAGAATACAATTTATCATGCTAATTTTTTATTTAAAAAAAATTAAAATAAGAAATCCTAGAATAACGTAGTCAACAAGCAATGTTAAGTATTCAGTTTTCAGTAGTTTTTTTTAATTTGAATGAAATCCATCACTCTATTTGAAATATTAAATAAGGAGTGTGTACTTTAATTTATTTATCCATTGTCTCTAAATTTGAGAACTTTATAAGAAACTTAAAATAAATATATGATGCTATTTATGGTTTTATACCATAAATTAAATCTTGGAACGCCGCACCAACTAAAGAAATTTAAAGAGAGTCCATCGCAAAAAAAGTATTGAATCTTTATCTTAAACAATTAGGTTAGACTCAAGCGATGTGCAAAATTTCCCGTACACTATTTCTGAAATATTGCGAACCTCTAGATCATTAAATTAACGTCTTACTAGTAAAACAACTAAGCTAGATATATTATGTTAAAATATCAACATTCTTGTAATTTTCTAAATTCTATCGTTTATGCTATAACATAAATAAAAATCTCATTTAATTATAATTTTCTAGTACTAGCATCAATCCATAAATCTGTTATAAGTTGTTTCAATTAATCTTATGTATTATTTATGATACCTAAATATTTCTAGAGATTTTTGATATATTAATATAGTACAACAAAATTACGCATTACTTACAGGTATGATCTAATGAATAAGATCTTAATATCACATCAAAGTTAAAAATCTGTACATAAATTTTGCAATAACAATAAAAAGCAGAACATAAACATTTATTTATTTATTCAAGTAGCGTTCAAAATCAATCGAGATTTTACTATCAGAAGGCTGATTCAGCTTTTGTATAAGGGTTTGCCCTCTGACGAAGTCGTGATTGTGTTTATATAAAATAATATGAACTATACCAACTTGAGACACTATCTCGATTTCATTATGCCACAACTAGCCCCTTATTTAGTTACTTCATTGTCACTCTAACAAAATAAATAAATTTTTCGACATGGCAACATCAAAATGTACGATGAAAAAGCAATATGGCGGCTAGTGTCATTTCGCAGTCCTCGGTGTGTTAAAGCGGAATAATGTATTTCGTTATTTTTGATATTGGGTGAATGTGTGTAAATCTAGTGATTATTTGTGTGTTATAACAAGTGTTGAATATATTTTTCATTAAGTGATACAAAAATGTCTACGGATAAAATTAAAGTTGCTGTTCGAGTTCGACCCTTCAACAGGCGAGGTGAGTTATCAATAATAAATACAATTAAGGATATCCTATTATTAACAACTAAATGTCTAATACTTACTAATAATTATTTGGCATCATTTTCGGTCAATATTCCCATTCCTTGATATTTTTATGATTGAAGATATTATGTTTTAATTAGTTTTAATCCTTGTTTAGACCATTTTACGCATTGTGTGTACCTTGTATTTGATAATTCAAGGTGTGACGTGTACCTGTTATCATTGAAAAATAATATTCAAATAATATAACTCACCACCATTTGATCGGATTTCAATGTCATATATTTTGATCATTAGTTTCTATAAGTCTTAAACACCGGTTTTTGCGTCGCGCGATTGTGGTATATATTTTTTTATTGTTTTCTGTTTATTCGACAATTCACGAGTTTTTATAAATGTGTAATTAAATGTGCAGTGATATATTAAATATGTATATATTTTACGAGACAGATACATATATTATTTGCGTATTTTTATACGTTAACAACATTGTTTTTTTGTACGTAATTTGTTTTGTAATATTTTTGCATTAAGACATAAGAAAAATACCCGCTTGTTAAATCACTTGCATATTGATATAACCCGATCTTTCTTAACTCTTTATAAATAACATGACACGACAAACTTTCATGATCGAATATAACATAATAGACAAACCAATCACTCATTTACAAAGTAATCATCAGTAAAGTATATCGTCTCGTTGATAGTATGAGGCTGTCTCTCAAGTTGTGGAGAAAATCACGCAAATTGAATTCATGAATATCAGTAGATATTTAGTATTTTATTGTTTTAATTTCACATTCATTGCGTTGTTGTTTTCTTGATTACAAGTACCTAATGTTGCCATGTAAAAAAAACTGTAAGGACCTACTTATTAATATTTTTTCTGTGATTTTCTCGGAAAACTTTAGCCACATATATTATAACAATTTTTTGTCGATAATTATTTTTTTACTGATTTTACTTACCTTCACATTCTCGTGGAACTCACAGTTTTATCTATTTTAATTCAACTAGTCATTGTTTTCTTATCACAGCTGCACCTTATTTTAGTTTTATGAGGCATTTCCTGATCTTGATTTAATTTGTTAATTTCAATGCAATCATTTTTTCTTTGAAGAGCCAACAATAACAGTAAGTGTCAAGAACGATGATAAGAATAGTAGACCTGCTTAAAGTTTTTATGTTCTCAATATTTGAATATGTTCAAGAACACACAATAACTAAAGGCATTGTTATTAATCAAATTATAGATAACGCATAGATGGCCACAGTGAAGTTGTAGTTAATACTCGGAAGTGTTTCTACATGGTAACATATATACAACTTCCAAAAATTTGATAAATATGGAGGTTGATTGGATGGAATGGTGAACGTTACATTGTGTAAAGTGATCACTTAAGTCAACCGAAGACAGGTCGTAAGGCCTGTAATACCCATACTTCTATACTTCCCATATAATACGATCTATATTTTGTTTTTATATTCTTCCTGGGGTCTCTCAAATACTACTAATCTACTGTCCTCTCTTTATTGACTCAGAGCAGTAAATTATAATAATGAGTCAATACTGAAAATAATATCCGACTTGATACTTATCTTCCAACTCTGTTGCGATTAATCGTTGATCGCCCTATTTAATACTCAGCCCCAAACTGCTACTTTCTTAGCACCCGCTGGTACTAGAACTGATGATGGACGTTATCATGGCTTCCAAAACACAGGCGGATGAGGCCACGCACATAGATAATAACTCAAAAAACACCGAGAGATCACAATCACTACGTTCCACAATATTGTTAAGATAAAATAAACTCTACAGATGAGTTTTTCCGGCAACTTTTCTCGAACGTGAGGAAATCGACCGTTTTATTTTTGTCACTTTCTATCAAACCGTTTAATCAAAATATTTCTTACTAGCAACATTTACATAAAAAAATAACGCACTTTAATATTTGGATGATATTGAAAATAAATTAACTATTACTTTCGGGCTGAAATATTGAAAATTTTATATTTAATATGCCCAGAATACCTCAATTTTAAACTGGAAAAGTAAAGGAATACGCTTAAGGGTATACTTTTAAATTGTAAATCCTTTTTTGTGAGAATATTTTCTCTTTACATTCTCTTTGATCTTTTGTTAATACTAAAAAGTTTTTTTTGCGTGTATTTCTATAAAACTGAACATTTTCCCGCGTCAAAAGCATTACGTCAAAGCATTTTTTTTACCCTCAAAGATGTTTTCAGAAAAATATAAAATGAGTGCATTTTACAATCCTTTAAATATTAAGATTTATCCTCAGAGCTGTTTGAACAACTGCGATATAAAATACCGACTTCTAGAAAAGAAAGAATGCCGTGAGAGATACAATTCAGTGTATTTCTTTATATCTTTTCATACACCTATTTACTATTATTTGTGCTAAACATGCAGGTTTGCATATTTTGTAATTAATTATTATACAAAACATAATAAAACCATGTCAAACGAATACTTAGAACGTGGCATCTACTTAAAATGTAAATTAAAGTTTTGTTTTACATTACACATTCATCTCTGTATAGATAGTATTTGTGTAATTAGATATATGTTTACAGTTGAGCATAATAAGAGGTTATTTGTTTTAACCGAATTACGATTATACCCTTATTAGTAATACAGTTTTTAAAGTTTGGATGATTTTACTTCATAAATAACTGGAATTAATATTTTTTACTCACACAGTCGATACAATCTTGAAACGTAGGTATTTTGCACTCGTACTAGGCGTCAACTGTTGATGATTTACATTTTTTTTTACCACAAGTAGACGAAAAACTTTCTCAATTCAATAATGGATAGCACTACATTGTATTTACTAAGCATTATTATTTTTACATTTTTTTATTCATGTCTTTACACAAAACAGCGATAAAAAAAAATATGTTTATGTAAAATGATTGTAGTTATTAATATTTTTATCTTGGAAGGATCCGGGGACTAAAGTCACGACATAGCGCCTCCATATTCTCCTGTCTTGCGCTGTTTATGTATTTGATGACCAATTAAGACCCAATATGTATAATAAAGCCTTTGTTGCTGTTTATCCCAACTTAGTCATGGATTTCCTGCCGGCTGCCTCCCCCCTTCGGAGTTGCCGAGAAAATACATCGTAGGTATCCACCCCAACCGAGGTTTCTCTCTCTCTATCTATATATATATATAGAAGTAAGGGCTTCACGCCGAGGGTCTCTCTTATCGCGGTACTACCATTACTGTCACTCCTCTAAAATATCCCCTATCCGCGAGATATATTTGCTATATTAAAGTTGGTCTATATCCAGTTTTAAAAACAGTTATCACGTCTTGCAAGATAAACCTAAAATACTACTAGCAGTCCTATTTCTCCTGTCTGTTTCACCTAGGGATTGTAAATTTTGACAAAATAAAGAAATTTGAATATAAAATTTCGGAATTCGGTCGAATTTCGAAAAATGTTATATTATTTTTTGGTCAACACTAATAATAAAAAACAGCTTATTTAAGATAATAAATTCATTTTCTTATTTATTGTATTGAATAAAAATATTTTTTCAACTAAAAACTAAAAATAAACTTTTTTCTTGAAGATTAATTTGAATGGAAGACCTACTATACGTCAATATAACTAATTTACTCTATTACATTGTTGTCATTTGATAATGACGTGAGTTTAAGACGTCCCGTGTTTATACGTTATGTTATCCAGACTTCCTATGATCCCAATTATTCCGGATAATCGACATTTTACTGTATATATCAAATAACGGTAATAAATTAAAACTCCTCCAGTTTACCTTATTAAAAATATGGATAATTTAACAGAAAACCAATACAGAATAACTAAATAAACACCGCACTACCGCACTTGACAAAACAAATCTCAATACTGATCCGCCCGTTTTCGGACATCTCTTTAATGCAGCTGCTATATTTTGTCTTATCAGGTCGGCGTCTTTGTCTGTTTAAGTGCCGGCCGAGTACATCGGTTCCTTTCAAGACAGCGTTATTTCTCTACATCGCTTTCTAGGAACGATCCCTTCGGAACATCCCTATTGTTCTGCGATTACCTCTACTCATTGTGTAAACGTTAGTCTGTTATCGTAACAATATTTATTTTTATATATTTAGAAATTGGAATTCGCTATGAAATTTTCGGAATTCTAAATTATATTTATGAGAACATTGTCAAAAGTTAATAAAATTACAATTATAGAAATTACATGGACAAGTTTTGTTACATTAAAAATTGTAAACATAACATTTTATTTACAATAAGACCCCCAATTTGTTTCTAAAATTGGTGTTAGATTCGTCTTGATATTATTAAATAATAACAGAACAATGAATCCAGTGTTCTAACTCCATTGTTGTTTATAATTGGGGCCCTAGATTTGCGAAATGTGTATCCATCCAGTCCATGTATCAAGAATTTTTAAGCTTATAATTATTTATTATATTGTAATATAATATTTGCATGTTGATATTATTGTAATTCTAGGATGTTGGTGGGGACAAAAACGACTTATTTATTTCAAGAAGACTACCCCCCTTAAACTACCGTATGAATGTACCTATTTATTTAACGAATTTAATAATGCATTTGCTTGTGTAAAAGACAACTGGTGGTGAAAAAATTAACCGAATATTTGTTTATAATTATTTTTTTATGATGGCGATTAACATTTAATTTCATTTATATAAAAAGTTTTTAAAGATTTTGAAAGCAAAAATAAAAATAAATTAGACATCCCATTCGACCTTTCCCTGTTGGAGGGTCCTTACGGGTCTTTGCTTATGTTGAAAGTAAAGTTTTAGTGCCATTGTCTTCCCTGTCATTGTCTCCCAACTGTATTTTTAAACAGTTTTATCCATCGTGCAAATCACCTCATCTCTGTAAACCCACATACCCTCTAAAGCATAACATAGTATGATAAAATATGCAAAATTTCATTAAGCAGTTTACTTTCATAACCAGTGATCTAATATTTCAGAAAGATTCTTGTTTATTTAAATCATTCACTTTTTGACATTAACTAAATCATTATAGTGCCGGGCATATTCTTCTTCTTCTTTTAAATAGGCAATCCACCCTTCAAGAGTGATTTGTGCCATTAATCAAGTTAAAACTTTCTTTTATAGAAAAAAGTACAATAATATTATAGAATAGGAAATATTATATTACAAGTCAATACCATTGTCTTTCAAAAAATTTGCTATTATATATATTAAATGTGGCGAGTTAAGGGAATGAAGATGACAAAAGTTAACCGGGAGTTGAAAATTACCATTGACGAGATTACTGTAAAAAAAAACCTGTGATCCGCAATGGACAGGAAAAAAGATATGGTCAAGGGTTTCCTCCTCGGCACCACACTCACACATTGGGGAATCTATTAAGTTCAATCTGAATAAATGTGAGCCTACCTGGCACTGGCGGGCACATTATATTCCGCAATTTTGGGTATCAAATCATTTATTTATTTATACAGCATCTCGAAAAGGCACATTGAACATTCTTTTTTACGACTTTTTATTAAAATAATAATATTTATGTGTCTTGACAATTTTACTGCACTTCTTCCTTCCTCCTTTATGTTAGTATCGACTCACAGTGGCCTCAATCAGATGACACTCGGCTCGCCCTCACAGCTGATTCCAGGGTCTCTTCAGCTAGATGCAACGCCTCTATCCACCCATTGGCATTCTTCCAGGTCTTCTTCGGCCCAAAGTCTAGGATAATCTCTTGTCACTTTGCCGCATAATACGGCCAAAGAATTGGACAAATCTTTCGTTCACGGCTTGCTAGATAGATAGGCTTGCTGTCACTAGTGCTCGTGTTCAGCCACTCACTGTAGGTGCTATTATACTTTTTATTATCTAAAAAAAATTCCCCCCCCAAGTAATACAATTTCTATTGGAACATTTAAAAATTAGTGTTTGATAATCATCATTATATAATAGTTGATATTTAAAAAAGGGTATTTTAAATTCTAGAAGAAAGACGTGTTGTTGGTTGTCTTGTAGTGTCAGTAGTTATTCTACGTCAAACAAATAAATAATTTCTTAAAAAGCGTGTAATTTATTTGACTGGATATATAACAAATATAATAAATAACACTATTATTATTTAGTGCCGTCCTAAATGATATAAACAGTTTTTGAATTTAATCATTTATTTATATACTAATTATATTTATTAATTAGAAAGATGCACATATAAAATCAATTTTATCGAAAAATATTGTTGTTGCTACCGAGATTCGAACGTGGATCTGTTCCTATCCCGGGAAATCGCATTAACTGATTATGCTACACCAACACAGTGCATTGACGACAAATTTTAGAACTTATATGTTACACTTTTCAAATTGATACATCTATCGTTCCATTATTTGAAAGCCAACAACAATATTTTTCATTAAAATTGATTTTATATGTATATCTTTCTAATTAATATATTTGATTAGTATTTAAAATATCACAGAGCTATGTTCTGAATAATTACAACTTGACAATAAGAATGTGTTCTCCTTAATGATAATTTATTGTTAAATATGGGTGGTTAGCAGTGGCGTAATGCTGAATATATTTTTTAATTAGTTGGTGTCTTTTTATACTCCCTTTTCATGCGTATGTTCCTTTTTTATGTACGGAATAATGATAAGTGAGTTTACACAGCTACTAAGGAATTAATTTTAATAGTGTTATTTAATTTTAGTTTAAATGCATTATATCGTGTATAAAAGGGCTATATTATAACTGGTCAATTAATTTTATCATGTAACATTTCTATACTGCTCGGTGGTCTTGTACCAGGGCTAGACAATAAATATCTTCCAACGCGGACAACGGATCAGTTAATACGGAGAACCAATTTCACGGTCGGCAGCCGGATAGCATGTGGCCATCTATCCAGAAGCTAACTTTGCACAATGTCGTTTAACTTCTTCAAATATAGAACGCGTTCAAAAGACCGTTTCAATCCGCTGAGAAAATATTTATTTATGTACGTATTTATAGTGGTCATAATTACGTTAGAGCGATGACACAAGATTCTACACTACATTAATTCTAGAAATAAAAATGACAATTTGGTAATTTTAATGTTTTGCAACAGCAGTCGGCGCTGAAGTGTTTATTTTTATTAGGCATTTAGTTATTACAATTCTTCGCGTATGTTAAAAAAAAAAACGCAAAGGCAACCTAATATAATAAAGAGATTCGTTAATTTTTATTCCACTTTAATTTTTCATTCATGCCATAAATTTTGCTTTTATATCACCTGATTTTTCCAATAGATTAACTTTCCCTATTAAATATTTTTGCTAAGTAATGTGTGTATATATATATATATGTAATAACGCATACATGACCCACGTAATACAAATACAAAGCGAGGAACAACGGTCCGCGACGTGACTCGTTTTCGTATCGACTGCCCATTTTTCCACACAATTTATGTGTATTTATTTTTCTTTTTACTGGCGTTTTCTTTTTCGGTACATGTAACACATTGTATATTTTGTATTTAGGTCGTTCCATCAAAATGTGTTGTACTAACTGTTCCAGCGGGATAAACTAAATACATATTTGAAAAGATTAGTTATCTTTCAATTTCATTTATTGTATATACTGCCTTATCGTTTACCCAGTCAAACAAACACAACATTTCAAAATATGTCTGCGGTTTTACTTATGGCTCACCTGACAATAGAAAAATATCTGAAATATTTTTGTATTGAATAATAAAATGACCCCCCCGATATTAAATATACCCAGTACGTTTCACCAAGTTTCTATACTTAATTGTGGACGTCAATCCGACGTTTCGCTTATTAAGGAAAGTTAATAGAGACAGGTACAGAGCAAAGCCTATCGTTCGTTTTGTTGTCATTAAGTTGTCCGTTTCAAGTTTAGCCGCCTCCTACGCTTCGCATGGTAATTATGATTGCATTTGACGACCGTTGCACTATTGTTTTGTGTACTCGGCAGTGAGCGTTAATCATTGCCAGATGCGGTCGATGGACTGCGCGGGAGTGATTATTCACCGCTGCACGACCACGTCACTGATATTAATTCATTACGAATTTTGCACGTTTCAATTTAACATATTGCGTATATAAATTTATTCAAGGTTAAAACTGTTGTACCCTCAATACGAACATTTACAACACTGAACCCTCATTATTTCCAGTTACAAAATTAGTATCTATGTACGTATTAATTTTGAAAATTAAAATTGTGGTGAATCTATAAGAATTACAACCAAAATCCGCGTTCGGATTTTCCATCATTACAGAAAGAGAGAATTGAGTCTTTAATTACAATGACAAGTGCGTCTTTATCTATGACATATCGCCTTCTGGAAAAACAGATTTTTACATACTCCGGTTGACCTTTGCAATCGTGAATTGAATGAATTTCTGTGCAATCAAATGCGTTTCAGTTCACACATACCTACATAATTTTAATAAATAATATTTTTAAGGCTGGCATCTTGTGGACATCTGTTACGTACGGCGTTACCATATGAAGTTAAATTTCTTGTTGTTTTAAATATCACTTGAAGAATCGCAGAATCAAATCTAATATTATGCGTGACATCGTTAAAATTGTGTCCCTTTGCTAAGCATGTAAGGGGTGAAATGACATGTATTTTTTTTACAAAATTGAATTTTACAAGGCTTAACAGCCATTAAGCATATTCAATTGAGGATTGATATAATTTATGTATTCGTTTTTTTGTAAGTAAACGTATCACGATGACGACTTAATGTTAATTTTTTTTTGTTTCCAGAACTTGAACTCAGTACACAATGTGTTGTGGATATGGAAGGGCAGCAGACCATCCTGCAGTGTCCGACGTCACTCGACAAAATAGACAGGTATGTTACTTTGCGGCATCGTATGATTCAAGGACATCGTATTAAAATTCCTTCTATACTTGAGTGATGCCTTGTTTTACGATCAGTGTTTGATTGTGCTTATCTATATGGGGAAAAGTAGGTTGGCCAAAATAAGTTTTTATGGCAGAGGAGTATTCGTCTGTAGACCGAGCTAGATGCTCTCCAGAACTCGAGAGCGAGTAGGGTACCAGGAGTTGATCGAAATTGTAATTGTCGGCGCCTGGCATCGAGCAAGACACCAGAAGACGATAGGATATTATGTATGTCATCACAAGTCAATGCCATTTTCTTCTACGAGAAGTTTTACAACATTGTTTACTACTTATTGCATTTACAGTGAATCCTCGCTTAACGAGCGCCCCCCATAACGAGTGATTCGCACAACGAGCAAATCAAATTGTAAATAAATAACTCGCTTGACGCTCGACAACGGGTCCTTTGCATCAGTCTGTGTTTAGCGCTCGTTTCGCCAGCATCTTAGTGTCGCTTGGGATCGTACTTTTTTCCAAGCTTGTGTTCAGACACATTATTTGTGAATTTTTTAGCGCAAAGTTTAATGACCCACCCTTGTAAGAATGTCCTCGAAGAAAAAGCCGCAAGAAGACAGCGATAAGAGAAATAAAATCACCGTAAGAAGTGAAACGTGAAATTATTGAGGAGCGAGAGTGAGGTATGAGCGTGGCTAATCTAGAACTCACGTACAATCTGTCTACATCATCGATTTGCACTATCCTAAATAAAAGAACAAGTATTTTTTTCGGCGCGGAACGCATTATTGTATTTTACATTGATTCCTATTGGAAAAATTGTTTCGCTTAACGAGTGTTTCGCATTACGAGTAAGATTCGAAACGCTCGTTAAGCGAGGTTCCGCTGTAATCTTCACTGGTTGTGACTACTATACTATATATATGTACTGTGACATATGTGGAAGTGCTGATTCCTCGCCGCAGGTCAGAAATGCTGTAGAGTATAGTAAATCTTTAATGGCACATAAGCTAAATTTCACCTTCTATGTTAACCTTTGACATATAGTTATTAATTTATCTTAAGATGTAGACGTTTCATCCCTTTTCTTACTACGGTTACCCGTGTTGAGAATGCTTATTGTATTTTACGATAGCTCGAAATTGCCCCCTTTTGCAAATGAAAGAACATAATAAACCAGAATGTATTATGTTGTAGTAGTACTCTACGCCGGGCGACTATTTTCTGCTCTTCGTGTTACATAGATACATACTTTAATAAAACTATTGTTTCTACTTCTCGTGTTTTGTCGCAGCTGACGTCAGAGCTGTTCGAGTTTAACGTCCGAATTGTCTGAAAGAGAATACTTCCAGTTAATGAATGAACGATGAAGATGGATGCTATCACCGTTATTATTCGTAAGATTTTTTTATTTGTGTCAGAATGGAGATTTATTTGCTTTGTAATTTCCATGTCGTTAACTGAAACACCGTTTTCCTTAAGAAGTTATTTCAGTAAAATTAAACGTAGATTTTTAAAGGCAATTAAATACACAGTATGATAAATAAAAATAATCTTAACGATTAGTATTTTAAGAATTAATTTAATGGAGTTTTAATGAGCGAAATACCGCGCAGAATACCAGCAGAATCTAGCGACAGTTTACCTCTGTTCAGCGTGCCTTCGTCACTAACGAACTTTACTACTTACTACATTGGAGAATCAATAAATTCTTATGACCGGGGCTATACGTCACCGATATATTGTGGCTATTCAACAAAAATGTACTCTGCTTTTGTTACATGAAAATAAATAGGAAAATAATGATCGGTGTATTTCCGTTCGGTGGTCGTATTTTATTTTTCCTTTTTTGTAAGTATGGTCGATCCCTCACATTTTTGCTATCAATTTTATTCGTGAGTCATGACACGGTCCCGATTATCGGCGGGCTTTGTTCGATGAAAATGGACAGACGACTTTACAAGAATGACTGGTTTCTTATACGTTATTGGTTCTTATGGTATGTTGTTTATGTATTTTTAAATAGGTCGCTCTGTTTCGTAATCCCTCAGTCGGGCGGTTTCGTTGTTTAACTCTTATTTAAACTTTTTTTGTTCCTGTCTAACTAGGCTAGGTCTAGGCGGCAGACTCATGTCTAACGATAAGTCATTAATAAACTGTTATCAATGACTTATCGTTAATTTGTAGCACTGGTTACGCGTTGAATTATTATATATATATGATATGGATTGCAATTTATCTATTAATTGGGGCGATTTCGTAAAAGCGACACGATTTATCAGTTCGCAGTTTAATAGAATTTGAACGATCAGTATCAGTTGATTTTTTTTTTAAAACAATTTGCTAACAATTATAGCATAACTAAGTTGAATGTTAGTCTTTAGTTATATCAGATGAATCAGTTGGAAAGATATACAAAAAAATATCTATCTATTGAAAAATATTTGTTTACCACCGAAATACGAACCCGCAACATTTCCTTAATTTTCTAATCTAAGATTTGAGACTTATAAATGCAGTCTTATACATACATTTGTTATTCTATTTTCAAATAGGCTATCAACTTTATTATGCAATGAATCCCAAAATCATTTTACTAATAGGTTCATGTTAGGATATTACAGAACTATGTTCTAAACAATGTGTTTTTATTAAATATATAATATATAAATAATATTTTATTATTCTTAAAGTCCTCAGTTATTTTAAAGGTCCAAACCTGAGAATAAAACTGCTACAACTGTATATTGAATTACCTAATTGCATCTCTTGATTAACTGTTTATATATATATTTTGTACATTGATCATTGCACTTTGCTTACTGTTATACCGGAGGAACACTGTCTGCTATAATACAGTAAATTACTAGTGTAGCAGGCAGGGTACCCAAATATATGTCTTACTTTCTTACTGATATGTTGTATTTACTTTGCCAAATTTTATATGCATACCCTCGGTACATTTGTCTGATATTTGAAATATTACGCAACACTAATAGTAATTAACTAGGTGAAAATGAATACTTAATAAATATTAATTTGGAAGAGTAATACGTCAGACCGTTAGACATTATTTATCAGTGTAAAATGCATGTAAAAAGTGGACCTAATAAATGTACTATTGTTATTATTATTATTATGAGTGAGTTCAGTGAAAGGGTTATAAAAAAACATATCTCATCAAAAACATCGAATCCCATAAAATCACAATAAATATTTTTGTAGTTTTGATTTACGATATTGATTACATGTTTTCGGTTATTAATTGCTACACCCATCATCCACTTAGTGCGCGTATGTTCGGTGGGGTGTTTAATATTTAACTATATTTATCTACGTAGAGTGAGAGGCGAATCAGTGTATATCTCAGATTTGTACACATGTGGCATATAAGGTTTTTATTTTAGACTAGTCATCACCGTGGATTTCTGGTCAAGTATCGAAACATTTCGGAAAAGCTCGATCGCCTCATATAATTTTGGACGCGAGCCAGCCCCCGTCTTTTTTCCGGCATGGGGGAAGAACAATTCCTTTTTCTTTTCTTTCGCGTACGTTCTAAATGGACAATCTACCGTTTTAATCTAATTTCAGATAAACTCATTTCTCAGTAAAATTTAGTAATAAGTTTTGTGGTCTTATCTCCTGAGAGAGAGAGAGAGGGGAAATATTTTTCCCCTTTGATATTTCAAACCAATTATTTAAGAACCTACATTCAATACTAATTCATATTTTTGTGATTTTAATTCGTTTATATCAGAAGATATACATCTATCTATATATAATTAATCTATATGTAATTTTAGTGTAACTGCCGTTAAATTAATAAAATCAACACAATTATTTGAAAGACTGGCCATTAAATTCGTTTTCAGTGTATCGGAAAATTCTCTAGGGATGGAAAATTATTTTATAAAAAGAAATCATTTTCTGTCTCCTATGCCAATATTACGAAGGTAAATCTGAAGTAGATATATTAACTGTTAAATACTACTTGTTAACATTTGTAGGAGAATAATACAATTTTTTGCTGCTTTTAAAGCGTTTTATATTGGTAAAAGCTGATTTTAGCCAGTTTGTATACACATACAAATTTTTTCTTCGCATTTTATTCTCTTTGTGATAGGTGTGCGGTTGTCGTTACCCCGAAATGTATGTAGTTCGTAATTTTTTCCCGTTTTTAACATTTAGTCTGGAATTTTCGATTCACTAGAGGTTTTAATGCGTCTCACTTTCATTTAATTCTTGGCATTATTATTACCAACGTAAACTGACCACGCTTTAAAACACTCCGGGAAAATTCTAAAAACTTTGGTTTAAAAGATACTCTTGTAAATTATTTAACGTTTCGCCCGATAGTTATTTTGGTCAGCTCGCAGTTGTAGGGGTGATGACTGATGACGTATTCACTAACCCAAATTCGGTTCAAGTCTTGGATTAAGTTTTGTAAGGGCAAGTTGAACGTGAGTCAACTTCGCAGTAACAAGTTTACGGAGTTCCTTGACTGCTTCCAATTCTGATGAAACTTCTGTACTCGATATTTAATCGTGTCTGTGGAGCAGATGTTTGTGGATTTCGATTTAAATTTAACCTCCTTAACAAAAAAATATCCAATGCAAGCGATACGATTTTCACAGCCGTTAGATAATAATAGAGTTTCTTCTGAATTATTCTACCGTGCATCGAGTTATGTCGGGCTACATTTAGCCTAACGGCCGACATCCAACCCCTGGATCACTGAATTGTACCCGAAATCATACCGTCCCGAAAATATACGAGGTGGGGATCAAAAGTGTGACGTCTTGAAGGTGTTCGGTAAAATAATATTTTATTTTTCGTTTTACGAATAGTCCTTTCGAAGATTCGTCCTGAAAATGATCGGAAACTTCTGTCTTCACTTCTTCGCGGTTGCTAATTGTTTTTCTAGAATCTAAGTCTGGGCTGTAAGCAGGCGCAGTTCTCGGAAACCGCACTCAGTAATGGCGAAAAGTTGCACACCTCAACTGAGCTTTCTACTGCGTTCCTCCTTTACAGCTTCTCTGATCGTAATTATTTTGTTTTGTCTTTTTCCCTTTTTCGGGGGCGTGTTTTTTCTTTATTTTCCTCGACTCCCCGACTACAGCTCCATTTATCATGTAGTCTCCCTACTCTGCTATGGTTTATAACTGAAATTATGTAACTCTGAAATGTTTTATTTTATTTAACTGATTTTTGTATGTTAGTATTTCTTATGTACTATGTTTTTTGTGATGATATGAATGATTCTATCTACACATTGTTATGTTTTCTTTTAATGTATTTTGTTTACTTTTCTGAATGGGACAATGAGGGTGTTTGTGATGGCTGCTGTGCGGCTCCGTTTTGTCACTTAAGCGACAAACGGAATTGCACAGCTGCCTATTAGCATTAAACAAAATACCAACCAAGCGACGAATGAGAAGAACCGTATATGAGTTTTTGCTTATAAATGGTTCTGGTTAAGCGGCGGGTCCACCCTCATTTACAGATTCTCTTAATTGACGTATTAAGTTGCTGTAATATTCTTCGGTTACCATTGCGTTCTTTTGTTTTTTAACATCAATAAGATCTCTTCGCAATTCCAGAGCGCGGAACTCTTTGCTCTCCGTCATAAGAAACGGTGCATCAGATACTTTATTTAGGAAGAGACTAAAAACGCATCTTTTCAATAAATCATTTCCATAAGTTCAAATAACAATTTTTAATTTTAAATACAAAGATAATGTAGGACTATGAACGGTTCATATGTAAAGCGACCTTGAAGCGTCTGACATGATCCTCTTGTTGAAAGAGGATCATGTCAGACGACCATAGTTTCATAATGGACTTGTAAATAATAGGCTCGATACAATCTTTTTCCTTTCCGTCACACGGCTTCAGAATATCATCATAACACTCAACGCGTCGATGGTTTTGTACCGCGGAAAGAAGTTTGGGCACCCATCTTGCGTAACTTTATTCATAAGATGATCATGTAGAATCTTTAGTACTGTAATCTAGATACTCTACACATAAAGCTTCTTATTTTACAATGGCAATTGTTCCTGTTGTCACGTTTTAATGGCCGACTCGGTGGCTTATTTTCAATTGATTTTCTTTCCATGCCAAACTTTCATACCTATACTTTCACTGCGGATAATGAAGGGGAAGAATTGCCGTACAAATCATTTTAGCCGTTCATTAATTTCTGGTGGATTTCACTCTCTTTGGAAAGGAATTTGATTACAGCATGTTACAACATTTTAAAATATCATCGACACGTATTACTCGGTGGTCTGCCAGACAATAACTAATTGAGATAGGAATGCAAATATTTAACATTAAAGTAACATTCTTAAAACCCTTTCAGGCCGAAAACTTTCGGTTTTTACCTCTAATATCAATTTAATTTTCATTTTGGTAAATAGTTATAACTTTTCAATTTTTAATAATTGATATTATTTTGAAGGAAAACACATTTTTGTTTTGAAGTTCTATTTTCAGAACATAATAGTCCTGTAGGTATTTTAATACAAATTAAATTAATCAATTAGAAAGATATACAGAACAAATCTATCGAAAAAAATACTTAGTTGCTATTCGATCTTGGACCTTTTCCTATACGGAGAAGCGCGTTCACCATTTTCGTTATGCATCAATTGGAAAGATTACAGAATATAAGCTTGAAATTTGTCGTATTCGATTGCTATAGCGAAAGGGGTGAACGTGCTTCCCCGGATAGGAAGAGATCCAGGTTCGAATCCCTGTAGCAACTAAATAATTTTTTCTGTATACTTTTCTAATTGATTAATTTAATTTCTATTAATTGAGATTACTCTTATTAGAAAGCAATAAACTATATACTATTTTTAAATTAATCATTGTCGCTTTGTTCTAAATATAGGCCATCGTTGCGGGCTGCGCGGTGGTGCGCATATCGACACCTTTCTTCTCTGTTTATTTACAGTGAATTCCTTTTAAGTACTTAATGGAGACATTTCTGATTAAATTGAAGTCTCCGACCTCATTAAGTGAGAGTTGTTGTTTTTGGATACACATTAAATTTGAGCTAAATTTATACGTTCCCCTAACGTAAGTAACCGGCGTGTAATGTAATTATCTGTATTAATTACAAAATACGCTTGTTTTACACCATTTGTCACCGTTTGAATTCTTGCGGTGCATGTTACAAATAATAGTAGCACCGCTTATTTCCACACGATTAAATTCTCTCTCCGTCATACGGGGTTGGTGCGGTGTAGCCGCATCACACTAGTAATATATGGCCACCCTCCCGACGCCACTCGTACGTAACACAGGTACGATATTAATGAACACGTATCCCGGGAAACACATTATGTAACTTCATTTGAAAAGCTCATGCTGTACTGTAACACGAGCTTTATAGATTTCGGGATGTTTGATTAGAAAATGATTGAGCCGTGACGGACGAAGATCGTTCGTCTCTTCGTCAAGGTTAATTCCTCCCAAATTCAATCAAATATAGTGGTAAAAAAAATCACGGCTGTTGATAATTATAAAAGTAAACGGATAAGTATAGGTAATAAGTCAAATCAAACAGGATAATATGAAGAATGAATACGAACGTGAGATAAATTGTAAAATTTGTCAAGTGACAAAATACGAGGCGCGTTTTTTAAGTAAGTGCCGTTGTCGGTTATTCCCGGTGTAGCGCTGCGGTTGCGATGTTGCGCATGCGCAATAGTTTCCCTCATCTGTTAACTCACCACATGCGACGTTAGAGACATTCACATAGTGTGGCCATCTTGTTGCGAGTGGTTGAAATGTTTAAGACATTAGATCAGCCCGC
This sequence comes from Eubasilissa splendida, assembly GCA_031772225.1. Taxonomy (NCBI): domain Eukaryota; kingdom Metazoa; phylum Arthropoda; class Insecta; order Trichoptera; family Phryganeidae; genus Eubasilissa; species Eubasilissa splendida. Next base: position 27,619,868 of record CM062848.1, read on the forward strand.
CGACTTGAATGCACGAAACATCTGACATTCATCGCTAAGTGATTTCCTTAATCTTAAGCGGTTCCTTGGTGGCAAGCGTTTTGATGACGATGATGAACTCAAAGACGGAGTACACACGTGGTTTTCATCCGAGGCGGCGTCGTTCTATGACGAAAGTATACAAAAATTGGTGTCCCGTTATGACAAGTGCCTTAATTAATGGTGGCGACTATGAAAAGTAGTTTAAGGTGTGTAGCGTCGGAAGAAAGTAAAGTGTTTGATAAATGATGTTTCTTTAAAAATAAAAAATCCAGCACTTAAAAAACGCGCCTTGTATTAAAGGAAAAGTATTTATTTTTGATGCGAGTATGTTAAGATTTGTTTTCTTTTTTTTTTACTATTCGGCTTAAGTGTTTTGTGTTCTATGAACATCTATCTCCAGCGATGTCTCACAGCGCTGGCAAGAGACTCTGTTTTAGCATCTGAGTGACAGTCGGTCCATTTGGGAATTTTCGATGAGAAACAGTGCCGTAAAATCATCCATCTTTGTTCCAAGTTTTGAATAAAATTTTATGTACGTATCTTTCTTCCCGTTTAATTGAGAAAGATAAGGTACTGTATTCGAGATGCTAATTATTCAAAATGATAAATCATTTTATAGAATGAAAATAACATCAGCATTTTTTAATAATAACATAGCTACATAAAAGTGTTGGAACATAGTTGTGCTCTTGAGTTGCCCAAACTTAATTTAGTTTATTTCTCAATAAAAATAAGTTTGGGACTGCCTTTTTACAAAGTGTATTCTTTTTAGTCGAGTACCCTTTTCTAAATATTAACCAAGAAAACTTATTAGATTATCCTTATTACACGTGAGCTAGCTTAGTGTTGTATTTAAGACTTTCATAAAATGCGCGTTAGATTGATAATGTAAATAATTTACAAATTTATTAAAGTGATTTAAATAAAATGTGGGAATTTGTAACAAAATTGGGCAGTGTTTTCCTTTAATTCATCACACGATCGCACTGCATTGCCACTGCTTAGCAGCCATATTGATTCATGATTATATGTATCTGGTGTCAGTGCATTCATCGCCAGTCTACCAGGTATTACACTGTGCAATTCACGTTTACATATCCAAGTACGCAAGTATATATTTTATACCTAGCATGAATAATTCATTTCATTTACTTCACGACCATGTTTTTAAATGTGGATTTTCATATACGGAGATGTTTTAAGGGCGTGCCTTCAAAAGTAATTCATATTTTTGCGTTTTTTATTTTACAAAAATGTGGGTTTTTATTATTCATTTATATCAGAAGTAATACACAAAATTTGACTTTTTTAAAAACTTTTACTTAGGTAAGATCATTACACTAATGTAAAACTAATAAACTAAATGTTATTTGCCATACTTCTGAAAATACAAGCATTATAAGGAAGACCGCGACCATTAAATTCATTTTCCGTGTGCCACAAAATTGCCTTAATTCTTGGATATACGAAATATATCTTATAATTTTCATCACGGAGACATATCTGAGTTGAGAGAAATTAACAAAATGTTAAAATATGAATTATTTTTGAAAGGGAAACCTTAAATGTAGTAAGTAAGTGTGTGTAATTATTGTTCAATTTTCTTTACAACTAATAAGCAGACTAGCAATGAACGTAGAACTCTGTCAAAAATGCAAGCGGACTCTTGGCCCAATGCGTGTAGTTTATTCAACAATTTTTTTTTCCATCTCTCTTTCACAAGACAGATCACGTCTCTTCACCAGTCAGTGGAGCGTCTTGTCGATGTTTCGGTTTTCGTTACCATGCATTAGGGTGGATCGATAACATACTTAAATTTATTCAGTTTCGTCCTTGAATACCGCTGATAATATTTTTCAGCAAAATTGCTTTATAATTAAAAAAATATGAGCATTGAGTCGCCTTTTTATTTATATAGATACGTATATAAAAAATCTAATCTGCATTTACAAATTTTAATTTTTGTTTTGTATGCTTGAAATCTCGCTCATTTCATTATTTGAGCGTGTACTGTGGCCGTCTTGTAATTTTAAAAGAATTTTTAATCGTTGTTAATTTTTGATCTCTTTCGGTTTCTCCTCGGTTTCGGCGTTAATTGGACCATCCACAGTGCCAGCGCCCTCGCTGCTCGAAGGTAACTAAGGTAAGGGGGGGTTGCCACCCGGGCGAGGATGCTATCCGAGTAATGTGCAACCTTCCTCTCTGAATTGGTGTTATTAATTTTGTTCGCAAACTTCTCGCTGCGTGCAAATTGAGCTGCGGGAATCCGTAGTGAGCGGGCTGAGCCGTCTTGTTGAGTTATCGTCTCCCCCGACCGCCCGCAACCCGCCGAATATTAATTTTTCCTAAATTAAGTCCATTCAATATAAATGGGCTCCAACTACTTGATTGTTATTGAATGTCCCGAAACTTTTGTGCTGAATTTTATTAACGTTAATAATAATGCTCACTAAATATGTAGTCTTTTTATATATACGCATAACGTTTTCATTATTTTCTTATTTCATTACTTTAGTTTTCCAACATTTATTAACTTGGGTCGTAAATAATATTATAATAAAATACATATTAATATTTTGTGGATATTGCCATGAAATGAAATGAAATGAAATAAAATGAATTAATTTGTCAAATTTATTGTTTCGGAGGTAACTTTGTAGAATTCCATTATCACACATATGAAAATAAAAACACTCGTTTAATTTCCCTGAGACGCGTTTCGCTTTATGAAATAAATTATATAGTCCCCCCTTTTCAATAGATTTCATATAAATAAATTTTAAAATTGTTAGATTGATAGTGTCTTCATAAGGCGAAACGCGTCTCACGGAAATTAAACATTACAAAACTAATACAATTTTTCTTTATATTAATATATTTTACTATTTAACATTGCCCTGGTAAAACTTATTCGATTCTCGAATGTTGGGACATATTTTGAATCAACCCAAATTTTCGCCTACGATGACATAGGTATAGTAGCAAGACCAAGAGGTTCTCTAATTGATGGTTTAATCATTTTTGGAGCCATGTGCAAAAATGGGTTTGAGTATTAATGAGTCGAAAGACATATATATATGTCGGTCTTAATAAACCTAGTACATTCCCAAATCATGAGATTCTAAAAATTAATAGATGGTACCGACAGCTTTGTATATCTCGAGACCTTGCTTATAAATAACAATACAGTTGTTGATGCAAGTCGAGTATCTACTCCCTGTGCATTTTGTCCTTCCAATATAAACCTTAATATAATATATACCGCTCTGACCAACTAATTACTTAGGGATTTCACCGACGGGGGGGACAGATTGCCTTCTGACATCGAACTGTCGAGATCTGTGTTTTTTTACCGTCCGAAAAGCAGCGCCGTGCGTAACGCTAGGACCACGAAGAGACGGTGTTCTCAACAGCTCCGGAAGTGCAGTGATATCTCGGTTCTTCACAAAAAAGGTGCGAGTCAACTTGAGGTGAAAACGACGTCCGACCCAGGACTTTGAGCAAGGTAGGCCAGATCCATCTGCCATTATTTTCCTTCCTGTATCCACAGTCCACGGGATCTTATCCCACCAACAGTAGAACCTCAATATAACGGACCAAAGCGTGATGTTTCTATAAATAGATTAAAAATATTGTGATTTAAAAAAACTTATGATTGATGTACGAAGATTTAATTTCACAGTAAGAAGTCTTCTGGTATCTGAATATAAATAAATAAGAAACATTCTTTCCGAAAATACACTTTAATTATATGTAGGTATAAGGTTAAAAAAATAAAATAGCATACAAAATCACATTTATTCTTCTTCGGATGGTATATCCAAATACATCCGTTGTGGAGTGACGTAATGTTCAGTGTCGAGGCGCTTGCTTTCGGTAATACTACTTTAAAAAAAACCCACGAAATTTTGTTTGAACTTTTGAAGTCTGCTGTTAACTCTCCAAAATTACGAAAATGAGTGTGAAAAATTTGTCCGGTATATCCGAATTCCGTTATATCGAGGTTCTATTGTACTACCGTTTTAATAGTCACATAACAATGTCATCAGTAAAGAAATAAAAGGAGAATTGTAGCAACAATGCCACTTCAGTTTACAAAATCGACTAACCAAAGTCTAGGATTCTCTCCCGCCGCTCGCATTGGTCCGGCCTGTGTATTGACCTACGGCCCAGCATGTTGGACTCTTACCGAGGCCAACCACCGCGCACTCGATACCCCCCTCCGCGCTGCGAATATTAGAATAAATCGAAGGTGATATTATTAGTTTACAGTCTCTTCCACGAATAATGCATCTCCACCATGGGAAGAATGAACGGTGCTTAACCGCCGAAGCGTATCCTGCGTAACAGGCCGAACGGTCGCAGGTCTATCGGTGGACCGAATCTTCGGTGGTTGGACTGTGTCACCGAGATTGCAGACGAATGGAAGACACTGGCGCAAGACATGGAGGAAATTCTTTGCGAGAGGCTTAGGCTTACAGGCAAGATTGTCATGATGATGAAGATGAATATATATTACTTTTTTGTTTTAATCCTTTCCTTGTTATAAAACCCTAAATTGTTTATTTTTGAGACATTTATGTAATAATTAACGAACTTACAATACTGCTCCAATAAGACCATGGAGATGGAGCAGAGATAGAAGTAGGAGACATCTTTAAAAAATATATTTAATGCAAAAACATTGTGGTTAGACATGGGACATTTAAAAAATGTATACAATTAAATATTTTCCTTTATCGAGGTACAAAAAAAACTATAGATAATTTATTAGAGAACTTATTCATTTTATAATTTATTTTGTAAATGAATATTTGAATTGAGTTTAAACTGAACCAGAAGAGAGTTGAGAAAAATATATCTGAAGGACTATTTATGCAATGTTAGAATTGATTTAACTTACGTATGTTTTTTAATTATAAATTGTCATTCAATGACCTTGATAATTTACTCGAATATGAATTACTTAAATCACAAGAACTTATTAAAAGTGGTAAATGAAAATTTTATTAAATATGGAGAGAAAAAAAAAATTGTTCCCATCACAATGGCATGTTACGATAAACCTGTATACAAACACATTTTATAATATTTCAAGAGTTCTAGAAAAATCCAATCCCTGCCATTCTCTGCCGTTAGATAGTGAACTGCTGGCGCCCTCGTCAATATCATTTTGAATTAAATTGCCCTTGGGATTAGTCGACCCTAGTTCTACGGTATCATTATATTTTTCTGAGAAACTCGATAAATTCTCCGTCCCTCATTATTTAAAAAAAATGTTTCCATGTTATTATATTATTCAAATCAGATGCGCTCCTCTATTTTTAACGTCTTAAAAATACATCGCTGAGTGAATTCCGTTAAATTGACTTTAATAATAAATGTCTTGTCATAAGCAGTAATCATTTTTATATACTTATTATTTATAACTAGATACAAATTATGTTTTAGTTAGTTAAAAACATTGTATATTTTAATGATTTTAATTTTTGAAGTGGCGGTCAGGCAATTAAAAAAAATATATTTAACGATAAAGGTGATCTTATTAAGTATGTATATTACAGAATATAATCTCTGGTGAGTGCCTATTTCTTGCAAGACTCATATTTTCAGGTAACACAATCTTTTATTTCATTTTTCCATTCAGACTAGCTGCGCTAGATTACAATTTGATTTTAACGCGATTGCGATAAAATTGTATTAATATTGGTCACCTTCATTGGTATTCACAGTATGTGTGCTAATGTAGATAACAGTTAGAATGTTTGTAATATATGTACTTTTATACAGATGTTTTTAAATATTGCTAGTTGTTTTTTAGTGTTACAAATAAATCCGATGAAAAAGTTAGAAAATAAACACAATATTCGATCACAACAATAATACTACATCATTTTATTTAATGTTGTTGCATGTTAGGTAATTTCTTCTTTCTGCCTCGGTTTCATGTTCAGGGGGGAAGCATCTAGCCTAACTGGTTCTTTTTTTAAATATTGACAAGTCAAATGGTTATGAAATGAAAGAATATTTTTTTTTATAAGAAAATTTATAATCTATATCTTATGATACTGCACGTGTTAAAAGTGGAAAATGAGCAATTTACTTGAACACTTATTAATGAGGCTATTCTAACATAATTACAATTAAATTAACATTAAATATTTGTGTTCATCATGCCAGTATAAAGTTCTCTACCAAATTGTCTATGTTGACGCTTGTCTGATGTAGATTATGTAGGTCCCTCACGTAAGGGATTACCTGTTAGGATGGTCCTGGATCCTGGACGTCAAGCGCGGCCAATTGCTGGTGGTGCCAGCGTAGGGTGACGGAGAGCACCAGACGATGCCCAATTATCCAGGCAAACCGGGACTCTGGACGCGATGTTCTTATGTAATAGCGGCAGTCTGTTCTCGCTACACCAAATTATATTTATCAACTTTTTATAGATCCAGCGGGACGCTGACTTGATCGGATCATGAAACTTGAGTGCTTTCACACAAACGATGAAACGCAGAGAACATCATAGTCTAAGCTTAAACTCGAGGCGCACAGTTTAAATTTTCCCCGGAATCACGATCTATAAAACGCTTGCTTGATACTTTTAGAGACGACATTGATTATATTTTCTAATTGAAAATAAAATCTCGTCTTTATGGAGCCAGTTCTCCCGGCCGAGAATATGGGAAGACTGACTCGCCTAAGGTGATACATCCCTTATGGTGCATTTTGCCGACGTGACTTTAGTCACGTACGCCGCTTTATTACTGCACCCCCGCTGCGTCGGTACACCGAGTTTTTATTACCTTCCGTCCCTTACTTCGACTAACTGCTTTTGTATCCTTGAACAAAATATTGTCTTGGGTAATTTCGCATTCTAACATGCGCCTCACGTGATAGTTATTTAGTTAGTCAATTAAATCTGATGCAGTGCAATACATACACGCGTGTTATATTCCGGATACCTACTTTCTTATATATCTTTACGGCTTATCAAATTACATACAATTAATTCAAGTTAATTTCATACAAATTCTTAATATGATCCTTTGCTTTAGAATAGTCAGGTCAGCGAACGCTTTCACATTTAAGACTACTTGAGATACCGAGGGTTGATGTTTATATTAACTAGTTAGTTCAATGAACTCATAAAAACTGTTTAAAATCTACCCCTCAATACAAAGAATGTTTATGTTAACCATTACCATACCGTGATATAAAATACCAATATGATGTCAACTCGTGTTACCGTAAGATATTTTTAACATTTTAAATGTGAAGAAAGTTTTATTCGTTTAAATGGCAATAAAAATATTAATACTATAAATTTACTCTAAATATTGAACATTAATTACGAAAATGGGATCAATATTCTAATATAATTCGGAGCATTCATCAAGTCCTATACAATACTACAATAATTAAATTAGTGAGAAAGAGAGACCATATATTCTTTTTTATGTTATTATTTTTATTGTGAAATTAATGTATGTACCATCTCTATTTGTCTTACCACAAATGGTATTTTATCCAGCATATTAATTTTACAATTGACTGAATTGAAAAAAATATATTTTTGTAGGATTCGCTTTACACAACTGGTTTTTCACTAGTCAGTTCTAAGCATAAACATTTTCCTGAGAATTAATTAAAAGATGAATTTTATGTTGCGTGTATTAACCGAAATATTACAGTTTTAATTAGGATGGTAGACCTATGTTACTGCATGGTTTTGGAAGGGTTAACCGAGACAAAGGATATAGTTAATATAAGGACAAAATCAGCAATTTAAGCACAATAATTTTTCGTTTTACTTTTAAACCTCTTCTCACATAAATATGTACATTTAATGGAACTGTCAACTGAGGCAAGACTAGCGGTTCACATTGGAGTTCTGGTACCGACACTGATGTATAAAAGTGAGGCCTGGAACTGGCAGAATAGGAACGAAAGTAGACTGAATGCAGTGGAGATGAGATCACTTAGGCGTATATTTGGCAGATTAATTTATGACAGAGTAAAGAATTAAGAAATAAGAAAATAATGTAAAGCTGATCTTAGTATAATGAGTAAGATTAAGAAACGATCACTTAGGTGGTTTGATCATATGGAACGGATAAACGAGGAGAGAATGGTAAAAAAGGTATATGCCGCGAGTGTTGATGGTACCAGAAGTAGAGGACGTCCGCGGAAGACTTGCCACTACCAGGTAAATCAGATACCGGAGGATGGTCCTGTTAGAAGCCTCAATAAACGGCGAGCTTGTGTGAGAAGGTGTATGAATGTGGATGAGGCGAGAATTGTGTGTCAGGACAGAATAGTGTGGCGCTCTATCCTCTCTGCCTATCCCCGCGGCGAAACGGCGTGATGGTAAGTAGGTAAGTAAGTAAGTTCCTACAAGTTTATCATTTGGCCACCTGGCCAACAGCTGTTTATTACGGAAAACATCGATACTTTGTTAAAATATTTTCCTCACAGTTTAACGGTGATTTTCCACCGAGTTGATATTCTTCAAATGTGAGAAGACGAGGGGTTGTCAATAAGCAATATCGTCCACTTTTGTGCGAATTAGTCTTGCGGGTTTTTTTTTTAAATTAGTTCTCGTTACTTTTCGTTTGTCCTCATGGATGGACTTATTTATTCTGGCCTATGTTGTGTCATTGAACCGTTAATAAAATATAAAATGTATAATATCATGTTCCTGTAATAAACATCGCATAATATCCTAATAACATGTCATAATATAAGTATATACGAGTAGTATACTATTCTTGGTATATCTACCGAACGTATGATGCTTGTGTCTGAACATGTTCAACTGAAATCGAGGTGGACTCGTTGAAGATTTCATCTTTGTCATTTTTCACACTCTTGAGAAATGCTAATTGACTATTCTTCTTCCTCTTGCGCGGCGGCCTCTTCACACGCGGCCACCGCGAGTGTTAATCGTTTCTGCGCGATGAATATTATGTTTGCGGCCGTTTAGCGAGTACGAGATTATTCGTCTCCCGACCGCGGGCGAGCTGAGCGCGCCCGGGGCGCGGCGGGCGGCCCGACGCTGACGTCGCCGCGCCACTTTTCACGGCTGCGATAATACCCGCACGCGATCCGTTTCCTCTGGACCCGATGTGTCGACGATAGCGCCGTTTCATTTTCCTTATTTCAAATGTCACGACCTCAGACTCACTTTTATACCGGTGCTAAGATTCTTTTGTTGTTGTTTTCGGCGATGTTTCGCCCGATACGCGGATGGCATGCGCCGTTCGCACGGCAGAGCGTGTGCCCGACCTATTTGTCGATTTCTGAGGATATTTTATTTTTAATGTACAGATTATCAACATGACCTCGATAGATAGTCCTAGTATACGATATTGAAGCAACAATAATAATGACACTACAGCCCCCTCTCTGTTCCGAGCCGTGGACCTCGATAAACTTGATAAAGTCGGGTTCATCATGGAGCTCATAAACTTTGAAGTTGTACCATCACAATTTCGGATCAAGGATCCTTGTCAGAATTTTGTAAACTCATTTCTGTTTATTTTTTCCATCAACGCCCTTGTGAGCTTTTACATAAAAATATATTTTTTATTATTATTATTATTAAATATAACAGTACATTTTTAATTGACATTTCAATATAACAAAAAAAAAAATATTTAATAAAATGTAAAATATTTCAAAACAATTGGGGGAATAACATATTATAGATTACATTTTTTATGGTTGTGAATTTAGAAACACTGAAAAGATAGAATAAAAGTAAATTGACTACCGAGGAGAGTAAACAAAATATTAAAAACTACCGCATAAGTACAGAAGTGTGTAGGGTACAAGGTCAACGAAATCTAATCGTGTGACACCCGATAGTCCTCGGCATTCCGAAGCGAATGTATGTGTTATTACGCGTTTGAATGACTATTAACCATCAATGACGTGCAGTAGGTATATACTTAGGTTATGCTGTTACCATGATGTTATACATATAATATACTATATGCTTCATTGTACATAGGCTAATTAATTTTCGTTTAACCGACGTTTTTAATCAAAATGAATCCATCATAATAAAAATGCCTTGTCCTCGAACGCAAAGAACAATCATGAATACAACACGTTTAATAAGGTAGGCAAATTTGCGAATTAGTAAATGAGGAAGTAGATGCTTCGATCAGCTCTAAGCTAAGTTCAAAACCTTTCAAATGTCATTCTGTTAGGAAATAGCACAAGTGAGGACTCCGTACAGCATGGATCAGCTGATCCATTTCTGCGCGGTCAGTGTCACGGTGTTCTTACGTATTAACTTTGAAATATATATATCCACTTAAAAGACATTCTTGAAAAATACGAACGAAACATTAATGTCGTATTTGACAGTTCTACCTTAGATAAGGAAAAAACTGCGACCATAGAATGCGACGCGATATGACAATGAGACGTAGATGAGATGACAGGATACTTTTTTTTTTATCTATGACAAGATGACAGATGTTTAATATATTTGCCAGCAGGAATACGATAAGCACTTTACAGCCACAAATGACGTTACTGAAGCCACATCTAGCCTTTTATTCTTTGTATCTAGTAATTGATTGGTAAATTTGTAAATAAATAAATAAACCACCCGGCTGTGAAAACTTTGGATGTTGCGTACAAGCATAGATGCCGGAAGAATTCCGGATACGGAAAGAATATGCACTCACCATAATCCAGATTCTGCAGACATCTCCAAAATGTGAACTGATTTTTATTCACAATTTCTTCTTAGGTTCCGACACAGTATAGACGCGAAGTCTCAAATTAGTATTATATTGTAATCGTTTAGGTAAACGTATAACCGCACTGGTTCAAGATCGTCAATCGACTGGTCGGCGGCGTGCCGGGACAGGAAGGGAATGCGGGGGAAGGCACAGTGCATTATTTTCGTTCAAAATAAATATGTATTTACACAAATAAATATATGTCCGAAACAGTAGATAAGCAGAAGATTTCTACTGGTTTGATATTGCATTATTTATCACTTATCATATAATAGTGATGATAAAATTGCTATTTAAACCGTTATTGTGACTGTGATTATGTTCGATTGTAACGATGATTGATAACTGATTGACGCAATTCTGACTGTTACACTAGAAAGTAAGCCTCCGACAGTTAAATGTTAGTAACCAATCATTGTTGAATCTCAGTTATCAATCATCGACACAATCACAGTCACCTAACGGTTTACCATTACTATCGTATAACAATGACATCCGTGGCTAACTGCTTACGGCCGTTCTTTATGGTCGTTTAACGTTACATTGTTTTGTTTCTATGGCAATTTAAAAAAAAATCTTTTACGTTTCACATTTCCGCACACTCCTGCGTGCGATTAATTATCGCGAGCGATACGGGAAACTCGAGTCCTGTTATTCAAAACGTTCCTACCACTCGCCAATTACTTAAGTCATATCACCCTATTTCGTTGTGATAGTTTTATACTTCGCGTCAAAACATGTTATAACAAATTAAATAAATAAATTTAAATATAGAAAAAAATCTCAATCTAAAAATATTTGGTTACCACCGTGATAAGTACCCAGATCTTTTCTTATCCGGAAAAGTGTGTTACCATTTCGCCACGTTAACCATTTAAATTTCCAACAGATTTGATTTGTATTCTTTATAAGTGATCACCGCTTATATTATTTACCCTATTAATTATGAACAGAATGGGTATATTTAAATGTTTGATTTATTCGTATCTGTTTTTGTCGTTTTTAAAAGCAATCAACTTTATATTGCAATGATTTCCAAAAACTGTTGACATATATTAGGATTAAACATCTATTTTATTCAATTTGAAATATAGGTTGTATAATATGGTTGAAATTAGTCATGTGCAGCTTGAACATTTTCGACTTATATTTTTAATATATAATCCACCCATAAAATATTGTGGACTAGGTCTGTTTTACCTGTGCGTATATTTTTAATGAAATAATTTTTTCTACTTTCCAATTGATTAATTTAATTTGTTTTCAATATCACAGAACTACGTTCGGAAAATGCAATAATAAAAATGTGTTTGTATTTATTAAAAATATATGTATATATTAGAATTATTATTTAAAATCATTTCAAAATGTATAGTTGCCACGCATATCCTGAATACATTTTTCATTTTACGTAATATTGTGAGATTGGTGCCGACATTTATTTAATAGACTATTCGCCAAACTGTCGTTCGTTTGTTACATTTTATTTATTGATCGTTTGTAATAAAAACAACAATATTTCATCGGATTTTTTATGTTTAAAATGGTTCGTGTCCTAGAGACGCCTAATAGTCTCAATTTCAAAAATTCACGAATCATTCGGCTTTTCCGCAGTGCTAATGGACAAATTTCTTCGGAAACGCGTGACCTGCCTCAATATCGTGGGAGTCGGTAAATATTTTTGCGGTTTATTACTAGAGAACACTTTTTGACTCGCACGTGAGACTTTAAAAAGTGAAGACACGAAACTTTTTGTGTATGGTTTTGCACTGCAATATTCCACTTTGGACAACGTTGATAGACGCAGGTTAGCGCCATTCATAACTTGTTAATTTATTTTTTAACATTATATAATTTGCATTAATTTTCAAAAAAAATAAAATCATAAAATATAACAATACTGACAGCGGAATGTCAAAAGTAAAATCTTCATTCGCCACTATTATTTGAGTCGTACAGTGGCAGGGTGGCCCAAGTGAAAAATGTAATATTTTAATTTATCAAGGAGAACACATTCTCATTGTGAAGTTGTAATTATTCAGAACAGACGGTCTGTGATATTTTAAATACTAATTTAATGCATTAATTATAAATATATACATATAAAAACAATTTTGTCGAAAAATATTGTTTTTGCGCTACCGGGATTCGAACCTGGATCTCTATTTCCGATCCAAAATAATGGAAAGACAGACGTATTTATTTGAAAAAGTGTAACATATAGGTTCGAAAATTTGTCATGAAAAATACTGGCGCTATAACACAATTGGTAGTGTACTCCCCCGGATTAGAAATAGAGATCTAGGTTCGAATTCCGGTAGCCAAAACAATATTTTTCCACAAAATTGATTTTATATGTATATATTTATTAAATTAGTAGTTAAAATATTTTAATTTAGTGTGCTTGGATATATAGACGTATTACATAATTAGAATAATATACTTATTAATAAAAATATGAAGTCTTGTTGTCTTTTCAATTCCTTGTATCTCCATTTGATCACTTTGCAGATAGGCCACTCTGCCGCTGTGCGACCCATTTATTCAACACTAGTATGTAAACAAAAATACGTTATTTTAATTGTATAATTAAATTATAATAGGGTGTGGCTCATTTTATTTAGAAAATAATTCAAATAATACATTTGTTTTTATATTTTCACATTTTATAAATACATATTTGTTTTCTATTCGGACGAAATTCAGAGCGTTCCGGATAGATCTGGATGTTTATTGTATTACGAGCGCCGGCCGCGTGGTGAAGTATCGTCAGGAGGTTATGTAAGCTGTTGCATACGTGTAACGTCGTCGGTATTAAGGATAACAGCTTCCCTGGAAACTAAACCGAACAAGTCAACTTGAATATAATGAAGATGTCCTCAGGGTCCTCTTTCTTTATCGGAGCCAGCTTACACTGAGTAAAGCAATCCCGTGAGCCCTTTCTCTTCATCGCTCTGATATAAAGCAAGTGCTGTCCTCGCACCGTCAACTCATTGACGTGTCACCTCTGATCATGTCCGGGACCATACTCCCGAAGGATGATCGAGCAATTGTATAAGTTTTGCCTACACCAAGTCTCTTGCCCTCCATGTATTGAGGACTTGTACTGTACTGTCAATCATTTTACCTGTTGAGTAATTTTCTCGAAACTCTTGTATTCATTATTTAACTATGTATTTTATATTTATATTATATTATAACCGGTATATTTGTTTTGGAAAATAAAGGAGAAATAAACATTTATCTGACAGAATATTATTGTATATTAAAATTGGACTAATATTAACTAACTATCTTACCATCGCGTCGTTTTTCCGCGGGGGCAGGCAGAGAAGATAGAGTGCCATACTCTTCTATTCATACACAGTACTCGCATCATCCATATTCATACACCTTCTCATACAAGCTCGTCGATTTTTGAGGCTTCTAATAGGATCATCCTCCATCTGGTTTACCTGGTCGTGCCGAGTCTTCCGCGGACGTTCTCTATTTCTGGTGCCATCAACACTCGCGTCATATATCTTCCTTATCATTCGTTCCATATGACCAAACTACTTTAGTGATCCTTTCTTAATCTTACTAGGACTAATATGATAATACAAATTATAGGGGCTCGTATTTATTAGTTAATTAAGGCTCGTTAGGTTCAACAATAGGGATTATTTGTGTCAGAAAGATGTGTGGGGTGAGAATAGAGGGCCCTATAACTCCTAGAATTCTCTCGTATGTATATGAAATGTTACCCATATAGGGTTTGTATGCGGCTAGAGCAGGAATATTATGAATGAAACTACTCACGATAGTTTCGTTTATTTACAGAATTGAAATAAAACTGTTTGTTACATTATACAAAGTTTAAGATAAACGACGTTCACGTGCCGAGGTGCGTGTGAGAAGATGTGTCCGATGAAGCGGCCAGGAGAAGAGTGGTCGGTTCTATGGCTTCTCAGACTGGTCGCGTCGCGGTGTATCGTTGTCTACATTGACTGTATGGCTGTTGAGTGTTACTATTTAAGTACCGCTTACTTCAAGTATTGACGCATGCCGTTGGTATACAGTTACATCTATTTATTGAGTAAATCATTAGAAAAAAATCTACAAGTCATGATGTTACTAGTAGGTACGATTACGGTATTGTTAATTATATGCAGGGATTTAATATAAAATTACGGCAAATAATACCTACTATGCTGCATATTTATCTTGTCCGTAAAGTTGATCTAGTATCGATAAATTTATTAAAATGATAATTTTCCTTAAGTATCTAATAGGTACAGCTTTGCACTGGCCGAACCGAATACTAGGTGGAACCATTGTTCTTTCTTCTATAAATATTTTCGATTTTCATCTCAAATTGAATATTGATCTTTTTATGATTTTGATTTGATTGGTTTTACAAAATTGGTTCTTTTTCAATTCGACAATACAACACTGGAGACGATGGCTTAGTCACGCGCTTCTGCTGCTACTGCCTGGGACAAGGGCTTAGCAAATATTGGTTCAAGGCGAATTTGCATGACGTAACGCAATACGTGAAGTCTCAAAGGACGGTTCCTAATATATACAGTGTGTCTCAAAGGTCTTTTTCATTTTGGTTCATTCGCTGCACCAACGCAACGAGCGGTAGAGGGGCGATTGCGTATGCCGATTACTAGCCGCGTCCTTGGGAATTCAGTCGCTATGGAGCGTGTCCTTACCAGTGTTTTCTCCCTGGAAAATTGATATCCCGACGAGGTGACATAAACTGGCCTCCACTCAGCCCCGACTTGACCACCAGTTGTCAAATCAAAGGGAATGCGTGCCGAATTTTGGCTCCCGTTTAGAAGAGTGCCAGCGCAATAACAATTCTTAAGAAATAAATTCCCAGGGACTGTACTTAAATACAAAATAAACATTTTTTTATTAAACCCATCTATTATTTTATTACAGAATTTGTATTATGTAAAAGTCTTTTGGGACGGACACCTTGGAAATATGAAAGAAAGATTCTTAGAATATTTGACCTGATTAACGATAATGGTACGTAGCGGATACGTTATATCACCACGTGACGTAACGTCTTCGATAGGTAGATAGATCTGGTCACGCTGACGTCAGCGTGACCCAATCAATGTTGGTAGACTACGTACAGTGCATGGAAGTCAAAATAATGTAATGTTTTTGTCTAGTAAACCAGAAAATAACTGGCGAGCATACACATGAGACAGGAACTGGTAGAGTAGAATTTTGCTGGCATCTGTCACCCACCACGGGTTGTTGGACTTGTGATGATGATGATGATTAGTTAACATAAACAAGCTTTAGTCGTGTAAGAATTTTACGCAGGTACA
This sequence comes from Eubasilissa splendida, assembly GCA_031772225.1. Lineage (NCBI taxonomy): Eukaryota > Metazoa > Arthropoda > Insecta > Trichoptera > Phryganeidae > Eubasilissa > Eubasilissa splendida. The sequence goes on from CM062848.1 coordinate 27,635,976, forward strand.
TGCAAAAAAGTTTCGCTTCAATGACATTATTTTTGTTAGGCGCGCGCGGCCACCGCGGTATCGAATCATCTCGCCGCATTGCCGCAGTGAAGTTTTTATGGTCTCCTGAAATTTTGGCAGCGGCGCTCGACACGCGGCGTGTCGTGTCGCGGCGGGGGAGAAAGTCTCAAGTCTCAGCTGGCCCTAATCGAAAGTTCCCCCCCCTGGTCACGCGTCTCCAGCATTCAAAACCGTTTCCCGCTACCGGTGCGCTTTTTCCGTATGCCGCGGCCGTGACGGATGGCTCCATTATTCGGATCACGTGACGCCGGTCGATCGATGCCCGTCGCCCGCCGCCCGCGAACCTTCGCCGCTCGGATGTTTTTCTTCTTTTAATTTTGCCGTCGGGTAATTATGTTCCGAGTCGCCGAGATGGAGAGAAAAAGTGCGCAGACTTTTTCGCCATTCGGTCGGAAAACAGAAAGTCGTGAAACTTGAGCTGAAAGATATTTCTTTCCTCGAGATGCATGTTGTTCACTTGTTGAATTAAACAAAATTGACTTTGAGAATAATGTGTTTTTTTTTTTATACTGTAAACATTGAAATTGTCAATTTAGTCGCTGATGACTCATTTCGCTGTTGTCACCGAATTAGGCTCTTTTTCTGGGCGTGTCATGCTAACACTAATCTATCTAGTTACACTATTTTATGTTCATTAACTTAAACACGTTCGTGTTTTTTAGTTGCTATAATTTAATTTACAATTATTAAGAGCTGTAAAATGGTGCCTAAACTGGATGACCCGTATTTTACTCACCGAAATTACACTGAATATGCACGTACAAGTGGGTAATACTACATCACACGTACTGTATAACTTATTAATGGAAAATATAATAAAAACTACCTTTGTTTTTATGAGATATCTGATATTTGTTTAATCACAATGCCTTTGTAGGTAAAAATCCAGTAATTGTGTGTTATTGGACATATTCAAATATTGCTAATATTAAAATAAGAATATATAAAATGAAATTAAAAAATATTTATTTTTCAGGCATATTCTAGTATAATATGTTAAAAAACATTTTATAGATAAAAAATATTGCTTTAAAATAAAAAAAGGTAAAATGAATTATCCATTTTGGTCCATAGATTGCGATGGTGTAGTGGTACTCGAAGCGAGTCCACATACTAACATATATACAACTTTCAAAAATTTGATAAATGTGGAGATTGTGGGATGAGAATTAGTAAACGTTATATATATATATATATATATTTTACGTTCACTAATTCTTAAGCCAGCCGAAGACAGGTCGTAAGCCCTGTAATTATCCCATACATCCATATATTTTCATTAAATATAATAAAAAATAGCTTTGTCTCTATGAGATATATGAGATATTTGTTTAAAAACATGTTATACTGAAGTATTTGATTATTGTAAATAAATTTACGATCATAAAATATGTATTTTTCATTTTTAATCGGACGTATGACGAGAGCGAGCTGTCGAGGTACTTCTGCCGAAAAGTTATGAAATAAAATAAAAAAATTCTCTATACTTGTTCGTCAAACAATTATAAAACGAATCCCAGGTTATAATATTTACTATGTATTACCAAATTTATCAATATGCTGATATATCGGCGATACTATTTTGATTTAAATAAATGAAATTATATGTATTGGTAGAAATAAATGAACATACCAGAAAATTGATATTTTAATTAGATAATTAGTATATGTACTTCGCCTTTCTATCGCATACGATATGTTATAATGGTAAATTCATTCTGTTATAAAAATTACAACACTTAACCAAAAACATATTTATATAATTTTATTATACGAATTAGGTGCACTGATAAATAAACAATAGCTTTTTTCTACAAAGATCCTTTAGTCTTTCACGTTAATTTGAAAGTAATTTGTAACATGGAGGAGCGTGATTGAAGTATCCCCGCTGAAGCCTGGAACATCGCCCGCCGCTCCGGGCCGCCGGCTGTGGTGGAGTAATTTAATGGCCCGATTACTCCGTGAATGCAGGACCCCCCGGTTAATCCGATGCTCGGAATTAAATGAGTTTAAACACGGTTATTTCACTTATTTTTCTGTTTCACCCGCCGCACTAATGGAATTAGGCGCGTAATGTGAAGTGTGTTTTTACGCTATTGTTTTGTTTACATTTTCGCGGATAGAATGATATAATTAACGGTGAGCGTTTAAATAAACAGTTCCATAAGTCAGGTAAATGATGTTTGCCAAATGTTCATACATTGTACATTTTTGGTATCGGTCGCGAAACAACGAATCATTTATTATCACTTCTGATTAATTCGTTTTTTTTTTTTTTGGCTTTAAAATAAGTGGAAATCATCTGAATTCTTGAGAGTATTTTTTTTTTGTAAATACATTAATTCTAAATACTAATTTGATGTATTAATTATAAATATATACATATAAAATCAATTTTGTCGAAAAAATATTGTTTTTGCGCTACCGGGATTCGAACCTGGATCTCTATTTCCAATCCGGGGAAGTACACTACCGATTGCGTTATAGCGCTAGTATTTTTCATGACAAATTTTCGAACCTATATGTTACACTTTTTCAAATTAATACATCTGTCGTTCCATTATTTGAAAGCCATCTACATTGTTCTAGATAGATGAAAAAAATGTCACATCTATGTTCTGGCTAATATTCGAACATAACCTAACGCTTCTGCTATGAAATAAAGAATTAATAATAAGTAACAATTTTAGTCAGATAGGTAATTATATTTATTATTTCAAATTTTATTAAAATTATTTTACATGGTTTTTACCACCCTGATAAAGAAACAGGCATTTTTCGAAACCGGTTGGTGAATATAATTAAAGTGGTTAAAAACAAATTATTAACATGAACAACCACAACGTGTTTGCATTAAACATTAAAAATAGTAAATTTATTTATTCTTAATATAGTGCATACATAAGTATATTTATATATGCTCTAATATAAACAGGATCAAAATGGTTTTTTTTACTACAACTTTTTCATTTTGAATCTATGTAGTTTCTCCTCTTTTCTTATATCTTATGGCATTTCAATAAAGATCTTCATCGCACTGTACATCATCGATTTCTGAGATGTAGCCTTCTTCCTGAATTGCAGTCTCAGTCTATCATTTCCTCTTGCATGATGTTCGTGCTCATGTTGATTTGCATCAATTTTTATTATTATTTCTCGAAGCTTTTTTGTGCTGCACAGTCAATTGTTGCATTTCTTCTTCATTAGCGAAAAACAAAATGCTGCTACAGTAGTTGATGTGAGGAATAATAACAGAGCTGTATACTATTTCACAAGACTCGATGAATCTTCTGATCCTTCCCAGAAGTGAGATTTTTTTTTAGCAATTTTGCGAAAAGTTCAATTTTGAATCTATTCTCCTGGATGGGATTCGAACTCCGATTTCTTGAGTATTGTGTGAGCGGCCTTATCGCTAAACCGAGGAAACATGATATTGCTCTTTGGGAAAAATTTAAAGAAAGGCTGTAGGACAAATCAAAAAAGTTGTATAAATTATATAAAAAATTTACCCACCTTCTATCAATCGACCAAATCGTGCGATTCGCCCGGAAGTACATTTAAATGGCTACGGCATTCTGAGCCAGGAAGCGCCAATAATCTAATTTTTATTATTTTCATTATCAATACAAGTTTAGGTGTTTTATAGTGTTGGCTTGAAATGCTGCGAGTTTCTCACATTCTGTGTACATTGAATTAAACATGATTATGAATGCCGTGAATTAGTTGATGAGTTTAAATAATGTATTCACATAAATTTGAAATCTCCGCTGAAACTTGAGACCCTTCGGAATAGGATCTGCATTAACCTTTCCCCGTGTGCAAAGTTTCGCCAGCTATAAAGCCAACGGGTAGTGGAATTTACATAAATACCCACCTACTTGCCTACCTGAAACATAAACGGCTCTCTACACATTCATGGCGGCTTTCCTAGATTTAATCGGAGTTTTATTTAAATTAAATTTCACTACTAGTTTTAGGGGCATGCAATTAAGAATGTTCGCACAGAGGAAGTAATAAAACAATATGTAGATAGGGATTTAATTAATGAACAGTGTTCTTATTTATATACGTATGATACTTATTATGTACGATAAACTATTTTTTTTAAAACACTCACGACATGTATAAATTATTATTATTATTTTTTAATTTAACAATCTTTTATATTAACTATTGTAATAGATATGTAAACAATATTTCCAGTTAAAATATTGTAATTTTCTGATCGATGCACGATATCCAATTGCTGTATCAATATTAAATATGTTTAGGTATACGGGTTGAAATAGAGTATGGAGCCTTTTACAATAGTTCAATAAATTTTCAACCAAGTCACGTTCGTTCAATTCATAAAATTTTTTCAATTTAAGCTCAAGTTTTAGTATTTTTAAAATGCGAATAATTTGAGTTAAATCTACGCTTGATTACACTGGGCAACACACATTTTGGTGCCAGCGATTTTTTTTTAACTGTTTCTAGGTAATTTTAGATTAAAATCATATTATTTTTAACTTATGTCCATTTCACTTTATTACTATTTGCTCCAACTGCTAGTTAAAAATACAAAGTAAGGTATTTATTTCACACAGTAAATAAATATTCTTTTAATCACATTTCACTTAATTTTTTTATTTTATACGACTTTTTAGCTTGGAGTTTACCGGGGACAGTGTCGCTGAAGATTCCAACAGTAGTCAGTCATCATGTGGCAATCCGATCTTCCTTGTTATTAATCTTCTATAATTTTAATGTCCTGATGGAATCTATCCCCCTGTTCTTCACTAAAATCACCTAGGTTTTCTGGAAACCGATCTAAGTGATTGTGGAAGTAGTGAATTTTTATGCTTATGTTAAGACAGAGCATATTAAAGTTGGAAAGCATATTTTCTATACCTTTCTTAAAGGCCAATTTTTGTTAACACAGTGATAATACTTAGCTTTGCTGTCCCATGACATAAAAACAAGGATATTTTGTATATCCACTTTGCTATCCATGGAGGAAGTTACTATGTTTAGATCGACACAAATCGCCCACTGATGTTCTTCATACTTAGTTTCTTGGTTCCCTCCAAACCATTGGTACTCCAAACTTTAGGCACTTCCGCTTTTCAATTGTCCACTATTGCGAATGTTTAATGCATGTTTTACATATGAAATGTGGAGCCCTAACTTTATCTTGGTCTCCCTAATGGACGTCAAAATAGGCCAGATTAGCCCTTTTCACAAAGTCAGAAATAGGTTTTCTACTTTCTGTCAAAGAGTATTCGCCACATACATAACAAAAAACGTCTGGATGATTCACACAACACACAACTACGTCTACTTGTGGATGCCATGGTTTTAATTCAGGGTTTTATTACTAAATAACACCGAAACTTTACACAAAATGATAGTAAACTGAACCGGTTTAGGCATGATGAGCGAGTAGGAATGACGGTCATGGGTAATACTAAGTAATTCAAACTGACTAATTAGATTTTAATTTTAGGTACGAAATTTCAATTTTGGCCTCTAAAGATATTATTATTTTTGATTTTTATCACAACTAAAATCAATAATAAATACTGATCCTCACCGTAGCTATTCAACCAGATCGTCGAGTCGAACCGTGAGAGCACCGATCGCGAACAGTGTGTACGGCGAGAGAACGAGAGAATGTGTCGTGCTAAGAATAATTAACAAAATCAATAAAGACTTATTAAACATTAATAAAAATGATGAGACCCCAGTGACCACCTTAAAATAAATACAAAGTAAAATAACATATTCTTAGCTAATTTTTTATTTCTTTGTTATTCTATATTCAGGTATCCACCCATAAAATACTGTGGACTGGGTCTGTTACACCCTGTAAAAATGGTATATTTTTTTCGAAAGATTGATTTTTTTCTTTATATCTTTCTAAGTAATTCGTCTAACATCTTATCAATTTTTTTTCCCTTTGTTATATTTTATAGTTTGACAAAAAATAAAATTGTAATGAATATATATGTAATAGAGAAGAAATAAAAAATAAAAAAAGCGCAGATTTCTTGAATGGGTACGACTCCATCTGCTGTATGATAAAAGTTAAAAACATCTTTTAAAAATAAGAATCGTGCCATATAAACGCCGATCGCGATCTCTGTGAAAGTTTTCTAATCGCTATAACCGTATTCTCGGTTGTTTGTCTCATTTCGTGGCCTTCCTTTTTAGCTCCTTCATTTGTTAAGGGTTTACGTTGGATCCAGATCTCTCAAGCTTCTGTTAAACCCTCTGTTTCGTTCAAAATGTTTCTTTATAGAATGGTACGTTTTGTAGAAATACTAAGACACCTTTTACTATATACCCCCAAATGAGAGTTCATGAGATTTACTTCCTAAGCCTCAGATTGAATATTGGACGAATGGTGTCGCGGGATTTCTTATCTAGAGCTCGGCTAACTGTGTTTTCTTTCTTACCCCCCTCTCTCGACAGTCCGACTCCCCAGTGTCCACCGTATCCTCCACTCTTGCTCCGAGAGGTACCACATCCATTTTGTTTGTTTTGAGCGAAATCGTTCGGAGAGCATTAAATTATATTCTCGAATTGTTTTGGTCCGTTCATCGGGGAAATGAGAGTCGAATATAATAAATTCATGCAATTGTGGTAGCATTTCTAAAAGTTATATTAAAAGGGATTTTTAATTATTCTTCATCATCGTCTATCTTAATAATATAATTTGAAACAATCTTGAACACATCTGTACTAATATGATTTATTTAAATGTTGGCGTTTCATGAAAATCGTATTGTCGTGAGAATTGAATCACCGCCGTAGCTTCGTGGGTTATTTTGTTACGTGTTTTCAGCCGTTTTTCCAATTTTCCTCCCGGAATGGAAAATGTTTACAACCCTGTTTACAAATTTAATATTGAATATATTCTATGTTTTTCATTCGCCCTAAGGATTTCTAGGGGAATATTTCAATGAATTTGCGACGTATTTTCTATCTTTTAGTGTGACAACACCATTATAAAGGTTTCCTTTTACAAGTAGGCCGTTCGTGAATCGGACTAATATTAGTAATTTATCAACTAGGCGGGGTCACAGTGATGTAGACGCGATACTATATAAAAATTATCTCTCGGTAGTATTTTTTGGTTCGTCGATATTTTTATAATAGATATACATTTACAAAGTACCAAGGATTAAAAATAATATAAAAAAAACTTATTAAAATATTTCGCATGTGTGATCTATGATTTGTATTCATTATTCAATGTGACTACCGTGTCACATTCAAGACGTGCGAGAATGCTAGATGGGCTATATCTAATTTTCGTGTTACCTGTCTCGGGTGTGACGCGACGACAGGTTTCCTTTTTACAAGGACTGGTAAGATAAATAGAGGGGCTTCTTCCAAATACCTTAGCGGGAGACCAAATATATTTACATTCGTATAAAAGTTTTTTTTAAATTAAGAAAATGCGAAAAATCCTTTAAAAGTACATATGAATATATATGTTACAGACAATGTGTAAACTTCGAAAATGTATACATTAACTAGTAAATATATGCACTAACTATGAGTTTTAGTTACAGTATACACAAAAGAACTTATGAACACTCTAATTAGTTGTTGTATGCATTCACTGTTCGGTGTCTGTCAAATTATTCACAATGTTCACCTAACGTATGGTACGGATAGAATAATGTTATCGTTTTTTAACACGTGTAATTGTTACGAGTGACAACATTGCAATTCCTGGCAATATTTTACATTGGCAACATTATTACCGACTGTGGAGTGCGTATGTGTTATTATTGTTATCCGACGTAAACTCAAAGTTTCAACTTAAATCACATTTATTTTCTGTTATTCAACTATAAGGTATGTAAAAATACAATGTGCTTACATTTACGACAAATGACGATGCCACGAGTTGTATTGAAGGCCTCAAAGCATATTTTACTAGTATTAGTAATCTACCACTAGAAACCTTTAATATAATTTATAATATTGATTGAAAGACCTATTCAAAAATATGCAGCAAAAATATTGTTAGATTTTTTCAATAAAACATATTTCTCTGTTTCTTTAATACCCCAATTTAAATTTTCCTTCTATTAACTTTGTTTTTGTTGGTCCCTTCAAAAACTTAAAATCGGGACTTCACTGTTATGTCTGTTATCTACAAATTCGGCACCGTTACGGAAAATATTGTATAAGATTTTTATAAAATTATGTTAAGCTTTATGTATACGTACTTTGAAATAAATAATATATTAACGAATACTAGCAAAAAATAGTCTGGTCGCTCAAAGTTCTACGACCTTTTATATAAAATCAATAAAATATTTAAATTAATCTTAATAATCGCATAATTACGAACATTTTAACAAGTTAACTTCTCTGACAAGATTGAAATTAGGCACATCAACTTATAACACACGTTTTTAATATGTATTATATATATTCTTAAAATATTATGCGCACTAACTAGGTGTGTCACACCCCTTATATTTTATACATTATTCGTGCCTTTCCGAATAATTACTTATTACGAATACGTTTTGAATACAGGGATTCCCTCAAGCACTATAAATTCTCACGTAACCTTTAATTAAAATAATTAACGGCAATGTATACACGATGCTTTCAAATTTTTAATAATTAATAATTGTACTGGGTAAAATTAGTATGGGCCTTTGCAAGGACTTTTAATAGTACCTACACTGAATTACTAAGTCGCGCAACATAGGGATAAATGCATTAAATATAACAGATTATTATTAGTTATTTCAGTCACTTTCAAATTGCACGATTCCTTAACTTTGAAGATCTCAATTTATTTATTTGGTGCCATTCGATGTATATTATCTATCAGAAGCACCTAGAAGAGAAAAACATTTAAGTACTCAAAAAAAAAAAAAAGTTAGTTTGAAGAGAAGAGCTTAAAATCGTGAAAGATAATAAAAAAGTATCTAGCAGTTGGAATGTATTAAAAAAGAAATTCTTAAAAGTTAAGTGAAAATGTTAAAAGTATATTGGAATAAAATGTAAAATAATATTTTGAATATGAATTAAATATATTAATTAGAAAGATATACATATAAAATCAATTTTATCAAAAAATATTGTTGTTGTGCCACCGGGATTCGAACCTGGATTTCTTTCCTAACCGGGGAAAGTTCATTCTCCAACTATGCTACAGCGACAATATTTTTAGCGACAAATTTTCGAACTTATATGTCACCTTTTTGATATTAATACATTTAATCGTTCCATTATTCGAAAGAGCCATCTACCATTTTTTACAGAATCTCAAATGCCGTTCAAGCGTCACCACTTAACGTTATGGCGTGATGGCGATGTGTCGAGATTGGCGCAGAATATTCAATGACAAAGAGTGCCCTGTTTTTAGTTTCTGTTGTATTCCACGCACGCGCGCTGCAAACTACGGTTGTTATTGCTTGATCAAAATATACAGCCCAAGTTTTGCCACGATACAAACTTTTGGCATTTATGGCAAATGGAATGATAAATCTCAATATTTGTGTTACTCGATTACAGTTTTACTTTTGTTTTTCCGCTCATCCTTTTTTATCAAGATTTGTAATAAATCGTCATCAGATTCCGCCCCGTAACGTATTTATATTTCCATGTTGTTTCACGTGAACGTAAATCAATTTCTTACATTTATTCCAAAATCATTTTTCTGTTAAAGAGAGAACATTCAATACTTATCGCGTTTTTTTTTGGGTTTTTATTATTATTATTATTATTAGATTGGATTTTTTTTACCATTATACAGATGTGAAACTAATGAACTGAATATTATTTGCCATAATTAAAACAATACAGGCGTTATTAGAAAACCGCTACTACTATCAAATTGCGTCATATCGCCGACCCGTATCGGCAAAAAAAAACAGTAAAAAATACACATTCATTGGACCAGCAAAAAATATTTAGTAAGAGATTTTTATTTTTTTTACAAAACTCAGCTTTAAATAGTAGTCGAGTCCATCGAGTGTATAAATAAATACAGTATATTTTATTCGAATTCTATACATTTTTAACATTTTGTCAAATTGTTAAATGCAAATTTGTCTATGCAATCTTGGCTTCAACATCACAAGAGACTATATTTCATATATGTATACAAGAATTTATTTTCCATATTAATGAACTTATCTGGAATATTGAAAACGAATTGTCGCGGTCTTTCAATTAATGCCTATATTATCCTTATCATTACGTTACAAGTTAGTTGCGTGTTAGTACAAAGGTTCGATTTAAGTTATTGTTTAAAATAATTTCATTCGGTTATAACTTATATAAATGAATAATAAAAACTTACACATTCGTAAAAAAAACTCGAAAAGATGAATTAGTATTGAAAATTCTCCCTCAATACACTTGAAATAGACCCTTTTCCGGGACTAATTACCAATGCTCATTTCTTATATTTAATAAATATATGTATCATTAATTAGTGATAAGAAATTTTGAACCTTTAAAATAAAATATGATTAAATTCCAGAAAAATGATATACAATTGACCCCAAAATCTTATGCATAAGATCTAATCAGCTGTTAATAAGTTATTCATGACTGATTTTACTGCTCGCCGTGGCGTCATTGTTGTTATGTTGTCACTATCACATAAAATGATGACGTCAGGTTGTCACGGATGCTGCCAAAAGCCTTAATCCCAGGCCAGGCCACGATTCTTCATTTGGTCACTACACGAAGATGTTATCGAATGTTGACTAGGATTTACATTTTTATTTATAGATAAATATGCAATGGCTTTGAAAAGGGGGTATTTATTTCTTTGTGGATTACATACATTTAAAATTGTAATTTGAAACATATTATAAATTTCACATATTAAAACACAACAGGAAAAATAATATTTTCAAACGTACACAGAATAGTCGGTAGCTACTTACACCTGCCTTTTGGTACGGAATTACATCACGGTACCTACCTAGAGTGTATACGCAAAGCTCAATCTTGAAAAAATGCGTATTTGAAAGAATTTAACGTCCAAAGAACTATTTATTACAGACAATTATAGAATATGTTTATTCGAAATATATGAGTATACATGGCTTACGTTATTAAAAGTCCGACAAACGTACAAACAACGAGAATTATTTTAATGGTTCGCATACAACACCACGTCTGACAGTAAAATACACGTCATCAAATCAAACAAATGCCAAGACGTTAATATACGTCATCTATAAAGATGTTGCGTATGAGAAAAGATCCTAGGGCTTAGGAAAAAGACGGGAAAAATAATAGTAAATAAAATATATTGCTCGGATATATGATTCAAAATGAGTAAAATTTAATTTCCTACACGACAAAATATGCAACGTGGAGTTTTGGTTAAATCGTTTTCTATAAAAATAGAAAATACGTGATGCAATAAACATCCAAAATATAATATACAAATAGATTTTGTAAATGTTGTATTTATTTGTTGTATCTATTAACATTATTTCTTATTCTTAACATAAAATTTTGATAATAATATTTAATTTTATTTAAAAAAAAAATAGTTATCTTCTCTAGTGTAAGAAGCAAATGTCTAATAAATTGCGTAAAATATTTACAAACTGATATTTCCACGTGTTGTTTTATTTCTCTGCAGTATAGTGCTTAGTATCCCCCTCTTGTCAAGCGGGAGACCAGTTCTCCGCCAGCGAGTTTTTTTTAAATTTTACTGATTTTATGATTTTTTTTTCAAACCATAGAGAATATTCTATGCGTTTCATACATCAATGCAAACGCGTTTGATACTACTGGGCTCGATACACGAAGCTTAGCAGGAAACGTGAGCTCGTGTGGCGCGAGGCTAAATTGTAGAACGAGATGATTTGTTAATATCAAACAAAACCAAAAAATTTAAATTTAAAATAAATTTGAACGTGTAGACTCTCCGTGACTTGTGTGTGTATATATCATCTTAAGTAATGTATGAACGTGCTGATGTATTATATATTAACTGAAACATGTGCTGTGTATCGTCAAAGATGAAATAATATTTACTTTTATAGTTTCTAGTCCCCACTTTCCCATAGTTTCCAAGTATAATTTGTGGGTTTATCTGTACCGGAGTTTGCTTGTACACCGGGTTCTTTAATAACCCTTGTGTATAGAATTAAGGGCGGATGGCGAGGGTTATCAAGCATCCGCAGTGTGATGAGCAGAGTCTCCCAGGAATACAAAATACCTCCTAAACGTTAACTTTGCCTCCGCTGATTAATCTTCACGACCCATTTAAGTATTACGTATCACAATATATTAAGCTTTCCATGTTTACGTAAGAATTTAATATATATTTCATATTTGTATTTATACGTAACCGCTACACGCGATATCGAAATAATAAGTAAAGCCTATTTATATTATCCATCATTTAATTTTTACAATGATAATTTTAATATGTATATTTAAAAATATATATGTTTTATGTTTTTTCGTATTTAAAAAATATTTTAATTTGAACTTTGAAAATATTAGCGTATTCATTTAATATTATATTTATAGGTTATAAATATGAATCATTAATTGTTTTTTTTATATATGTTACAATCAATTACGTTATCATCATCCCTGGCTTGCAGGTTGCAGGGTTGATGGTAGGTGTGGTGAGGTAGGGTCCTGGTTTCATCAAGAATACACCTTCACCATATAATAGATATGTCTTTAAATTGTTTCGCCATTTTATTATTTTTGGTCAACATATTCGTCTGTCGCTTTATTATTGAGCAGCCACTACACCATTATTATTGAGCACCAATTTTCTGACATTCGGTACAGGTCGTAAAGTTCCTGGTTGTAATGGCTACGCCACACTTCATTTTTAGAGGAACCTTCTTTCAAATACATCTAGTGGTGATTAACCGCTTTCATTGTTAAAGTCCAGATTTCTGATGTGTAGGTCTAATCAGAGAGTTTTGTAAATATTACTTTTGTTTTTCTGAACATCTTGTTCGACTTGGTGGTGGTGGTTTAACATTACAAAGGGTGTCTAGCAGTATTGTGTAATGTTTCCATGACTGTTCAACTTGTATATGGATAAATATGTGAAAGAACTGGAATGTATGAATGTGGGAGCGAAAATGGGCGATTTGATTGTATGCTGTTTATTGTACGTCGATGCAGTATTAATGGTGAATAATGAACAAGAGTTACGGAGTCTAGTGAGTAGAATGGACGATGTACGCAAGGAAAGCGACCATATTATGAATGTCAATAAGTCGATAGTTATGATATTCGAAAAGGAGGAATGAATGGAATTATTTTTAACGGGAACTTATCAATCGAGGCAAGACTAGCGGTACACAATATCCCGGTACCGACACTGATGTATGGAAGTGAGGTCTGGAGCTGGCGGAAGAGGAACGAAAGTAATAGGAAATGAGATCGCTTAGCGTATATGCGGCAGATCCATTTATGACTGAGTAAATAATGCAGAAATAAGGAAAGAATGTAAAACTGATTTTAGTATAGTAAGTAAGATTAAGAAAGGATCACTTAAGTGGTTTAGTCATATGGAACGCCTGAATAAGGAGATAATGGTAAGAAAGACATATGTCGATGGCACCAGAAATAGATAAAAAAAGACTTGACACGACCAGGTAAACCAGATACTGGAGGATGGTCCTATTAGAAGCCTCGATAATCGACGAGCTTGTATGAGAAGATGTATGAATGTGGATGGGGCGAAAATTGTGTGTCAGGACAGAAGAGTGTGGCGCTTTATCCTCTCTGCCTATCTCTGCGGGGAAACAGCGTAATAGTAAGTTAGTTATGTTCGACTTCAGCCGTTTTTAAAGGCCGAACTACCAACGAAGCACTCACTGTACAATTTTTTTCTCTTCGTCACTTTTATTTATGCCTCCTAATTAGGGATCCTGGGTATGTGAATTTATTTATATTATATATTCACCATTATTAAGTACCTACTACTTGTTCCCATTTATATGGAAACTCATTTATTCATCCCTCTGAAAAATTCCGGAGTCTGGAGGTTTGTATGTGAATAATATATCGACTAAGTCGTGAACTTCTGCATCATTTCGAAAAGTTTTCCCATTCAAGACCTGGAGAAGTAGAAGTCACAAAATCGTCAGGGCAGGACAGCAGATTAAGCAGGGTGTGGTAAAACCGACCAAGAAAGTTTATATTTTTTAATTTGGTTTCTCTGAACGTGGGTTGCGTTGCGCTGGGGTGCACTTTTAAATTTTAAATAGTACTTTTTTTGTTTTGAATTTATATTGCTTCATAACTGATGAACACCCAACTACCAGCTGCAGGCAAAGTAAATAGATGCACAAGAAGGAGGTTTTTAGAATAAAATGAAAACCCCTCATTTATGAAATTAAACAGCACTCGTTTGTGAATCAGATCAATGTAAATAATTAATATTTTTTTATACTTCTTATTTTTTATATATAATTAACTATATAAAAGATTAAAATATATAATTGTTTTTATTCCCTTTCCTTTCTCGTTTTGTATGTTTTATTTTCGGAGGATTAATCGGTATACCTTCTGGTGATAATATTTTATCAGCTTATTACGTTTCTAAAATTTTACCAAATAATTTCCGAATTTAATCGAGTCTCGAGATATGAAAGGAAATATCTAAATCCTTTGTCGTTTGCGGATACATTATTCTTCCTCTCGCATTACATAAATTTCATGACCGAGTGGTAGAACCGGGTCAGGGTTACCATAGCAGTTGTGTTTTTATCGTAGCCTTAGGGAAACCCCTTTGGCCGTGGATAATGACTGCGAGGGGAAGGATTTTCGGCTTTACAAAGAAATATCAAATTTAACACCGAAATATTTTCATTGTATTTTTTGTACTTCTCTTTCCTGTTGTCACCACTACACAAAATATTAAAAAAATATTCGTGTTTATTCCGAATTGTGTGTTTATTTTTTAGAAGTTGGTACCATCGTCAAAAATAGGACAAATTTTAATAATACATTGAGACGTTTAATTATATGTATTAATTTTAATAATTAATGTTTTTTTTTTTGAATATGGTCTGTACCGAACAATTAAAAAAATTAAAAAAACGAACAAAACATTTCTGTGATAGGTGAGGTGAACAGGGTTTTTCTGTCGTTTGTTTCGAATTTCCTTGTTTTGGCCGACACACTTATTAGACGAACACTGTAAAAACTTTTATTATAAGTATTAGTCCGAACATATTTTGACGCGTGTATTAAAATATTCTTACTTACTTTTACTTTTAAAACTCTTTACTTAAAACTCTTACTTTTAAAACTTAGTCCAAGAGATGCATCTTAACTTGTGACTATCGGGTAACAGGGACCCCAAGTCTTTGAATATGTAGTCAAGTTATCCGCTGAATATCACAACCAAGGAGTCATTTAATTTAAAAAAAAATTGTTTAATAAACAAGTTAAACAGAAAATAATAATAATATCGCTTGAAATTACCAACCATCCACTTCCCACAACAATTCTCATCATAGTCTGGGCGAATTACTATTATTTTTTCTCAGAGTACAAAAACAAATAATAAAAATTGACTAGTTTTGGTTGACCGGCTTCTGTAAGTTGATGTATATGTTTAATATAAAATAAATTAAATATATGCAATTAATGTCCACGCTACAACATATTCTGGACAGATTTTGTTTTGTACATTAGTCACCTCTGGGCATTCAAATGGGCAGCGCTTCAGTTCCTTTCCATGTTCTTGGCAAGACGATCTGATCTCTGTCCCCAGAGTACCATCAATAGGTGATCTCGGCCCGCTAATGCTACGGTGTAGTAACTGGATAGTTGGCAAGCCTCTACGATCGCAGGACGTTGACTCGGGTTTCACTGCTACGCAACGCCGACATTTAAGTACCGCCTACGTTGCTATGAATGCAGCCATGTAAAATAAGGAAACGTTTCTCTTATCATTTCAAGAAATATATTTTGTACTTTAATTCTCTATGTGGCCATATCTTTTTGGCTCCGTGAGTTTTGTCGATTAAGTTTGTTGGCTCGTTATCTTGCTTTGAACATGAGTTAAAGAAAAATTGTATTTTTCAAATGTTCAGATTCTTTGTCCCTCGGTTCTGGCTGGAACCATGTATTTTAATGATGAGTGGAACCTGTTTTGTTTTGAAGCCAATTAACATGTAATGTAAAGCTTTTTTTGGCATACCGGCGTTTAAACATATATAAATTATTTAATTAATTAGTATCACCTTTGTATGATGACCCGAAAAAATAACTAGCAGCAAATAAAAATAATTCTCGCCGTTAGTACGTCAGTCGCACGTTTAATAACGCAAGTTAACTTTTAATGCACGCGGATTTTTAATAAAATAATTGTATAACCGTCTGAGATTTTGTCACTTGACTCTGGATATTTGAAAAAGTATTGCTCTTTAGACGTTTAATTTTTTCAAATGAATCAACCGAGTTGAGCGTATCTAACCTAAGCAAGTTCCCGCACTCCCCGTGTGTTGATAATATTTTACTTACGTACCAATTATTATGTGTAATTTTGAAAATATGATTGTTCCTGTCATTATTACCCACGTGGCGCTAATAAGCATTTTCCCCTATTGTTTTAGTTTTCGTTACAATAAAATATTTCACTCGATTAAAAGGCGGTAAATACTCGTATATCATTTACGCGAGCGTATCGACAACTTTTTCACATCCATCTGTATGAAAATGATTCGCCACTGAGGCTCGATGTCGACGCTCCCCTCCGGCGCGACCCCTCGCGAGGCGCTCCGCTCCCACCCGGGTGGGAAGCATCAACAATCGATACTGATACCGAATGTTTTGTCGTTGCGTAGGAACGGACCCATGTCGCCGGGCGCCGCTTATTACGGCAGTAGTGCTCCCGCTCCCGCTCCCGTTCACACTTCAATACTTTAATAACAAACAATTATTTTTCTCGTAAATCGTGGTAATTGCTCGTCTCATTAACTCACACAGTTTGATGACTAATACACATAATAGTTTTTTTTTTTTTTTACTAAGAAAATTGTAATGTTGTGCACACATTTTACAGTTTATTTTTTAATATTTTTTTATAATGAATATATTCTATTGAGGGGAACACATTCTTATTGTGATGTTGTAATTATTCGGAACATAGGTCTGTGATATTTTAAATACTAATTAAATGTATTAATTAGAAAGATATACATATAATATCAATTTGATCGAAACGTATTGTTGTTGCGCTACTGGGATTTGAACCTGGATCTCTTTCCAAACCGGGGAAGGTGCGAAACTAAATTAAATTAAATAACAAAAAATTTCGTACCTATATGTTGCACTTTTCAAATGAATACATCTATTGTTCCATTATTTGAAAGCCATTTACTTTGTTTTTACGGAATCTCAAATACCTTTCATAAAAAGTACTGTCGCTGTAGCATAGTTGGATAATGCATCTTCCCTGGTTTGGATAGAGATCCAGGCTCGAATCCCGGTAGCGCAACAACTATATTTTTCGATAAAATTGATTTTATATGTATATCTTTCTAATTAATACATTTAATTAGTATTTAAAATATCACTCTCATTTTAATTTTTTTTGTGTCGGACGTTTTTTTCCTTCTTTTTAAGAGACTTAGAGACAGCTCCATCAATCCCTATTCTGCGCCAGATCTTCTCTATAGTTACTGCAACTGCTTCACTCCAGCAACTCATGAATGTCTTTCTCGGGCGGCTTCTTCTTCCTTCTATCACCGTGTTTGCGAATGTGTTGTGCCGTAGAATAGGGAAGACTCAAATGTTTTGCGCGTCTGTTCGCTGTCGTCCTCAGTAAGAAATCCAATACCGAGCTAAAATTGCATACTCATTTTTATGATCCCCGGATCAGTTCCAGTATTAAAAAATTATCATTCGGTCATTAATGTTTCATTTATAAAAATAGGCCAAAAATAACTTTTACAATTTATGTAAAATATTTCATTGTAAGTAAGGAATCTAAGAGCAAAAATAACTGATGATTAATTTTAATGTGAAACAATTTTATGCCTATAGCAATAGCAAACCATATTCTTTGCTGAACTCTTGTCTAATTTCGGCACCCCGAAATTAATCCGGAGAGTTTCGGGATTATATGTACTAATCCCGAGATTCATAAATACTGTAAATTGGGCCAATATTCCGAGATTGAATTCCCTAGCCCGTAGGATATATTTTCTTTTATTCCTCTATTTCTTCCAAAATGTCATTTCATTTCATTTTCATCACTCTCCTCGAGCACCGTATATTTAATGGAATTGTATTCACCCTGTATTAAACATTCAATTAAATATGTTCTTTAGGAGTGCGACCTAATTTGAAATGTTCTGTTCAAAGTAAATTTGTTTTTATTATCGCCTAAAACAATATTTTTGCGCAAGTTGAAATTGGAATGCTCGTTTACACGAGATTGTGTGTGTTACAAGTTACAGTCAGCTTTTGGAAGCCGCAGTTTGTTATGCTGACGCTTACAAAATGCCTAACCCCAGCAGCCCGGCTAAAATATCTTACCCAGTTAAATTGTCAGAGTAGATAGATCCCGTTTGCCAAAGTGTACAAAATAACAATTAAAAACTCGCAATGTATTGTGTTTGTTGTACATTTTTAAGTGTATCCATAATACTTTTTTTACCATTAAATTTTATTTTATTTCTGATACTATTTTATTTTTTATCTAAAAATAATTTGATTTTAAAAAAAATATTTGTTAAACATCGTCTACAATATTGTGAATGTAATATTAATTATGGGTAATTTAATATTTATTTATTTATGCATATTTATATACATACCTATAATTTTTTTCCCTTAACCAATAGATAAGTAAAATGTACTTTTTTCATATTCTTAAAATATTTTACACGACATGTACAACATCTCGGTCGATTTTTTTTTGCGTTAATTCCCGAAAGAATCCTAAAGATAAAAAAGTAATTAATATAATTATATTTAAAATGTTTTTGCATTAAATATTAAAAATAAGGAAGTATTTGTGAACAAATATGTATTACTTTGTCGTCAAAGGAAGTTCAATCGAAACTTTATTAATATTTAATTGTACTATACATTAATGTATGTTTTATTTAGAATGTTACTCGTACTTACCCAAATGGGACAAATCGTGCTCCGGGTCATTGCAATGTCGAATAAAGTTTTAACTACAAGTGAACTATTAGTTTAAATATATATTAGTTAAAATGTAATTATGTCCTCGACGGTGTCATGCCGACTGCTACAAAACTTTCATTATTTTCGCACACATGTAATTAATTAAGCACTTTAATTAATGAATTTCTAACACTTGTTTCGGGGTGTGCCTTGAATGTTTTTATTTGGATAGTTTTTATTTTTGTTATAAATATTTAGTCAATTTATAACATTCCATCAAAATATGAAAAGCGACCTATAACTTTATGTATAATAACTTAAATGTATGTTAATTTTTTGGAGTTCTTTCTTAACTCCCTCTAGAAATCGTCATCTCAATTTCCTTTGATGAAAATGATCTTTATCTACATTATTTCCTTTAAATCTATAACTTGAAATTTTTGTATGGTTTCAATTTATTGAGATTTATTTCATCGGCAGTTTGAACTTCTTGTCTGTTATGCGGGTGCTACAATTCGCAAGCGTGCACTGCCAAATATGAATAAAACTCAACTTATTCATTGCGTATATAAACGCGACAATAATAATTTACATATGCGGTGTTGTACTAACAACGGCGTCTACGTAATAAACAATAATTATTATTTTTGTATTAGAGAAGTTAAATAAATTTATATTATAATGTGTATATTGAATAATTTATCTATGTAGATGATGCCATCGGAAGTTATGAAGGAAAATGAATATTTATACTACTAACAGAAAGCGATCTAATATCGTCAATTATTTGTTGTACATGCGGGTAGTTATTGTGACACGGAATTTCTATGTCTTTAGTTTGCAATTGAAGAAACAATAAAGAGAGCAATCTATTTTGTAGTATACACATATTTGTGATAAAACAAATAAGTCATTCAAACAATTCATTGCAGTTAAGATTATTAATGTTAAAATCTGTCGAGTAGTCAGTCATACAACCTTACCCGAATTTCATGATACGTTTGTATTAATCTTGCATTCACCTTCGCATTATTCTTCTTCAGTGGTATTATATTTACATTAATACAAACAATATTGTTTGATAATATTATGTCTATCTTATAGAAATAATTTTGAACGGAATTATAACAGGCACCTACTAAATCTTATAATCTGATATTTTTTTGTATTTAATCGAATTTTTCCCTAGAGAGTCACAATTATTGGAATACCATGTACTTCAATATCTGTTCGTCTCGTGGAAAGATTGTTTACAAAGTGGGAAAAGTATTAAATATCTGTAAGAAAAAACTATTTCAAAATTTGTATATTTTTCTCAATTCGATGTCTCTAAAACTTGTTAGTTATTGACTGAGTGTAATGAGACGGTTATCGTTGTACGAATGGCGCGTCTTGATCGAGTTTTATTTTGTGTTTATAAAATATGAGGGCATATTTTTAGAATATTACAGATTTTTCCGTCATATTTTTTTTTGTAATATTACAATCCTACTAAGAATAGGGGCAGTCGGTATACCGATCATAAAATAGAACATAATTTGAAATAAACAATATTCACATCTTGCAAAAAGTCTAGTCCATTTATCATGGACTAGATTTTTCTAGTCTTTGATAAAATGGCCATATGTAATAGAGTTTTAAGATTCTCCTCA
This sequence comes from Eubasilissa splendida, assembly GCA_031772225.1. Taxonomy (NCBI): domain Eukaryota; kingdom Metazoa; phylum Arthropoda; class Insecta; order Trichoptera; family Phryganeidae; genus Eubasilissa; species Eubasilissa splendida. Next base: position 27,656,807 of record CM062848.1, read on the forward strand.
AGCATCATTTAACTCCTAATGAACACAAAAACTGACAATAAACGTGAAGGGAAATTAGGGAACAAAAAATGTCGCCAGAAGTATAATGCAGTCTTACCAATATATTGCGGGTAATAATGGAAAAAATGTTATAATTAATTAGAGTTTTAATGGTACCCGTATATGAAACGAGTATTGTTTGATTAATCCTTAGTCAAAGATTACAAAGAAGGTCGTTTCCGTTTATTGTACTTCGAGTCGACTTTGTATTAGCCGACGTCTCGGGTAACATTTAAGTCCCCATTTTAGGACCCAGTTTCTCTTGCTAATATGTTTCAGCTAGACAGCTATGGGCTACGTATTAATTATGCAAATGAGTTTTTATTTGGACGATACATTGTCATTATTTCCATCGTTATTTAATCTTTGTGTATTGTGCATAATAGATACATAAAAATGCGTAATCCGGAATTGTTTATAAAAAATTATCAATAACACAAGTGTGATTTATTAATTACAAGATATTTCACACTTGTGTGTAGTTTAATAAACACTATATGTGATTGAACTACTTTTTACAGGGAGAGTGAAAAACAAATAAGGACAAGAAATAACCGTAGCAAAACGAGCAGCTTATGGTACCAAAGTAAATGTAATGACGTACATATATATGCAGCTTAACACTGTGTGGATTTGTAAGTTGGTATCTGACGAAAAGAGACAAAAATAGATTAGAAGTTTTCGAATTTCAATCCTGGAGGTCAATGATGAAAATTAGTTTGAAGGAAATGAAATGACATTTTATGAGAAATATAGAGTAAACAGACGCTGAAATTGTTTGTATCATGTAAAGGGATGTCATCTTATTTTTTTAACAACCGGTTCCCTTTTTTTTCGTTCAAGTTGCATGCAGACACAATTTTTAACATGCATGTGAGTTTTCATATTTTTTGTTATTAAACATGTGTAATAAATAAAGAATTAAGAAGAACATTTGAGAAAAACCTCACCTGTAGCCGGAGCAGTTGTGATCACGATTTAAGGCCAATAATATTTTTAACAGGTTGCGACTCAAACTCGCATGCATTTTTAGTAAATAATATATCACCAATATTTTTGCTTTTGACTGTTTTAATTAAATTATTTAATTAAAAGACATATGATCATGGCTTAAAATATACACAAAATTGTAGACACAAGTGAAAACCCAAACGATTTCAGATGCGGCAAATTAATAGAAACTAAAGAAAATTCTGAAATTGATTTCTATATTTAAAAATGTCTGCTTACAAAATATGACTTGTAACTAGATGTTATATGAGTATGATACATCGATCTACAACTCGTGGTTTTAGTTTTAGTTACGAATCCTCGGTGTAACAAATTATAGTTAGTTTTTTTATATTTTTCTTACCTTAATATATTTAAACAACCGGTTTGCTCAACCGTAGCTGAATTTAACAACTGGTTCTCGGTTGGATGACACCACTGGTCTTGTCCTCCGATACACCGCATTTGTAACCACAGAAACGTTCATGAACCAGTTGCTAGAATGGATGCAGAAGCTATCAGGAAATAAAAGACAGCGAGACAGGGAGTTAAAGAGAAGACAACAAATTGGTGAAATACCCTGGTGTAGCCTGTCGCCTATTACATACACAGTGTATCTGTACAAATCAAGGATTTGTATTAACCCGAGTTAATTTTAACGATTAAATATAGTAGTTACAAGCCAATTGCGCGAGTAAACGAACGAAGCCGTTCCCATTACGGTTCAATCGCGTTATTATTATTATGGTAAGTGCTTCGGCCCATAGTCGTGTTGTAACTCTGGTTTCACTTTCGGTCGATACGGTCTAATTTGCAGTCAATCGGCGCATTCGACTCACTTCACCTCACCGGCTTCCGTAGCCCGGAGGCGCCGGTTACTGCCGGTTACTGCCGGTAACTGCCGGTTAACCCGTCTAGAGGCAGACTTGTTTCCAAACAACGCGAATCACTCAATATTTCCCTGATTGCGCAGTTTTGTGGTTGGGTTTCCATTTTCCTCGCCTTGTCGTCGCCCTGTTCCGCCAAAGTTTCGCCAGTCTGCCAAGATATTCTGCCAAAAACAAAATTATTCGACGAAGCACTGTAATATAATATTGGGTTAGTAGGAGAATAATTGCGGTTTATGACCTTCAAATTCAAATACATATTACGCAACCCGACACATTTTCTCTCAAGAATCGACGCATTTTTGTCAATTAATTACGAGTTTATTTATTTTGATGGTGTAAAATTTCGAAGATCTATGATAACATCTCGAAATGCAGCTTGGCTATTGAAAACCTTATCTTAAATGATAATCTGTTATGACGTCTATCCGAGATGGAGGTAACGAGTGGTGGCGAGTATGGTCGATGAATAAATGTTTCATAATGTAGAATAAACATCGTAACGGAGATTTTTTTTGGTTTTCGTTCAATTCGTGCGGCACCTGTTATCTGTTAAGGTTTTTTGATTTTCCTAGCTGTCAACTTTTTTGCAAGCTTTCGAATAGATATGTATAATTCTTATTCAATTAAAGCGCCCTTGAGATGAATTTTGTACGAAAATTGCCCTGTAACGTAATGCCTTCAGTTGGTTTGAAAGAGCACGCCTTCTACTCTCGTCCCCAGCACGAAATTTTTGGAAAACCACCACCGCCACTGAGCGGTCCTTAACAGTACTTATACCGAGAGTGTCGTTTAGTTTATGAACAGTTTCTGCTACTTTATCACCCGTTTTGAATTCGTACGAAAATTGCTCATATTTACTTATTTAATAGGCCAATATGAAGCAAAATCAATTAGTGTTAATCAATTTTACCAAAATACAGATAAGAAAATGTTCTTTAAAATGATATTAACATAAACACGCTGGAATTACACTTTTATTGAAAAAATGTAAGGTTAAAATTAAAAAATAAATAAACCGCAATTTTTTTACCTACTTAATAATTTAGATTTTAGTATTTTTTTTTTTACTAAATGCTTATATTTTAGAGCTCACGTAGCTCAATTTTATCCAGTATTTTATTTTAATTTATTTTATTTCTCATTTTTTATTATGTTACTTTTAATTTTAACTAGAAAATTTTGTTTCTTTTATATAATTAACTTAGCTTGCCTAAAAATGGTACATTTAATAGTATTTCTGAGACAGTTTTCTGTATGTATTATTTCACTCAACTAAAAATAATTATTGGTAAAAAATAAAGTGGTTTGGCAAAAAATATCATATTTCATGGAGTTGTCCTAGAAAAGTGATTGAAACATTATGTAGGTAATTGGTGAACTTTACTGGCAATATATCTATTTTTCTCGTATACCTACCTTTATAGCGTAACCTTAATAAAAATATATTATTTCTATCTCAATGTGTTAGCCGAGTGGAGTGTATCCATTTCAAATATTTAAAAAATATATTTTATAGTACCTGTTTAATTATCAATTTTTATTGCCATTATTGTATTGTGTGTTGGGACTTAAAGGGTGGAAGTAACCATCCGTTGCACTTGACCGGATGGATGTGTGTTACATGCGCGCAATGTTGATTCAATATCCTTTGGCAGACGAATGGTGCGCTATAATTGAAATCGAAAATTCGCATGAATTATTCAATACCGGTTTACTTGCGGTTACCAGTACTGTGCAATCAATCATCTGAAATATTATAATTGCCTCCTTTGCTTTTGTTATTAATATCATTAAAAAATAATTTTATAAGAAGTTAATAGAATATAAAATTAAAATATTATAGTTGGTAATTTGTATGGACGAAACGGGCATCATTCATCAGTAGGTGGTACAATCGTGAAAGATTCCGACATTGATTCTATTCTATCGTTAAAATAAAAATATATTAAAATAATTTTCATTTTATGTTTTCTGCGTTGGTAATAATGGGCGTTTTAATAAAAGTTTTGTTTAAACTTTATTTACCAAAGTGGATGTTAGTGTAAACCAAGAATGGTTATATGTAGAATGAGAAGGGCCTGGACAGTATTAGCAGAAAAGGGTAAATATAATTGGAACGAATACTCACTATTTACACTGAATTTATTCGAAGTTTAATTACAATGATTTAAATCTACTTATTAATTATACGCGGTGGAACGGAGTGAACACCGAAAGCTGCTGATAGGTCTGAGGCCAAGGTCCGAGGGAAAGAAGTAGCGTGCTGGTTGGCCAGCGCGCGGATCGCGAGAGCGCTGGCTGCGCTCAGGTGCGTGTACTGCGTGCATTGACTAGTAATAGTCTAGTGTAGCTTCGTTATTCTAGTACGTTCAACTGCACCGATCGATGTTCGGGATGACTCACCATATAACCAATCTTAACTATGTATTAAAAACTAACTAATGAATTAGATTCATCTCACCGAGTTAATTCTATTTTCATAGCATAAGTCCTTAGTTTTGTTTGAAAATAGTAATAATATAAATGTGGCATTTTACCGACTTCCAATAGTTGGTCTTCCCGACATTGCCAGGTCTTTTGCGGATGTCCTCTGTTCCTGTCGACTGGAACGCTCGCCTCGTATATTTTCTTTACCATTCTCTCTTCACTCATACGTTCCACATTTTAAAATTTATTTATTTATTTATTGGTCTCATACTGTCTCAACGCCTTTCTTAATTCTATCGACTGCGACACAAATAGATCTACGTTCGCTCCTAATTTGTTGATTATTCGCTCTATCGTACATAGATTTTCCACGAATACACTTGGCTGAATGCATTCAGTCTACTTTTGATCTTCTTTTGCCAATTCCAAGCCTCATTTCCATGCATTAGTGATGATCACACAGTTGCAATAATCAATCATAGCACAGTTTTATAATAATCACGTCTTGCAGTAAAGCTGCTAGCTTTGCTCTCTGTATATGTAGTCAAATTTATAAAACGATAATTAAATAATCATTAAGGAGAACACATTTTTATTGTGAAGTTGTAATTATTCAGAGCAGACGGTCTGTGATATTTTAAATGTATTAATTAGAAAGATATTCATATAAAATTAGTTTTATCGAAAAATATTGTTGTTGCTACCGGGATTCGAATCTGGATCTCTTTTCAATCCGGGAAAAGAGCATTAACCGATTAATTCTGGCGCCTCCTATCGGACTACTCAAAGGTATTTGACTCGCATTTCCATCAAATTACAGTTTATAAATAATAACTTGTGTTCTCCTTAATAATATATGTGTTGTATCAATGTGTCCAAAATTTTACTCAAAGGTATTTGAGACTCCGTAAAAACAAAGTAGATGGCTTTCAAATAATAGAACGATAGATGTATTCATTTAAAAAGTGTATAATATAGGTTCGAAAATTTGTCGTCAAAAGTACTGTGTGCTGTAGTATAGTCAGTTAATGCACCTTCCCGGGATCGGAAAGAGATCCAGGTTCGAATCCCGGTAGAAATAAACGTGTATCTTTCTAATTAATACATTTAATTAGTAATTAAATAAGCAATAATCAATTATTAACAAACGGCTTGTTAATCATTTATGTACGCTAAACCTAACTGTAGACCGCTGTCATTTTCTTCCGTCAGAAATCACTCAAAATCATTGCGGCGCAAACATTGTTAACGTGCAACACGAACATGGAATGCACTCTTCTCTTGTCAAAGGCCCCATCGCGCTGACGATTACGAATGTTTGTTGTCTATCTCCTCCGCTCGTAATGTTTGCGACAAGGGAATCAAAATCGTGTACAGACCTCGTATTTAAATAAAAAGTATCTTTTTAGACACGGGCAGTTACTGTAACGATGATAATTACAATAGTCAACAAGAATTATTAAACAAATATCTCGTACAGACAAAAGTATTTTTTATTATATTTAATGGAAAGTATATGGAAGTATGGGGTAATTACAGCGCTTACGACCTGTCTTCGGCTGGCTTAAGTGATCACTTTATATATATATATATAACGTTCACCAATTTTCACCTCTCAATCGTCACATTTATCAAATTTTTGAAAGTTGTATATATGATAGCTTCGCTTCGAGTACCATTACACCATCGCCATTTATGGACCAAACTTGAAAATTAATTTTTCTTCTTTTTTTTTTTTTTAAATAGCATATATGTAATCACTATGAGAATCTAATTTTTAAAAAAAAAATTTTAACGCATTATTATTTATCTGTAAAATATTTTTAAATATATTATACTAGAATACGCCCAAGAATAAGCCCTGTAATTACCCCATACTTTCATATATTTTTCATTAAATATAATAAAAAAATAGCTTCGTCTTTATAAGATATTTGATATTTGTTTAATAACAGTGCTTTTGTAGGTATAAATCCAGTAATTGTATGTTCTTGGAAATATTCAACTATTGCTAAACTAAACAAAAAACATGGACATGGAAAATATGTTTTAATGGAAACTTTATTTTACATTTTATTATTTCATCAGATAAACCTTGAAATATGATCCCAACGTCGGCTAGAGAAATGGGAGACACACGGCAGAATAGCCCTGAAAACTCTTCATAGAACATGTGTACATTGTTTATTTTATTAGGTGAATGTTTGAATAAATTTGAAAGATTTAACATTACGAGATGTTTGTTGAACTTTGTTTTTTCGATTTTTCCAATTCTTTCCGTTAGTTTCCTAAAAGCTACCTAGGTACATAATTCAGCATTCTACCCTTTCAGGGAATACCCTAGAGATTTTATGAGACATACATATAGATTAAGCTCTTCTTTTATTTACTATAACATAAAAAATACAGACATAAAACACTTATAAGACGCATACACATACATACAAGTTTTTGGGTGTGATCTACCGAATAAAACACTTTAAATACATGTTATAAAAAGCACAGAGTTGTAATCATTCATTTATGAATTTATTCATTTAAAAACTACCCTACAATGACATTTCAAGAAAAGTAAGTAAGTGGTAGCGACTAGTGTAGCTGGTGATGTAGTGATTCAATAACTAATAATTCCATTATTAAACAAAAAGCTTTTCAATAAATAAAGAACAATGAATTAAACAATGAAGAATAGTGATGCCTCAAATAAATGGTCTTAGTCTTACAGTACAGTATTGAGTCACAATATACACTATGTGGTGAAAAGCACAATTCTTTGAAGCCGCAACGTATTGTACATTAGTTGATTATAGTACAATAGATTCAATAGTATTGAAACATTACACACATGGACCAGGTATCACACCACAGTCTCCTTTTCCCAAATTTTCCAAAAAGTCCTGGCGCCACCTAATAGGTCCTGCTCAAAGTTTTATGAGAAACTTTGTAATTAAAAGGATGGTCATTTCCAACGGGAAAAATCTCACTTAACCTTCGGGTACCAGAAGATCGAAAATAGGATCGAGGGTCGGAGCGGGGTACAAAGTGACCCCATTCAAATTTGCGTTTTAATGAAAGTTTGAGCATGTTCTGTCATATTTTTAATTTAATTTCTTATACAATGCGAACAAGATACTAAATTAGTCGTCATTTTATAAGAAACCGTAGTATTTTTAAGTGTCCATCGCTCACAAGTGCCTGGCTGACGCGAGCTCCACGAGCACAATGATAACTGGATGTGCCGCGATTGCGAACACACCGCACACGTGCAGCCGTGAGCTATGACCGTGTGTTCCGAAAGTTAAGGTCCAATATTTATTTCAAAATGCATACAACTAGAAGTGGGATGAAATTATTAGAATTATTTTTAAATACATACATGTCCAATGGGATAAAATTTTAATTTTTTTTTATTCATCACAAAGTAAAATGATGTAGGTATAAATGACAAATAAAAATCTTCACATTTATTTAATCAAAATTTAAAAATCTTAACAGCACATAACTAAATATAAACATTTTCATTAGAATTACAAACATTTACTAGGAAAAGTCACAATATTACGGAAAAAAGTAAAAATGTTAATGCGGGAATTAATTATTCAAATAAAGTATAAGGTGTAAAATGGATTACAAGGATAATAAATATTATATGATAGCCAAAGAAAAAATATTAATTTTTGGTAAATAAGTATAGGAATACTAGTACCAGTATAATAAGTACTGAATATAATAGAGATAACTTTAAATTTTAAAGTAAAAACTTCAATAATATTACATAAAATTACAACATTAAATAGAGGTAAGACGCTACTGAAACACACTGTAGCGCGCTCGGCGAAGAGCCTATAGTGAAGAAATCTAAGACGCGATTCATCCAAATACGTTCGTCGTATCTGCCATTATCTAATAAACCTTATAAAATTGTCCCGATTGCCTATATAAAAACATAATTTTCTTTATTTTTTACTGTCTTACTATACATTATTGTTATATATTTTTTGCGCGTTGTATTCTTTGGGATATTCATGAGGATTACAATGAATACCAGCACAATATCATTAATATTTTATAAATAAGATTTTTAGGGTTATGTTGTACCACGCTCCGGAACGGGAGTGTTAAAAACGTATGTAGATGAAATCTGACGACTTTTCATAATGTCATTATAGTTTATTTTATAAAAGTGTCTTCCACCACATAAAGTCACGGATTCAAGTCCCGGAATATATTTATTCGATGAATACGTTTTCTGTCTTTCTAAGTGATTTATCTAAAAATTTCATTGAACTATGTTCTGAAAATCGTAATTTTACAAATATAATTTCATCTCAAAAGAAAATTATTCGAAAATATATGAAAAACACGGTATATTGATCCAAACATAAATTATACAAAATCTTATCTAAATTGGAGCTAACCCAGCTCGCAAGACTTTTTTTTGTAAACTGCAAATTAAACTTTGGTTATGATTATTTTATAACGCACATGAAGCGTAAAAAAAATCATAAAATTATTTTGATTTGTGTATTACATTTGTGCAACCGATCAGGTCCGTTACAGATGCAACTAACCGCAATTTCCTAATTAACACTAACCGTAAACTTTTTCCACAGAGCTGTTTGTACCAGTTTTTAATGCTTGTATTGCATCAGCGTCCATGCTGTATCGCTGCTCTTCTTGTATCAGATTGCACACCAGAATGCACGCGGTATCTGCACCGCACTGAGCGGGAACTCGTCCCGACGAGTGAGCCGGTGTACATCAAAGCAGGACATCTAGCAAATTGTGTCAGATACAGCGAAAAATCGAGTTTTAATTTACCTCATAACCTCTAGTTGCTGAATTTGCAAAATTACTTTGCGTCAACATATTATACAGAGTGTAACAGACCTAGTCCACAATATTTTATGGATGGATACCCGACTAAATTACAACTCGAAAATGTTCAAGGAATATATGCTAATTGCACCGTTACGGAAAATATTTTTGTTAAATTTTTTTACAAAATCATATTAACCTTATAGTCATATACTTAGAAGTGAATATTTGCGAAATGTATCCATTATTAATCTATATCTTTGCTTCAGGTCCTAAATCATCTAACAAAAAATAGACTTTCCGCTCGAAATTCGATGACCTTAAATTTTTTGTATTCAATGTATAATTTGAAATCAATAAAATATTTCAATTAATCGAAATAATCTCATAATTAGTTTTTTTTAAATGTTTATATCCCTGTTATCGACTCGTAGTTTAGTCAGGTATTCCACCCATAAAATATTGTGGACTAGGTCTGTTACATCTGTATAAATAATAAGAAAAACACTTTGTTTTTTTTAGTCACCTTTTAAATTTGTTTTCACAGTAGTTCCTAATTAGTTACCCACAACTTATACTTTTATAGTCTTGTTTTTATCTATGCTTGCATTTTTAATTTTAGTATATATGCATTGTTTCCTGAAAAAGATACCATAGGTATCAAAATATGTTGACGTATCAATAAATTGTGGTTTGAAACTAAGTCTTATTATTTTTTTTTCTTTTGCATAATCAGCGTTTTAAGTATATCTTTTTTAGCCATACATAACATCTACGAACTGTTGCGTTTATTCGTCGCGACGTCTCTACGGCGTGCGTCTAGGGTGTGAAATCTCGCTTTATTGTCCGTTACTGCATTTACTTCATTGCAAATGTACGTGGAAGTTAAACCAGCTATATATTGACTTCTTCCAATACTTCTTGCCACTGTCGTTTGAAATATTTTAAAAAGATTAATGTAATTGTTACCGAACTTGCAGCAACTACAGTATTGCTATGTTTCGTGAATAATTATTTCTGTATATGTGTGACTGTCCTCTGTGGTGTTCAAACAACTCTTGATGTTTACAAATGGAGTATGTTTATCCTCCGCTATACGCATTCACCGAGTTGAATTTATATCAGAACGCAAACACGGCTGGCTGTTGGATTACTAGAATGTGGTTTTTATCCAAAATGGGAGTGATCGTGTTGGACTTCTGTGATATAATGCTGGATGAAATGTTGACATAAGTAATACAGAATTAATTCGTAATGTGTGTCTTATTAAATTGTTTTCTTTTGCAATCAAATTTGTGGGTGCTCTTCAATATAGATATCAAAACATCGATTTAATAAAGCTACGAGTGTATGTGTGAACACTTTTTGACATTTACAAAATCAACTTTGTGGTTAAAATCCATTTTTCAGATTGTTAACTTTGTTTTATTAACCACTTAATGAATTAAATACATAATAAAAAAAAATCCTAACAATTAATCATCAAGAAGGTACTAAATTTATTTTTAAATAATTATTGTTTTTAAAAAAATATATTTAAAGAAAATAGATTCTGTTAAACAAAGAATATAACATATATTTTTGATTAGTTGATGACATCCTGAAGAAGAAAATGATATTTTTCGAAACCGGTAGATGTGTTTAATTTATTAAGCGGTTAATAAAACAAAGTTAACAATTTAAAAACAAAAAAAACTTTTACTTATTACAGATTACAAATATCAAAGATACACTCAAGCTATTTGTATGTAATACACTAATGTGCATATTATGTGCATGCAAACAATACTCACTTGGTATTTAAAATCATGGAACCATAAAAACGCAAAACAAATCATTATATCTGTCTTTAAGATTTTTTGTTCACTTTAAAAAAAATGTAAATGTCAAACCTAAACATAACACTTTCAAAATTAAATTCGTAATGCAAATTTTTTGAATGTTCAGATATCTACGTAGGTACTTTGTTTTGATAAAAATTTTAATGAATTTGTTTATTACGTAATTAGTCACATAACCTATCTATGCGAGAACATAGAACCGTGAGTTTTTTTTAGTAGTATTAGATATATTATCAGCTTTAAAACGTGTGCCAGATTTATATTACGGACACATATTTCTGTCATTTTCGTGTCGCGTCAACATTTTTCCTTTGCTCAACCGAAATCTCACTCGTAATTAATTATATCAAGCCTTGTTTACTCTCGTACTCAAACAATGGAGTGCTTTCATTTAGCGGATGGAGCTTTTATTCCTGTTTGACTTTCATCGTTCGGTCGGTCTGTTTGCGCAGCCATACTCTGCTGGCCCGCCGTCCGTCATATGACAGAATTTCTACTCAATTATTAATTTATTTTGTTTGTGCGCAATAGTTGATTCCTTTGACAGAAGTCGCCAACGATTCTCTGAAATTCTTTCGGCTCGTTTTAGTGTTAATTATCGCAGAGGCGGGCTCGCGTTTTCATTTTAAAAAATGTACGAGTTAAATTCAATAGAAAACATTTTTTAAATTATTCGTTCTTTGTCTTGTTACTATTGTTTTTCGTGTTTGGAAAGTGAAATAACGCTCTTATTACAGAACCACGCGCAGTGAGTTTTGGAAAAATGGGGAAATGTAATTACGCCTGACAGGCTGAAATATCACATCCATCAAAAACCAGTCGGGAAACACTATATATTATTTATTATAAAGAAGTCTGTACACAAGGAGATAGTTACAAAGATTAGTTCACATTCTCTTCTCAATTGTTCGCGTATACATTGTTAGTCGCGTTAACGATTGCGAATATCTTTAGGAGTAGCACCATCTGAAGAGCTTTTTTTAAAATACAAATTAAATGTATTAATTAGAAAGATGTACATATAAAATCAATTTTATTGAAAAATATTGTTGTCGCTACCGGAATTCGAACCTGGTTTTCTTTCCAATCCGGGTAAGGTGCGTTAACCGACTATGCTACAGCAGACAGTACTTTTGACGACAAATTTTCGAACCTATATGTTACACTTTTCAAATGAATACATCTATCGTTTTCATTACTTGAAAGCCATCTTCTTTATTTTTACGGAATCTCAAATACCTTTGAGTAGTCCGATAGGAGACACCAGAATTAACAATTTATTTTTATTAAATTTTGGATACATTGATACAACTTATATATTATTAAGAAGAATACACTCTTATTGTGAAGTTATAATTATTCAGAACATAGGTCTGTCATATTTTTCGATAAAATGATTTTATATGTATATCTTTCTAATTAATACGTTTAATTAGAATTTAAAATATCACAGACCTATATTCTGAATTGTATTCTTAATAAGCTTTTTTTTTTATTTAATTACACTTACATTAAAGTTTTTCTGATTAAATAAAAATGCATTTCAAAGTCCTAGCGTCATCTAGCATATTTTATAGAAAGGTACATTCATTGCAAATATAAAGGTGATAGCTTTTAATAGGAAATAATAGATGTCTCACTAAAATAAAAGGAATACATACGAAGTCGAAAATAAGATGTGAAATTACATGATGGCTTAGTGTAATTGGTAATGTATTCTGTCGGCAAGAGAATATTTCGGAGTCAAGACCTTTCTAAGTGATTCATCTAATTTATTTTGAATATATTTTTTAGTGCGCTGTGTCTGCTATGTATTTTAATACAATCGATTTACGGATAATTTTCGCAAAAAAAAATTATAAAATACAAAATTAAGAATAAAAATATAAATGTAAACTATTAATTAAACGGCATTATTAAATTAATCTCTATGTACGCGTACTTGACGTGGCGCGCCTGTTCCCTCGCATCAAAAATAAACATGAATATAAGTGCGTCTAAATAATAAATTCGGGGTTTTCGGATTTCGCAATTTCGCCAGTTTCACTTTCTGATACATATGTAGTCAAATGAAATTTTTTTTTTTATAATATTTCGATATATTGCTAAAACAATTATTGTTGATCTGACTATTCCGCAACCCGATTAATGCTACCCCCGGTCATCGAGATTCTACTGTATACTGATGTCTAGATTATCAAATAATTTATACGTTTGTTAATATTTCATGCTAAAAGGAAATTGGTTGGTTAATATTTTTTTTAAATTTTCGCTTTCGCATTTTATAATGATATTTTTATTTTTCATAAGTGCAACTACTATCTACGCGTTATGATTACTAGAAGAATTACAAATTATGACAATTTAATCTAAAATCGTCTTTTGGTCAATTTATCTCGTCCCTGAATCAATATTAGACTCAATTTTGGAAGAACAAAACGCGTTTTTAACTCGAGAAAATGTTGTCTTACATACCCCACGGGCAAACACAGCCATAATATTAATTACCTAATGTTATATTATTATATTTATAATAAAATTAAACTAATTAGTTGTTAAACGGCTATTATTATGTAAGTAAGAAAACTACGATGTTTGTATTAACGAAGGTATCAATCAATATGTTTGGATAAGTTAGACATATCTCTAGACAAAAGTATCGATGGGCTCCAGGTATACTTTCGTATTTTCTTTTTATTATCGTAGTGAATTTTTAAGCAATCCGGAAAATTTCTCGTTAGATGGTATTCATATCGTAGAAATGTTTTTAATTTTCCTGAAAAAAATAAGTGATGCTCAAAGAAATAGGATTTTCGAGGCACGTAATTGAATTTATTTTATTTTTATGCCGTTTTAAATCACTGTTAATTATTATCCGAAGGTACTTAATATTAATTTAAGTCCCTGGAATTTGCGAAAGTACTTTCCGCAACGGAACGATTTTGTGATTATGTAGCAACAAATATTATTTAATTCTATTTTTTATGGGCGTAGACAGGGGATGTTTGCGATTCGTAATCTAATAGCTTGTACAGAAGTACCTTATGAATAGCGAAATAACATTACAATAAAATTTGCTCGAAGGCTTTATTTTATTTGTACAATTAATACGATGTAAAAATCTGTTTGGACTGTGCCCGTCTCACTAGAGAAATTCTGTGTCGAGACGGGCATAGCAAGTTTTTTTTCATTTTCATAAAAAGTTTTTTTTTTAAATTTATGTCGTACAAGGTCGCCAGTTCAATTTTCAAAAAAAAAAATAACAAAATTATATATTTTTAATAAGAGCACATTTTTGTTCACATATTTTTATTTATTGTGATATTTTTGATACAAATTAAAATAATTAATTGCAAAGAAATCGGGAAATAATTAAAACGAAATAAATATGTTGTATTAAAGTTTATCCAAATTTAATAAAAACGAATTGATTTAATTTTGGTATCTCCTAGCGTGTATTACTCAAAGGTGTTTGGGGTTAATTGCAATATTGATGCAAGTTGATTGCTTTTAAAAATGGAATAATAGTTGTATCAATTATAAAAAATACTATAGAATATAAGATCAAAATGTGTCGAAAACATAATCGGTTGATATGGCGAAATGTTAATGCGTTTCTCTGGATAGGAAAAGTTCCGGGTTTGTTCGTACCCCGGAATATTTATTCGATAAATAAATTTTTCTATTTGATTTGTTTAATTTATTAAATAAAAAGTTAAAATGATCATAATTCCATCAGATTTATTGGTTTGTGTTTTCAGTTTGTTTAGTTGTCTCCAGTCAAATCTCTTCACGGGTTTATTGATATTTGAGGGAAACTTTGAATGGTTTCGAGAATAAGTAGGTTTTAAATACTTAAATCGTCTATAAGGAATTTTATTTTGCGGCGCAATGTAATAAATCATGAAGTGAGCGGAAAAAGGACGCCTTTCGGTGGTTAACGTAAATAGGACCGTATAAAATATAGGCCCATATAGCTGTTATGCCTTTAAAAAGGCCGCGAACCGGGGTTTTGATCCTGACCTTTCGTGTTTTTAATTTTTATTTCTGTTAATCTGAGGGAAACCTTCGTGAGCGGGCTTTGTTCGCAAAACCGCAAAGGCTTAAACTGAATTCTACTTAACCCACCGTATTCGTGATTATTGCGGTAGTATTTTGGTTCAAAAATTTAATAATTTTCATATATAATGTGTATATCAACTAAATCACAACCCAATATATTGACCCCTCGTACTATACGTAGGGGTCGATATATTGGGTATTTAACAAATTCTAGAATTTCGAATATTATATTCAATACGTATTTTAAGTGGCATTATTCTTTTTATATGTATTATTTTCTACTATGTTCTATTGAATACATTTATATATATTTAAAAATACTGCCTCTTTAAAGTGTACCAAATACACGCGAAAAGAAACCCTAAAAATGACCAATTTGTTAGTTACGATACTTACGAAGGGGGACGATATGTAGCATAATTTTTTGGTTTCTTTTAACCATTTTAATTACATCTACATCTTTCAAGATGGCCCTCTGTGCTATAAAATAAGGGTTATTTTCGAGGTGCCAGGTGTGGGGATGGAATTCTTGACTTTGATATAAATATATTTCATGGAAAAAATATGAGAGCATAATAAGTTACTGGACCAATAGCACCTAGGAAATTGTTTCTCGGCTTCGGTGCGTTTTTCTTTACCGTCTGACCCATCCCAACATACCTACTGCTATTTTCCATCACGGACGTGTCTAGTATTCGTAGTACGGGTATTACAATACTTAGTTCGGAAACCAACGTCCGCTGTTAATACGATCAGACTTTTATTGACAGTAAAATGGAATGAATTTTTTTAAAGAAATCCATGATTATATTATTATATAATTATATACAAATACTGTGGAACCCCTATTTTAAGTTTTAGAAGGGATCAACAAAAAAAAAATGTAAATTGGGGGTATTAAAAAACAGATTATTTATTGTTTATTGAAAAAAAATTATAATATTTTTTACTGCATGGTTTTTTTGTAGTTTTTTAATTGTTCTTTCAATATTATAGATTAAATTAAAGGTTTCTGGTGGTACATTGCTAATACTAGTAAAATATGCTTTGAGGCCTTCAATATGCCTTTTGGCATCGTCCTTTGTAGGAACTAGCTATATGGGACGAGCAGACACTTCTTCTTTGTAGGAAGGTTCTTCTTCTGTCAAATTTTCGCTTATGCGACTGCCCACTCTTTTATCAATTTCCACTATGTCCGATGTTATTACGTTGAAGTCAACGTCTAAGTAAATGTGCAATAGTTATTCATAAATTCTTTCCCAGTCATCAAAGTTGTCTATACTATCTTCTACGCAATTTTATTGCTGATTCCAGCATGTTTAATAAAAAAATGTTTATTTTGCATTTATGTACAGTCTCTGGGAATTTATTTCTTAAAAAATATGTTTTCTAAATGTGATCTGTTATTTCGCCGGCACTCTTCTCAATATATATATATGTGTGTGCGCGGTTCGCCAGAGTTTGACAGATGACGGATACGTGTGTGAATGCCGGGCGGGTGCCGTGCGTGAGTGCGCGGTGGGGGGTTATAAGCCGTGCAGATGAGAGAAGCGGTATCTTTTTCCTCGGGTCTTCATCTAATTAATATTAGCTTTAAGTGTAATTATTGTATTCATTTGTGTATCTTTTATTCTTGAATTATACAGTGAATTATCGTAAATCAGACCGAGTTTCATTGCTACACATTCCGACCTAATTACACGAGACAAAGCAATAAATCTATTCATTAGAATTACCACATACAGCGTATATGTTGATGCAGCTTACATAGGCGTATCTCGCTCTTTGCGCGATGGCTTGAAAACTGCGAAATGATTAATTAACAAACGTCATCGCCGTCGTGTGTCCTCGAAGAATCATGAGCGACACGCGTCTGCCCCGCGCGCTCTCCCGGCTCAGGCTTGTCACGCTCATCCCTCTCGTCTCACCCTCATCCTGCGAGCGGGCCCGCATCTTGAGCTTTACGGACGTCGTCCGTAAGGTTCACGCCCGCGGGTGCCTGGGCGATCTCGTCAGGCGCGCGGTATTGGGAGTCGCGATCGGCGGGACAAGATGAGCCGAAGACAGCCGGGTTGACGAACATTGAGGCTTTCGCAATGGGCCGAGCGGGCGAGAGGGACGTCAGGCTCTAGATTATCTGACGTCTGCGATTGCTCGTTAACAAACATCATGAAAGATAAATGATTCAATTACATCAATATCTTGCTTTACTGTCTAGATACGGTCCGGGAACGTTGGCCGTAAAAGCACAATGCCGTATAATGAATAATTTATTTTGATACAAGTTTCATAGAATACTTTCCAATTTTTACATATAATCTTTTAGTATTTACTACTAGAATAAAATGAAATAAACAAAAAAATGAAATCAGATAAACATTGCAAACAAATCAAATTAAAAATTAATAATGAGAAAATACACAAGATATGAAAAATAATAATATACGTAACGTAATTAACAATCTTGTCTTCTATTTATATTGAATACAGACGAATGTATCGCAATCTCGTATACTTGTTTGAATCGTATGCGTTTGTACTATTTGAATCATATTAAGTAGCAAAAAAAAGTATTTAAAAACAAAAAATTACAAAGTTTTCAGTTGAAAATGAAAAAAAAACAATTTTTATTTCCTTTAAAAATAACTTTTCTATTGCATATGTATTAATAAAAACTAAACCAGACTATAAAACAGATTGTTGAACGGTTCTAATCGGGGCCTGAAGAATCGCATGGCATGCTGTCATCAGCTCTAACTGAACGCCCTGGTTGGACAAATTGGTCCAACATTTGTTATTTTGTCCTAATTTTTGTGGTTCTTTGTAGCAGTTACTGGCTCGTCGAGATCAGTTTTAAGTAGGATGTCTATTCCTTGTTATATATGCTGAAACTATGTATGATGGCCGTATATTGAAAAATTTTGGGCCGCAAATCTCAGCGATAATTAAATTAAATTTAAAAAGGCCGTTATAGTGAAAAGCCATATAAAGAGCAGCCGTATAGAGAGGTATTGGTGCATTGTTATATAGCTTGCTCTCTGCCAGTCTCTTCTTAGCTACGCGATCCTGGGTTGGGGTGGAGTTGGGAAAACGGTCCTTAACCAATTAGTAATTACCCATAAATCCATTTTCAGGATCATTTACAGAAAACCGTATAGGTTTCCATCTGACGCACTATTTGAGGAATGCCAGCTTCTATAGCTCTATGTTAAAAGACTAATCCTTTATTTTTATATAGATAACTAATATAGAACTCCATCAATACCCATCGCACAAGTATCGTACGAGAGCGAAAAGGAATAGGCCCGAAATGAAATCGGGCTTTGGTCAATCCTCCCATATGTTTCTGGCACCCAAAGCCTACAACATTTTGCCAAATAATATGAAACAATTCTCAATGGATAAACTCAAATACTATCTCAGGAACTGGTTATTAGGTGTTGGCAGAGAGGTAATTGAGCTAAGATTTATGGAAATGATTACATGAACCGAACATCATTTCTTTGTCTTAATTTTCTGGGTTTTTTTCTCTTTTTGTTTTCTTTCTAACCCCCTTTTTTGTATTGTGTTACAATCATAGGCAGGGGAAAATATTTTAACTAATTTTTTTGTTATCTGTATTACTTTATTTATTCAATTATGTTATTTAAATTATGTAATATTTTTGGTTTAGATTGACATTAAGTATTTAATATTTGTATTGTTAGATATAACGGGATGAATCTGTCTCATTTAGCACAGGCTTCGGTCTAGTAAGGAGACAGTGAACTGTGTTTTTTTTTATTTCACATTATTAACAACAGACTTGTAGCAGTATCGTGTAAGGACGTCAAATTATTTGTCAGAAATTAGTCAATCGGTTGTGGAGTGGATTATTAAGTTTCTAGTTTTAAAATACATGCTGTTTTTAATTCGATGAACCGGCCTCACCAACTCTGATGATGGACATATGTATAAACATGATCGACGGAAACCAAACATAGGGAGCGGCGTACAGTTAACATTAAAATAAACTTGTTTAACCGAAATTTCCGGGAAATTAAATTCTAAGTCTATTTATAGTATAGTAGTATAGAAGAAGAAAGGGTCTCTGAAATGGTTCAGTCCAGGGATCGGCAGACCGCCGCTCTTTTCATAGGCATTTGCGACTCTTCAACTAGAGAGATTCCAACTATTCGAATATCGAATAGTGAAACTAAAAATATTCGAATAGTTTCTAAAGTATGACAACAGTATGAAATTAATTTTTAATATTTCAAATAAATCATAATATACGTAAGTACATCAAAATTTATAAGAAAACGAGCTATTTACCATAAACTGTTTATTTATTGTATTTTTAAAAATACATATTTTAAAAATAACAACGTACTAAACATTTCGTATTTTAAATTTTTTCTTAATTTTGTTTTTATCGTCGCTGCAGTTAAAAATACCCATTCAATAGCGGTTGACGTTGGCTTAACTGTTATAACTAATATAAGTATTTTAAATAGTAGGTCTAACGTTTCTGTCCTTTTTTTTAAAATTGTCCAAATATATAAAATCTTTTTTTAGATTATTCGATTAAACATTTGTAGTTTCTACGAGAAATGAAATGGAAACTCTTCGAACAAGCAACAGGTATCTCTTCCACGTATCCAGAATTGTTTAATATTCCATCCTTAGAAATTAGTACGAATGCTATTCGAATAACAGTACAAATATTCGAATATCGAATATACGTGTTGCAATTCTTCAGCCAAACTCCAGCTCATACTTTCATGTACAATCATATTTGATACATTGGACAGTTTTCCTGCAACGAATGACACAACAAGAGATCATTAATTTGACATTCTTACAATTTTTGGCTCTACTTATTTATGCGAACAAACATTATCTTCCATGATTCAAATAAAAAATAAGTTAAGAAGCTAATTAATCAACGATAATTTTAATCATGCCTAAAATTGAACAAGTAGTTACTCGCCAGATATAGCAAAGCGATGCAAGATTACCGTTCTAACTAGTCAACTTTACAAAGCCCAAAAAGTGTTTTATTGTGAGCTACTGAAGCTTATAACTCCCATATATTATATTCTTCTATGAAGCCCACGACTGTATTGTGAATTTGAGTTTTAAATAAAAATCTTGGTTTTATTTTGTTTTTTTTTCGTCATTAAAATTTATGTAACTACAGTGAAAATGTATGTTGCGGCTCAATGAAAATTTGGAGATTATGTTTACTTCATATTTGGCTCTAAAGTCTGCCGACTCCTGGTTTAGTCATACATAGTCATGCAAGGTATGAGCGTGAAGAATATGGTAATGAAAATTTATGAGACGAGTGTTGAAGGCAGCAGAGGGCGTCCGCGAAAGATCCGGCATGATCAGATAAACAAGATATTGGATAATGGGTTCTGTAAAATGCTTAAATAACTGAAGAGTGTGCACGAGAAGATGAATGAAAATGGATGGGGCAAGAGATATATGCCAGGGCAGAAGAGTATTGCGTTCTATCCGCTCTGCCTACCCCTGCGGATAAACGGCGTGATGGTAAAAAGTTTAGATTAGTAAATTAAATCAGAATTATATGTTATTTATTATCTTGTAATATTATTTTCTTTTTGTTCACATATGAATCTATCATAACATAATTTTTATCTGATTTTTGGTGTATAAATATTCCAAAAAATATAATCATGTATGTAGCGCCTAATTCTAAAACCCCCTAAAACGGATTTAGAATAATTTGAATTAAATATGCAGTTTTTACAGATTTTTGTGTCAGCTACATGCAGAGCGTTAGTTCCAAAATACTCCAAAGCAGACAGAGAATAAATTGCTATTCCCTTCAAATGAAATCAACCAATCACAACGCTTGTTGATGATCATGTGATCTAAAATCCAGTATGGCTGCCAGAACGATATATACAGGAAAAAAAAATTACATTACAGAATTGTCTCTTTAAAAAATGCTGATGTAAAAACAAAACATTTTGTACATTTGCTTTCAAAATGTATGTTTTCATCCATAACTCAAAAACGCATAAAGTCGTTTTATGGGGTTTTAGAAATAGTCGCTACATATAATAAACCCTAAAACAGGCTTGCGTAGTTGGGCAATGCATTAAAAAATCTGTAAAATATAACAGTCTGATTTTTTATTTTTAACTGTATAATACTTATAAATTTATGTGTCTAAAAAAATTGCTTATTTAAATGTACGTACTTGACGCTCCCTACACGGCGTAACAACTTAGTTAACGCCAATTAAATACATACTTCCATATTTTATTTTATTTTTATTATATTTTAAATTATTAGCGTAATCCGAGAAAGGTTTCGGATTTCTTTGGATTATTCGAGTTTATAAACGGATTTCTATCGTCTTATCTTCAAACATGTCTCACGTTTTACGCACATTTTAGACTTACGCATAAAGAACAGAGCATGACACGTGACACGTGGTACACAAAGAAATCGGAGTGTTTCGACCTTAGTTACATTAGTTGTGTTATTTGAGAAGGCACCGGGCGTGACGGAAACTTTTTATACTGTTATTATTATTATTATTATCATTTAGCTTCTGCGGTATACTATGCGTATGTGTGTAACGTTACATATACACCGCACGCCATCAGCAATTAGTGAAAATGACCCAAGCGGATCTCATTAAACACCCAAATAATTATACGGTTACGAATACATTAACTGTAAACGCAAAACGTCTTACGAATTAATGGGTTAAATATTTCGTTAAGAAGTTTATCACGAATTAGCGGCCTTAAATTTTTCATGGTGTCTGCTTCTGACCACAACTTTTTTTTCGTTTGGTTTTTCTCATTACTGTCTGTAAAAAAACGGCGTTTAATATTTTAGAAATTATATTTTCATTTATACTCGTAATACATTTAACAATCACCTCGTCTAAAGTGTTAGAAATTAAATTATCATTTTATTTTAATCCGTAAATGTCGCTGTCTCTTGTTGGCAACATTTAAATTTTTAGTATTCTTTAATAATTTGTTAATTAATTATTTAATAATAATACATTTTCACTAAAGATTTTTGAAATTCAATAAATATTTTAGAAATAGCTTAAGATTGTTTGTATAATAATTACATTGGCGTTAGATTTTTTTATTATTATTACAATAAATTTCTAATTATGCTACAACAATATTAATGTACAATCAATTTTTTTTTCATGCTACACTTGAAATCATGTGCTTGTGTAGAGAAGTGTAGTGTATATTAATAAAAAATATGATTTACAAGAACTCGTATATACCTAATACAATAATAGCATTAGCCATATAAAAATATTATAAATTTAGGGGTAAACGTTTTTTTTATTATTATTAATTTTCCTGGTGTTTTCGGGTAAGCTATTAAAGATTTTTTCCCTAGGTGCGCATAGTGTGTTGTGTAAATGATGTGTTGATTTTTGAGCATGAAAATACAAATTTAAACCTAGTACGATTTTCAGTAATTAGATGATATTTTTGTTTTTCTTTTAATGTTTGAAAAATAGAATTTCCTTTAAATAGATCACAATATGTTGATACTTCGTATTATTCAAAAAGTATTTTTGTCGAATAATCTTTTGGTTTTTTTAATATTGTTTTTATGTTTATTTTTTACTGGAATCATGTTAGTATTATGTGCTGATCCCAACTAATGATGGCATATTGCAATATGGATTGAATAAATACATAGTATACTAAGTACATTTTTTTTTATCAATAAAAATGTTCTGATTCTTATAAATATATATATTTATTTTCTAATCTTTTTAACAACTTAACAAATTTGATTTTTCTTTTTTAGTTTTTTATCGATGATTACTCCAAGATATTTTATTTTATTTGTTGTTTTTAAAATTGAGCAGTTAGAGAGACACATTTTTGATTTTGAGTTATATTTTGTATTATATATTTTTTTGTGTTGAAAATATCATTTATTATCAAACAAAGGAATGTGGTTCACCAACAATTTTCAACTTAACCGATCAATGCAAACAAATACTCAAACAGACATACTTTCAAAATAAAATAAAAAGTGTTACTATTTATAATATATGTGAAGTACTGTTCGGGCGGTAATATAATTCATCAGGTTTGATGGTTAATGATCGACTTCGTTGTTCGCACGTTTGCGGGTTGCTGACTAACGCGACGTGTGTCATAAATTATACAGCGAAATTAAGTGGAACTTGTAGTTAGTGCACTCGCCATCGGAAGTGGCACGAATCTAAATCTCAAATGAGTACTTTTAAGTTTTAATCTATTTTTTTAAAATGAGTTGATTTTAGGGAACATCTATTATCAATAATATAATTCAACTAAAGTTAAAAACATTTTCAGACAGTAATTAAGGTGTGTTACATGTGTGGTGTATGAGTAATTTTGAATTATTTAATGTTTTTGTAACAATACGAATTATATTATTTAAATTTATTCAATTGATTTAGCTACGAGATTAACTTAATATCCATAAAAATGATCTTGGCATATTATTAAATATAATTATTGTACAAATGATGAGTCTGTGTATTGTATTACACCCATTTTTTACACATTGTTTAAGTAATTTGGATCACCGAGTTTCGAATAAATGAGATCACTGTATTTTCAGAATGCCATCGTTGTATTCGGTACAATGAGGTTCCGTATTTTTCTTTTGTTGATCCAATATAGTAATTTCTCACAGATAATTACAGGACTAGGATATAGATTAATTTAAGAAGAAAATTTTTAAAAAGCTTTTGATAATTATGCGGGTCTCACGATGAGATCTCACCTTAAATGTATTGGTATGATATTAATTGACTATTATAATATCCGCTGAGATATTAATTATTCCTACATTAAATTCGTTCAGATTTGTAGGTTTGTTTTCATAAATCACAGGATGTTAGATCTGCGCTGTGGATAAGTCACTCGTGGACTTTGCTTTTTATAATTTATTTTACTGGACAAAGTGAGATGAAACACAATCCTGCATGTAGTGAAGGTCCTCTGCAATGTACCAAGATGTCACTGGCACCATCTGGTTTCTCATGTCCAAAAAACGCTGTGTATTTAACAATTCCGGCGGATGTCGTGCCGCACCATATTCCACGCAAATTCTTTGATCATTAAAGATGAATGATTCAGATGTAAATCTCCTTCAAATAAAACAAAATCTATCCAAATAAGCCAAGGACTAGCTTCTTGGTCGAGGCAGTACGACGCTCGCCTCATGACTAAGAGGTCGATTCTCATTGTGTGAGGCTAGCAGTTATATCTACTTTTCGCCTAAATATTTTGACTATTTTTCATACTAAACTGAAAGTTTGTGCTATGAAAAATAGGACTAAGGGCCGGTTGTGAGATCAGCTGTAACTTTTTACTATACTGGTTTCTCAACACGACGATGCAATCTTAAATGTCAAAATTATTATCAAAAAATGAAGGGATCGATTCTTTATGTATTTTATTTTAGATTTTTTTTTATTTCTATGCCATTCTTTGTTGACCAAAAAGTTAACGTCCAATCAAAATGAATACCCCTAATCTCCCAGTGGGAGAGGTTTCTTGTCTTCCTATTGCCTTTGTGTCGGAACCCGGAAACCTGTCCTGTCCTATTTGTCTTGCAGGCGGAGTGGTGGGCGGTGCGACACACGAGGGGTGCACCGGTCTTTGCTCTAATGACGGGGTTAATCCCCCGAGATTGGGTTCGTCCGCTTGCGGGGTTTGTTTTCCAACTGGCTCATTGTGAGCCTTTGACCTCACAATCTAGCGTTATTGTGTGGTCAAAGGAATACAGAACTAAGAAAATAGTGATTATTTATACTATTCCAGTGGTGTAGAAATAAATTGCCGGGCTCTAATTGCTATCCAAATTATTTTTATATTTTTATTTTCAAATTATAAAATAAAACATTAACTATCGAGCGAGTTTTATAAAAATATTTTATATGCGCACCTTATAAAAAATCTATTAATGTGCATACAATCCTCAATTGGTAGAAAATATATTTACTGTTTCCGGAGTAAGTTTGTAGAACTCAATAATCACATGTGTGAAAATAAAACACTTGTTTTTTGTTTCTAATCATTTAATTTATTTGAGACGTGTTTCGCCTTACAAGGGGCCATTATCAATCTAACAATTTTAACTCAATAATTTGTATTTATAACTATAATGGGGGACAGATATACAATTTATTTGCATGAGATGAAAAGGGACAAAAATTATTTATTGGAATTCTGAGGATTTTCATACATTTTGAATGCCTCTAATTATTCTAAGTAACCATTCAGTTTCATCACTAATGGTATTTTAATGTCATGGGTAATTTGTAGGAAAATACAGCTATGTAATTTTTACAATCTAAGATTGCAAGGCGAAATTAAACAAGTAGAATTAAAAAACAAATGTTTGATTTTCACATATGTGGTTAGAAAATGTTTCGCTGTCCTTGTGAACTTTTTTATGAACGTTTTGTAATAATTTTTTCTTTCTTTTATAATCTTGTCATCATGGAGCACGGGATCCTCTGCATCCCGGGTAATTGTCGAAACGCTCAATAATGAAGAGGATACATAATGTCACTTACCATTCAATTAATACACACTAAATATAAACAAAATGCCTGTCAGATGTCGACCGTACTCTTATAATTGTTACAAGGTTGGATTTCATTGAAAATTGTCGCACATGTTTATATCAGTGCCTGATGATATTTAATACTCTTCGATGCTTCATCGAAAAGTTAATATGATTTCAGAATCTTGTTTCTTCATATATATATATATATTTTTACATATTTACTATTTTCTTGTGTATATAATACTATGAAAATGTATCAATATATAAATAAAATTAATTTGTTAAATAAAATTGTTGGTAGCAACAAAAATATTTTTTCGATTTGATTTTATCCTATATATTTCGAATTGATACATTTTAATTAGTATTAAAATATCACAGAACTATGTTCTGAAACACTTGCAATTTCACAATAATAATGTGTTCTCCTTAAAAATGATATATAGTGGTACGTCGGTTTTCGTCGATAATCTGTCCGAAAACAATCGTTGAAATCCGAAACTGACGAAAACCGAGGCAATTATTTTCATATGAATCAATGCAAATCCATTTAATTCGTTCTAGACACTTTAAAATACATATCAAAAACACATTTTATAGAGAATAAATATAGTGTTTAATACTGAAAACAATAAGAAATTAATATATACTGAATATAAAAGACTAATGATATTATTGTTTGGAAGGGGAATCCCCGTCCATAAGGACTTAAGGTATTCCCTTCTTCAGTCTGTGGACCCATGTCGCACGAAAAAGGTGTCCAACGAGGTATGTTTCTGCCGCCTCTTTAAGATTTTCTTAAAATGGGGCAAGACATTATCATTAAACAAGTTGCAGACACGGTCTGCAACAGCTTTGTCTGGGTGATTCTCCAAAAACCCCTGTACCTTACTCCACATGAAGAAGATGTCCTTAATCTCTGAAGAAGGCACATTCTTTCCTGTCTCTTCCTCGTCATCTGAAGCTGAATGTACGAAAACGCAAAATAAATAAAACGCTAAATGCTCACACAACGAGAAACAACGCAACACTGCGCAGAGCGCGTGGGTCGCGGTACGCCGACGAAATCCGAGGTAACCGACGAAAACCGCGACAAATTTTTCGCGGAAAAAATCGACGAAAACCGAAACCGACGATAACCGAAGTCAACGAAAACCGAGGTACCACTGTACCATGTGCCATTGTCATTTATTAAACAAGGTGTCCCAAAAGTCTTTTTCATAATAAATATTTTGTTAGAAAATAATGGATGGGTTTAATAAAAAAATGGTTATTTTGCATTTAAGTACAGTCCCTGAAAAATTATTTCATAAAAATTATGTTTTCTAAATGAAATCCGTTATTTCGCTGGTACTCTTCTAATCCGGAGGCGAAATTTCTGAGAACTGCTTGGCACGTTTTCTCCGTGATTGCTGCCATTTCTTCTCGGATATTTTCTTCTAATTGATCCTTTGATTTAAGATGGCCTCATAGGATATGTCACCTCGGCGGGATATCAATTTTCCAGGGAAAATTTCACGAACAACTGGTAAGGACACGCTCCATAGCTACTGAGTTCCTAAGGAAGCCGCTAGCGATTGGTATTGGCGAATGAACCAAAATGAAAAAGACTTTTGGAACACATTGTATATGTTTTATCTTTGTTTTTCACTATTCACACTTTTTACATTGTAGCTTTATCTACGCTTTCGGGTATATATTTTTTTTTCATAATTATAGGATTTTTTTTATTGTAAAACTGTCTTCGTTCCAATGTTTTCATTTTCCTCCGCGGTATATCAAATAGCTTCTGTAATATTCATTCTTTTGTGCTTGGCTTTCACGTCCCGCGGGGGGACACGTGTCCCAGCGTCACGCGACTAATCTGGCCCTTCGGCACTCGCAGTCTGCTTGGTTTTATTGTGACTGCGGAATTTCTTTTTTATGTTTGGGCTCGCATAATCTACTCAAATGTGTCGACATGAATCCACAAATACCCACTCCAGTCGGCGAGATGACCCATCGATTCGAGCACGCGCTTCCACTATACGGGTCGATATATCTCAATATAAAACGAAATAATTCTTCCTAATTGTAATAAAGTTGAATTTATATCGGTCTCGACTACTCGAATAAATAATTAAAATGTTGATTGGCAATTTATGTTACGATATTTTAGATATTTCGACCTTACAAAAGTTCTTCTTCTGAGATATAGGTTAGTAGGTTAAGTGGAAATCATATATTCTTATTAAAAAAAATACGCGCTGTTATTGTAAATCTAATATCAAACATATATACTGCGCGGTTTAATAATACAAATATTATTTAAGTCTTAAACATAAAAATGTAATATTTTTAATATTTAAAGCAAAAGCATTGTGGTTCATTTTTAATAATGAATAGTTTATTAACTGTGATTTATAAACCACTGTGAGCTATTTATATTCAACCTATTTCGGAAAAATAAAAATAAAACATTATTTAATACACTAAACTAACTTACCATCACGCCGTTTCCCCGCGGGGGTAGACAGAGAGGATAGAGCGCCACGCTCTTCTGTCCTGACACACAATTATCGCTTCATCCATATTCATACATCTTCTCATACAAACTCGCCGATTGTTGAGGCTTTTTACAGGACCATCCTTTAGTATCTGGTTTACCTGGTCGTGCCAAGTCTTCCGCGGACGTCCTCTATTTCTGGTGCCATCAACACTTGCGTCATATATCTTTCATATAACTATTAATATCGAATTTAATGAAATGATACATGACGAACAAAAATCACATTAATCAAAAGCCATTATTTTGGTAGAAAACTGTTTTATAGAATCGCCATTACAATGTGTAATATAGGGTATAACATAGGGCATATATAGGGTATAACAAATTTTCTTTAAAAATATTACTCTCAATCGTCGAATTTGTGTATGGGATTTCAAGCGAAAAAATATAAATTTGCTGCTGAGAAAATTATATTCCATCTTATTATCTATTTAATTGTTCCGTTTCGAATTTGGTGTAGTGCAATAAGGTTTTACTTTAACGTAATTTGTATTTTTAAAACATTTTTTTAATGTTTTATTATTTTTCTAGGTTTTCAAATAATAATTTCGTGTATTACATTTTCACTTGCCTTTTCAAATTCTACATAACTTTTGTACTGCTCTTTATTTATTTTTGAATTTTCTTGACCTTACCTCGTACGTCATTAGAATTTTCAATTTCATTATTTATATTATTATCAATTTCGAACATAAAGCAAATGTCTTAACAAATTAAATGAATCAACAAAAAAGATATACAGAAAAAATCTATCTATCGAAAACATACTTATTTGCTACCGGAATTCGAACCTCTTCCTATCCGGGAAGCGTGTTCACCATTTCGCTGTAGCAATCAAATACATTTTTCGATCAATTTTAAACGTATATTGTTTTCTTTCCAAATTTACATCTATTATTCCATTTTTAAAAGCAATCAACTTTATATTACGGAGAATCGTAGAAATACCTTTTAGTAAAATCTGCTAGAAGACGGCAGAATGAATGAATTAATCCTTATTATTAAATTTGGATAAACTTTGATACAACATACGTATTTTTTAATAGCTTTCAAAAATGGAATATTGGATAGAATATGATATTGATTCATTTGATTTGTATTTAAATACCACAACCGTGTTCTCAAAATGAAACTTCACAGCAAAAATGTATTCTTAAAAATGTCTTTACCTTTACATTCGTAATTGATATTTTTGTTACAAGAGGCACTTGAGTCGGTTACTCTTACCAATGTAAAAACTGCCTACACATCTTTTACTGACTGCTGGTAATGTTTTGTGTAAAATGATAACCTTGTTAAATGAATATTTTAAATATGAATTAAATATATTAATTAGAAAGATATACATATAAAATCAATTTTATCGAAAAATATTGTTGTTGCGCCATATAGACCTATGTTCTGAATAATAACAACTTCACAATAAGAATGTGTTCTCCTTATAAATGAATATTATTTATAAAACGTAATTTTAGAAGTAATATTCTATATATCCAATGATATTAATGATGTTCAATACGTTAGAAAGGCAAAAAAAAACTGTTTTTATTTATAAAATACCCCCGTGAGCATGCAGGTGTAATTGTAATAATATATATTTCAGAATATTTACTCTGCAAGAAGAGTGTTAAATTGATTGAAAGAAGAAAGCACAATTCAATCGTCCGCTTATTTCGAAAATGTTTTTATTGTGCATTGTAAGTCATCTGAATTGACTTGGCTTAGGAAACCTAATGAAAAATGTTTGCCGGTTGTTTACCCTACCACCCACGTAAATTATTTCATAATTTAAGATGTTAAACCATACTAAACTTCCTCTATTATCTTAATCCAGGTCCCTTTAACCCGGATTTCGTATAATGAGTTAGTCATCACTGAAAACTCGTAACTCATTGAAACTATCTGCTTTTACATGGAAGTTTATCATGAATTTATCTTCCAACGGTATTTCAAGCCTGCAGATGAGAATGAACAAAGAAAATTGCAAATATTCTGTGAAATATTGCGTTTGACACTCGTTGAAAATGAAAATCATTTTACAAATATGATTTTTTTTTCTATTGAAATTATTAGTTTGCGATTTCTCTCACACGACACACGTTGTGAAAGATGTCATTTATATACAATAAAAAATATTTGATGTCGTCAATTATTGCTATTTTTCGAGCGAATCTTGTTATGTCATCCGCCGTATTCCGGTAGTTCGGTTTAGATTTTCCTTGCGTAATCATTTTTGATTTCTATATAATTGGTACTCTTTTAACAGCAATTGTTGTGTTCGTGTAAGAGGTTTTTTTTTCTCCATGCATACTATTTAAAACAGCGCCAGTTTGATCCCCGGGGTCTACTTCAGAAAATCTTTGTATAACAATGGCATCGTTTTGCTTTGTCTTCATTCTAGTTGAAAATAATGATTCGTGAAAAATGAAAATATTTATTTTTGTTATAAAAGTGACAATGAATGTTTTAAATAATCTTCATTTTGGCACACTTAAAAAAAAGATTATAATATTCATATGAAAGGTTTACAAATGCAAATTTTTTACTCTTTCGAGTTACTCTTTTCAAACTTCGCGAGCGTGTGTTTTGATGCTACGAAAATAGAGTTACTTATGATTTGTTGAGTTTCGTGTGCGGAATTTTCCAAGCCAACGGCGAAAACTTGTACCCGGCATATTAATATACGACTGGAAATTTATACGTCCAGCATTTTATACGTCAAGAATTTGTACGATAGTATACTTTATATGACAATACGTATATTGTAACAATCCAAAAACCACTATTAAGGAGATTTTTATAATAGTATTCCAGATTTTTTTGTAAACAGTAAGATACTATAATGAAATGTTCTTTATGTTTTTGGTATACAAAATATATTGGTCTTATAAAGTACACCGAAGCTTGGAATATAAATTTCCACTCGTCTAAGTAAATGCTGGCGGATAAGTTTCCGTCGTACGTTGGCGCACACAATTCCTAGAATCTTTCACCCCTAGAATTGAGTCCACCCTTCACCCCCTGGGGATCAGATAAAAAGTTTACGGACTTAAATATCGATAGAGAATAATAATTTGAAATCATTATTTTTTTGGAAGAATATTTGAATTTCTCTTATCGTTGACAAATTGGATGACCACTTTAAAATTCAGACATTTTTAGTGTAAATTAAAATTTCTCATAAAAATCGACAAGCCACCCTTTGAAGGTGTGTATACTATGTGTCGGTACATTAATTTGATGAGATTGCCAGAGACGGCACCCCTGCCGGAGGAATTTAGATGACCTGCGGTTATTCAGTTCTGTGGATCAAATGAAACGACACACGATCGCTCGGGGATATATGGGAATGTATGGGGAGGGGAACTCACATAATACGTAATGTTGCAGAGATATTATGTTTATGGTAAACAACTATACTTGAGTCTCCTTCATTAAACATTAATAACTTAAAGGATGCTTTATTGTCTAACATGTGTATTAAGCCCAGGGAAATTATAATTAGCATTTTAGCTTTAAACGTTATCTGACTAAGTAAATGCCTAATGTCATACATATGTCATATTCCTCGTAAGATTTTCGGTCCGTTAACTTCAAACCCAATTAAAACATACCATTTATGGTGTAAACTGTACATCCAGCATCGTAAGCTTAAGATTGGGTAGTTTCTACAAATTGTGTTAAACCGTTCTCCTTTGTATCTCCGTTCTACCGGATCCTTCGTTC
This sequence comes from Eubasilissa splendida, assembly GCA_031772225.1. NCBI lineage: Eukaryota > Metazoa > Arthropoda > Insecta > Trichoptera > Phryganeidae > Eubasilissa > Eubasilissa splendida. The sequence continues at coordinate 27,688,729 of CM062848.1, forward strand.
AGATGAAAAACGATTGTTTAACAAACCGACGAATATTATTTAAAATCATGTAATTTGTAAGATTATTTATACTTCCGTAGTTTTCATTTCTAACATAGTGTATCCAAATCATACCACGCACTGAACATAATTTTAAATGCCACCCCATTCGATAACGTAATTACACGTCGCATACAGTTAATTATTTTTAATATTTGGAGTGATTACTTTGTGCTTTTATTTCCATTATATTATCGCATAGTTAATATTCGACATAGGTTTAAAAGATTTTGATGTATACTCCAGTTATCTTTTTATAAGTGTTTTATATAAATAGGGCGTTTTTGCGCGGGGTTGAAATACACGAAATTCAAATCATTATAGAAGATGTACCTTCATCTGTTGACTCACCACATGCAACGTTAGAGCCATTCACATAGTGATTATACGGGTATCTTGTTATAATAATAATAATGTGTTTATTCCAGCGTGATCAGGTTTTTTTGTTAATCCGATTCGCAATAAAGATAATACATATTATGTTATACATTAAAGTTACAAAATAAATATAATGCTATGAAAAAGAAAAAGAAAACCAACGAAAATATTAATAAATAAATATTTCACACTTATATACATACAAAATATAAATATTACACATATAACTACTTCAGCCACGGCTATTGTTGTATATGTAGCTATTCTGTAGACGTTGCCATTCTCTGGTCAGGGAACCAGCTTTCCATGAGAGCGCCGCTTGCACCAGAGAGTTGGTGCTGAGCTCCAGCCGCACCATTATGCCAGCAACTCGATGTTTCAGAAGCGGAACGAATCCATGTATACGGCCTTCGGTAAACGTTGTAGATGCGCTGCAATAACGCGCCAATCCGTACAGTATTCTGTATGAGTTGTTGTACTGAATTCGGAGACGGTTATACGTCCACTTGCTTGTATTTCGACCAGAGCTCGCAAGTATACAGCTGGTGAAGAACGATTTAAACAGGATGCTCTTCACCTCCTTACTGCATCGGTAGAAACGCCGTGACAGCATATTTGCACGAACACTCGACTGTCTCCTCAGCCGTTCTATATCATCATCGTCTTGTCCATCTTCATTGAATACATGGCCTTATTTTGAACGCGAATATTTGACCTTATTTTGAACGCTCAATTTCGTCCCGTCCACCCACACGGGAGGGTTTTTTTCTGGCCCTTTTCCATATTTGAACGCCATTATGACCAATTTGCTGGCATTGTATGAGTGGTTGGAATGTTCAAGACAATAGATCAGCCCGCCGACTGTGAGATACGGTCCGTGATTCGTTTCTTGAATGCATGAATCATGAAACCAGGACATTCATCGCCAAGTATGTCCTGATTTGGCGCCAAGTGATTTCCATATTTTCCTTCGTCTGAAGTGGTTCCTTGGTGGCAAGCGTTTTGATGACGATGATGAATTCAAGGACGGAGTACAGATATAGTTTTCATCCCAGGCGGCGTCGTCCTATGACGAAGGTATACAAAAATTAGTACCCCGTTATGACAAGTGCCTTAATAATGGTGGCGATTTTGTTGAGAAGTAGTTTAAGGAGTGTAGCGTCCGATGAAAGTAAAGTGTTGTAAAAATGATGTTTCTTTAAAAAAAAATCCGGTACTTGCATAAAAAACGCGCCTCGTATCTCTGAAAGTACACATTATTTGTTAATTTTTCTCAATTTTTAAAGCAGTTGGAAGTTACGTAAAACTACGTTCGTAAATTTCCGAAGGAAACTCACAAACGACCGGGAGGTATGGGTGCCGTAAAAGAATGATCGCCGTAGCCGTCCAGGGCGCATGCATATGTATTGAGTCGTAAATATTTAGCGCTGGCCTGCGATTCGGTATTCAAAGCCTTTTCGCGCGCGCTCATTATACAGCTGTGTCGGGTGAATGCCGAATGAGTCTCGACCCCCGATCCCACGCGGTGAAAATTGAAAACGAAAGGTCATCATCCCTCCCCGCTGGGCGCCTTGCCATGCCCTGCCCTCTCCCAGGTGAAGCGGTCACACACACGTACATGATGTGTGTAATAACGGAACTGTGAACCGATCTCAATTCCGCTGATGGAAGACGTTTCAACTCCTTCATAAAGGTTTTTTTTTATCTTTGATACATGTTATTTCAAATTTGATGTATCTTTCACCCACAATTTTTATAGACATAAATGTCCACGGGAGCATGAGCAAACAAGTCCCTATATAATATATAAATAACTTTTGATATGTCCGTTTTTTTATTATTATTTGTTTTAAGAGTTTTTTTTTTTGGTCATCGTGCTATGATTTGAAGTCTTCTTAAAAATTAATGAACACGTATCGATACTTTGTTAAAAATATGTTCCGCATAGTTTAACCGTGATTTTCCACAGAGTTGATATTCTTCAAATGTGAGAAGACGAGCAATATCGTCCACTTTTGTACGATGATGTAGTCTGGTTAGGTTTTTAAAATTAGTTCTCGTTACTTAGGGCTTGTTAGTATTTACGGTGAATTAAATATTATTACAGCACCTGGGGATTCTAAGCTATTTTACCAAATTTACCATTTCCATGACACATTTACAATTATTTTAATGGATATCCGATTCGGAGATTATGATTTTAATAAATATTAATGTGAATATTTTAAAAGTAATCTATATTGATTCAAATACTAATTAAATGTATTAATTGGAATGATATACATATAAAATCAATTTTATCGAAAAATATTGTTCTCGCGCTACCGGGATTCGAACCTGGATCTCTTTCCAAACTGGGGAAGGTGCATTATCCAACTATGCTACCTTTCTAATTAATACTTCTCTTTAATAATATATTGATTTAACCTTTTGTTTTCGATATATACATATATAATATAATACATACATATATTGTAATAAATTATATCATATCCCGTCGTAGTGTTGTGTTTTACTCCTCGGTGAATCAATTCAATTGTGATACGGAAATACGTGACACCGGTTTGCAAAAGTAATCTACCCGCAGTGAGGATCCGCCCATGGATACAGTGAAGTTTTCCAAGATACAGTCAGTCTAGAGAGGTTTTTCAACTCTGTCGAATGTTTGCTGAACAAGCACGGAGTTTCGGCATTGTTACGAGGTTACCCTTCTACGTGACGCGTAGGGAGCTCGGTTGTGGAATTCACCCCTAACGTACCGTAGCACCCTTCTGCTCGCCACGTTGATTTCTTTACTTTGATTGATCGCTGTTTCTGTTAACTCGCACGAATACCGTAACTGTTGAAATATTTTTTGATAATAATAAGTCTTATTGGCTTCGGTCGCAATCTTTATTTTATATCGCTCTGCGAAATGTCAATCTCCACGACGGCACGTCAAATTTTTTTTTTTCTCTTTTAAGTATGAGCTTGCGAATATTACGCATCATCCGCAAATCAGAACGTCGACAGCACCGTAGTGTGTATTTTGGGCGGCAAAAGCAAAAATGTACAAACATGAGAATGATGTAAAAATATTGCTTGTATTTTTGGATCATGTTTTGTAAAATACGTAATTCTGTTGCGTAAACATTATTTGCGACTGAATGCAACGTACGCTTTTAACGCCAGGGACTGTCGTATATTACGTGAAAATAGACTTGGTTGACCTTGAAACCCACGCACTTATATACTTGTGGGTGATAGTTTTAAATATGTTAAGTTTGTTCATCATTCTCCTCAACTATCAGTTTGAAATATAATTTTTTTTTTAATGTGTTTTTAATATCTTATAAAGAATTAGAAAAAAATATTTTGTGTAATGTTATATCCTTAATTATTTTTAAATGTTTTACATAGTCTTATTGACATACTAGGATTATCGATCAGGGATTATTAATGATGTGTTAATAATCTGTACATGAAAAATGAACATGAATTGTTTTAATTATGTACCCTCCCTCTACTCGAATTCGTCTTCTTCCGTCCAACGGACACTGGCTATCATCACTGTTTACTGCGGCCCGGAAAAGTTCTACAGTAGACTGGCCAAACCATTGCCTCAGATTCTTCAGCCAGGTTTATTGGTTTCTATTAATGTTATTATTTTTGTTATCCTTTATTTTAGAGTTACTTTAATCTGTTATTTGTGCTTTTCCTTCTTTGTTTTTATATATATATTGTATTAAAATTTATTTATTTAATATGTTTTTGTTTATACCTCAATAATGTGGAAGTTGTCGGGGTTTATGACGGTCGGGGTCTTTTGTGTTCACAGCTGTGCGGCACCGCCCTGTCACTACGTGCGGGACGTTCCTACACAGTTGTCATAGTAGCATTAAATAAATGCCAACCTGGCGGCGAATGAGCAGGACCAAATATGAGCTTTGACTTATAAACGGTCCTGGGTAAGCGGTGGATCTGCCCTCATAGCCACGATGTTCTCCTTCTTCCGGGGCCCCGACTTCTAGCAATCTTTCCCTGCATTTTGAGGTGCAAGATCTCGCACTTCTCCGGACGTCTCATTACATGTTCGAGATATTAAAGTTTTCGATTTTTTATTGTTTAAAAATACTTATTTTTCGTAACTATATCCATCCAGCTTATTTTGATAATTCTTCTATAGATCTACATCACAAATGCTTCAAGTCACCTTGAATTATTATTCTATTTATGCATAACACTCGACATATTTTTTTCAGTAAATAAATAAGATCTTCATTGTTTTAATTTAATTTGTACTATTTTGCTATTATTTTCAGTTCACAAATTCTACTACATTTTTTACTGCGGTAATAAATACTCCATATCGTAAAGTAAAAAAAGCCTTGTCCAATACTGGTCTTAATAATTCACACGTTATGGAACGAGTGGACATGTTGTGTAGCCTCACGAAGGAATTACGTTCAGTTAACAAACAAACCCTACCGCATTAAGACCCATTGTTTACCTGTGTCAGACCAAACTGATAAATACGTTTCCTTTCTTTACAGGTAATAATACCCTAGTAGTGGCCAGCACCCGTCGTACGGTAAGTGGGGGAAGCCGGCGTAGAGGAGACAATGGGAAAGGCGTCACTGGACCAATCCCATAAACATTTATGGACTATTCGAATTCTCGCAGTGGAGAGTCTCGATGGCCGGCGAAAAAATAAATGTATTTATACATACCTGTTTGAACGTATTTACTCTTAGGATGTGGTAATTCCGATTCGGCAGGTTTTCTATTTTCTCTACGAAATGTTTGATGCTCAATGTTTATGCAAATACTCGCCAATAAACCGAATAATATATTGAAATTACTCCATTATGGGCGAATTCCCCATTGGCTACGAGGCTACGTATATAATAAAAAAAAACGCTTGTAATAAATGGTGACTGGTTTGATGACTGAGTGGGTATAATACTTATATATCAAGGAATCGTTCCAAATTAATTCTGTGTTTATCACCCGGCACACGTTGACTTAGTTTTAACCCATATGCATACCACTAATTAAAAAATATATATATTTCCTTCAACACCTTTGTGGGCTTTTACATAAAAAAACGTTTTTATTTCATTTAAAATATAACAGTACATTTTTAATTGACATTTCAATTTAAATATAACATAAAAAATAAAAACTAAGTATAATTTACATACAAATATTTCTGTATATTCAAGTATGCTCCTGCAACGAAAAATGTCAACGAAACTCAACTTGTTATCGAGCCGATGCATCCGCGATATTAGCGAGTTAACAGCATAATTATTTCTATGTGTAATTTCTAATATTGTTGAATTTTTAAATAAAATAGAGTTGTTCTTAGGTTTTAACGTCCGTTCAGAATGTTCTATGTAGAGTTTTCTGAGCTATTCTGTCGTGAGTAGCTGACGTTGAAGGGTCCATCGATCAGGCTGTTGTCGCTGATGCTGGATCTCGTAATGGGATCCGGAACGTCTGCCAGATAGGTCGAATACATACGGCAGAATAGAAATATATACTTATATTATATGTCATACCAACATTCTTACATTCATATACTTGTTATTTATTTATTATACACAAATTGTTGTCGATTGTCGTTGATTGTGTTGGGGGTTTTAACATGGCCGTCTTTATCCGGTCAGGGTCTTTCCGGATGTCCTCTATTTCAAGTGACATTAATACTCGCGCTGTATACCTTTCTTACCATCCTCATTCATCTGTTCCACGTGACCATTATTTAACTCTGCTCGTTATACTCTGTGAGACAATGATGAGATGTTTTCACATATTTTTTAAAATTGCAAGTTGTTATTATTATTATTAGATTAATATTTTTGGGACATATATTTATTTTGAACGATAATAATGCACTGCGCCTTCCCCCCATTCCCTTCCCCGCCCGGCACGCCGCCGATCAGTCGATTGGCGACCTTGAACCGGTGCGGTTATACATTTACCTAAACGATTACAATATTATACTAATTTGAGACTTCGCGTCTATACAGTGTCGAAACTCGTCGTCGTCTAAAGGAACCTAAGACGAAATAGTGATTAAAACATACAGTCCACATTTCGGAGGTGCTAGCAGAATCTGGATTGTGGTGAGTGCCAAACTCTTTCCGTATCCTGAATTTTTCTGCCATCTATGCTTGTACGCAACAAAGTATAATTTGTATTTGATTTGAATGCTCGATTTCATAAATTAGGAAATTATTAAACGGGCATATTTTTTTTTAATGATATTGTTTTTGTGCTTGCTTGAACTGAACTTGACAAAAATGAGGAAAGTCCTTATCTCTGGTTTACATTTTCCGACCTTTTGTGGAAAAGAGTACGCCCTCTCGCCATCATCCGAAATGGTGGCACCAGATGTTTCATTTTCTACACTTTTGTTTTGCGTAGCATTTCACATTTTCATAACTTTCTTCTGGTTTATTTCTAAAGGTAGGGCTTTTTAAAGAGTTCCCTGGGCGCGCCCCCGCTGACCGGATTTGCCCGGCATTTTTTTCGCGACCGTTTTAAAAAAATTGCTCATTCAGGCTTCAGCCATCGCTTAGAAATGAAAGAGTGGCATCGGGGAAAATGACGTATAATCATTTTAGACAGCCCACGGCCATTCTAGGTCACATAAGTTACACAATCATTAAAAATACAGATTTTTTGACAGCAACGGCGAGCTCGGGAGAATTTACTTCCTAATATTTTATATAAATAATTCGAATCATGTAGGTATCTACTTATTAATTAATTGTACAGACCGGCTTCAGTAATAAAAAATTATAACACTAATACGTACATTATTTTAACATGTATTATTTTGCAGTTATACATCTAAAACAAATTAGACGAATCAATTAGAAAAATCTATCTAACGAAAAAATATTTGGCTACCGGGATACGATGCCGGAACTTTTCCTTGCTAGGCAAATGTAATAACAACCTGTAATAATACACTACATTACACATTTAAGATTATGACGAATGAGACACCTATTATTCCATTTTATTTATATTTCCAGTAAATTACATTATTGTTATAACACATCCCCCCAGAGAGAAAAAGTTCGAAGTTCGTATCCCGGCGGTGATCAATTATTTTTTCGATAGATAGATTTTTCTGTATATCTTTCGAATCGATATATCTGATTTATTTTACATGCTATTAAACTATGTTTAAAATATGTTTAAATGTAAAAATATTTAGTTATACATCTCTTAAATATTGACATACATGGCATAATTGATCATAATTAGTTTAGAGGCTGTGTGACGTATTATTATTTTTTGCATAATTTAAAACTGAGAACCTATTTTTATGAGTCATAAATTCAAAGTATGACACCGCGGTTAGGCGTTTTTACGACTGTTTTAAACAAAATATCGTCTGATGTATGTAAAACATAAATGATTATTGTGAATAATAAATGACGGACGCGCGTATGATGTTATTTATAATGTTCTTTCTTTTTTTTACGTCACATTTCCCACAAGAATTTTTTCACGTCTTTATGGTGTGTTATAACATTTTTTCGTTTTAAGTTTTCTCTGCAGCATAATAATAAGCATCACATTAAAATTTATCGCCTCGCCTCGAAGAGGGCCTTTTACTTCCACGGGTAATATTCACACCGCTTTTCTCACACCATTTCTACCGTACTTACTGTGAAGATACGTGCCCCTGCGCTGCGCCCTGGGCATTCCAGGAGGTGGCCGCCCGATGCGGCCATGACTACCGTGACAAACGATTATTGCTGCCCCCGCCCTCCCGGTCCACGCACTTATAATTTCCGCTCATTTTCATAAACCGAATGATAATATGAAAGGTCTGCTTGGTACTACCACGCTTAAGGGATGTCTTAGATTTTTTTGTATTTAATTGAAGCCATCGAACACATTATTTTCTTCAATGGTTTATATCCTCCATTCGGTCTGTACTTGGTGCCATCGGGCATTCCCGAAATTAAAGGAAATTAAATGAAAACTTGTTTACGCGCCTTGTTACTTCGATTGGGTTTCCTGATTTATAGGGCCGCCCTTTTCCGGAGAGCCAAGAAGGACGGTAAACGACAGGCGGTTCAATTACATCCCGTGTTTCGACCAGTCCAGAGTCCAAATAAACCACCAGTGCGCGCTTCGATCGGTCGAAATCTACCCAGCTAGAAGAACAACAACATCTGACCAGAAAGACAGCAAATACAAAAAAAAAGTTAGTGCAGTTCATTTATCATATATGTCCTTATTGGAAATCGGAATCCTGGGAACCAGCGATCGAAGGCATTTACATAAACACTTGTCAATGACTGAAGACTTTACCTGAACAACGATGTACGGCACATTTTGGGCTATGTTTCGGTAGATCGAAATTTTACTACTTGACGGAGTTACGGCATATTGAAATATGCCCTGTGGTAGAACAACACTGTAAAGCACCCAAGATGGCGGACTCGTCAGATGTGGTTCTCTCATCGAGTGATGTTCGGAGATTAAAGAAAAAATAACATGTCAAACTGGAGATATCAAGAGAAAAATGATGAAGGATGCTGGTCAACCACATATTTGGAAGAGAGGAGTAGAACAACGCTGTACAGCACATTTTATTCATTGAACTCTGTCAAACATAATTTTGAAATGAATTATTATATGTTTTTATATTTTTTGTTTTATATAAATCTACCACAGCGAGTGATGTGTATTCTTTGTTCTTTTAAAATAAACACAAATTTCATATAATATAATCCGTTTTTATTTTTACTTTATGGAACAACGCTGTCAAGCACATGTTTCGTATGTCTCGATCCTTTTGTTTTCATCTTAGGTTACAATTTGATAAAAAGTATATTATTATTATTTATAATGTATTAAAAACACACATCAAATATTATTTTTCCCATCATTAAATATCCTGTAAAACCACCATTGTTTTTTCTCAAGTCCACCCCGCTGCTCCTCGGCCATCCTAGATTGTGCCCGCCACGTTCGTACCCGGAACATCATTTATATATTTTGTACTTATTAATTATTGATTAATTTGTATTTTTCCACTTACCATATGTTGTAATAATATGCTGAATAATAAAAAAAATCTTGCCGGAGGATATAGGGAGGCGTTTGTGCCGTTTGGCAGCCGTGTATCGCCGCTTTGTTGCCCATGTAGAATGGCGGCGAGGCACGTTCGCTTTTTAGCATTAAAAAAATGTCAACCTGGCGGCGAATGAAAAGGACCGATATGGGAAAATTTGCTTATAAAACGGTGCTGGGTAAAAGTGATGGATCACATTTCATTGTCAATTCACTTCACTGTTCAAAGAACAGGCGGCCGACTTCTTCAGAAATGCTTGGACATCAGCGAGGATATATTCAAAAATAGTAAATTTGACATATTTTCATTGTAATTTGTTACAATTCGTTTTGTCTAAATTTAACGGGACTTTCCCCAACAAGCTTTCAGATTCAGAAAGCAGAGCTTTTCAGGTTAACTACGAGTTCGTGACTCTTCGAATGATGGACGCTGCCATCGGTACCGACCAGGAACTAAAGAAAACCGCAAATTATTAAATTTGCTAGGTGTAACACACCTAGTACACAATATTTTAGGGGTAGCTACATGAGTCGGAAATGGTCATGTTGCATGTTCTCAACCATGTCAAAAATACAAATATTAAATAAAAAAATCATAGTTACGCAATTATTTCGATGAATTTAAATATTTTATTGATTCCAAATTATATATTTGTGCAATATTTTAATATATCCAAGAACACACAATTACTAGATTTTCACCTACAAAGGCACTGTTATTAAATAAATAATAGATATCTCATAGAGACGAAGCTATTTTTTATTACATATATTTTAATAGAAAATATATGAAAGTATGGGTACAGGGCTTACGACCTGTTTTCTTATTTATTTATCTTTATTATTTCTTTTATATATTTGTGCGTATTATATATTCGTACGTCAAATTTACTACTGTCAGAGTCAATCCCGTCTAATAGTGTGCAATGCGAATAATCATCAAATACATACAATCTTCGGTTATATACATTAAACAGCGAGATTAGCCGGATATTTAATGATTCGTTTGTCATATACTACAACATTCAAAGTATTAATGTGACAAATGATTTTTGAAACAGCTGTGAAGAGTCCGCCATTTTAAATTAACGATTGACGATTTTACCATCGGATATCGGAGAGTAAAATTAATATAGCTTTTTTTTTTCAACGTTCAAACAACCCGCTTTCGTAAATTCTTTTACTTTTTTTAGCGTAGTAAAAACTTATCACTGATCACACGACCGGCCTTTAAAGCTAAATATGATTTTGTTAAAATCTCATACAATAAGATTCTCTGTAACGGTACAGATTTGTACATACTTCTTGAATATTTTCAAGTTGTAATTTAGTTAGGTATCCACCCATAAAATATTGTGGACTAGGTCTGTTGCACTCTGTATATTTAAAAAAAATATTAGGTATTTTCCAAATACCCGGTGCAATGTGTAATCTGCGAGCTTTCGGAGAGTGAAATGAAACACCCTGTCGTTTTTTTCCCGCGACACTTTTAATTACTACCTTGGAATTGTCCTGGCCGTCGTTTTCGTTACGTGAGGCGCCTCACGCCCGACCGCGCGCCGCGTACAGCGCGCGGCCCTCTGCAGGCGTCGAGTGAGCCCGCGACTCGGCGTTTTTTCCTTTCGAGTGTGGCTCTCCGGTCTTGTTTCTCATTGTTTCCTTTCATCTGGCCAAATGAATGTGGCTTGGCTGCTTCCTGCAAACTGTCGGCAATATCCGGGACATGCAAAGAGCTTTTTGCTCCCTCCGCTTTTGCGGCGGAACCGTGGATCAATTCGTACATGAAAGTTTTCTGTTATCCACATTAAAACAAAACATTTTTCTATTTTCGTAGAAAGCAATCACTTTGTGGTTTGACATATTATATTAAATAAAATAACAATCACTTTGTATGAAACCACGAAATTTATTATACATCGACCGGTTTTGCTTATCTCAAGCTTCATCAGGACGTATTTGAAACTAATCATAAATACAAAAAGAGTCCACTTATGTATACATAAAGAGGAAGATAGAATATAAAATTACACGTGAAAGAGAGAGATATAATACATATATAGTTAAATAGAACATCAAGAGGGACAGAGTATAAAAATTATATGCGAAAGAGAGAGACAGAATACATATACAAATAGACGGAACATTAAAGGAGGGGTAAATACAGTGTTGATGGATTGATTTTAAAGGAAACATACCTAATGTGGGGCTAATGGATAAATTAATTTGATTATTAAGAATTGGCGTACCACTATTTATTGCCTTTTTTATTTCATGGACTTTAAATTGTCCAACCGGAGGCCAAACCCGTTTTTATGGAGTATATTGACTCCTGTGGTATTATGGTCTTTTTCATAATGGTATTATCAATCTCAAATCTGGAACCCGCAGCAGATTACATATATTGCGAGATTAGAACGAATACAAAAAAGGTTCTTTTGACAACTTAATGTTAAATTTAATTTGAACTACTTACATAGATGCAGCAAACTTCCACAATACGAAAACCCTGGAACATCGAAGAGAATGTGCTGATCAAATATACTAAGGAGAACACATTTTTGTTGTGAAGTTGCATTTTCAGAACATGGTTTTGTGGTATTTTAATACAAATTAAATGAATATACGAAATACCGAAAGATATACAGAAAAAATCTATTTATCGAAATAATATTCAATTGCTACCGAGATAAAAATGGAATAATAGATGTATCAATTGGAAAGACTACACATTATAAGTTTAGAATTTATCGAAAATGTATTCGATCCCTATAGCGAAAATGGTAACGCGCTTTCTCCGGATAGGAAGTCATCCATGTAACAACAAAATATTATTTTCTGTATCTCGTATTTTTTTTAGTTGATTAATTTAATTTGTATTTATTACTTTTTAAATGACTGCAAGAACACATTGACTGTCCCAGTCAATTATAATTAATATCTCTATATTCTATTCAGATCGACCCGACAGACGGTACTCTTCCACATTCCTAGAAGTAGAATCTCTTACGCACAAAATTCGTTTATTTACCGTTCGTGTAAATATCGTAATGATAATTTAACTTTTTTTATTTTTTATTATTAAGCTTACTCCACTAATTTTTTTTATTTTTATGAACCATTATGTTGTCGATTTTAATCTATTATTTTACCTACATATACTTCTTCTTGCTCTCCCTCTACCTCAATCCTAATTTCAACCTCCCTACCTTTCCTCTCCCCAGTTTTTATCTTCTTCTTTTATTACATGTATACCTGTAAATATAAAATTAATGCACTTTTGTTTGATAATGATTTCACCTACTAATATAATGTTAATGCTTATGTTACTTTATAATGAAAACTGTGACATACTATTGAGCTTAACCCTATATTTACTGGCGGAAATGTCTCAATGAATAGAAACCTCATAGAAACAGAAACCATCACTTACTTCTGACAACACTTACAGCACAAGTATTTTATTTTACCAACAGATGAAACCTACCCAAATAATATTATTTTTTATCCCTATTCAAAATATGTGCACTCATTTCAATAAGAAAAATTCAGTAGCTACTTCGATTTTTTCAAAATTCTGTAAATAAACGGTCAACTATCTTTGTTGATTTTTATAATTAGAATCTTATGCTTAATTTTATGTTAGTATATTATGATACTTAATCCCTTAATTAAACACAAAAAAAATTATAATTCATATTTACAATTTGATTTCAAGTCCCGATAAAAATGTTATGTTTTTTTTTTGAAGTTCCAGTGTTAATGTCTTTCACTCCCCCCGTCAACCCTTGTATACATTTATTAATATCACAAACTCATCTTATTTTATCGCAGGGTAAAAGGTTCTAACATGATTATCTCGCTTCCCTCGTAGGCCGTACAGCGCACAGTCAGGCGGGTCGCTGTCTTGTGACAGGAATTCCATTAAAACTCACGGCGTTAGGAAGTACGTGTAGATTACATATGCTTATGTACTGGTTATGGAAAAAAGCATTTTCGGGGTATTTTTTATATTATTACTCTCCATAAACAGAAAAAAAAAATATATATATATGGAACTGGCGTTTCTCCTGGGCTAGATAACTTTTTATGTAGATGCTTTCTAGGCCGACGTTTCGGCACGGTAAAACGTGTCACTGACAAAAAAAAATTACGGTACAACCGTACTTTATTCGCAGGACATATAAATCTCCCACAGTTGAGCAAATTTTAGTTCCAAGTCAACTATTTTTAAACTAAAGTAACTATTTAAAAAAAAAATTAACTTTACTCCACGATCCGATCCAAAGGAAACTAGGAGCAAAGCCTTAGGATACTTTTCAGTGCCAAAATTTAATACCAAATTCGCTCAACGAACTGTATTATTTTGTGCTGCGCGCATATTTAACAAATTGCCACTAGACCTTAAAGGGTCTAAAGTGATTAACGACTTCAAACCAAAAATAACAAAGTGGTTGCTTGATGTTGGTAGAAAGCAAAATGAATCTAATTTGTCATTTGTGCTTATTTAACTACCTACATATTTTTGTCTCCAACCATTGTATATTACAGACAATAATATTTTTATAACTTTTTTCAATAATATTTTATAACTTTAGATTGTATCTTTTTTACATAACTTTTTATAACTTACTTATCATTATACTTACTTAACTCTAAACAATTACAACTTTTAAAAACTGTATAGGTAATTGCTTTAGAACAGACCACGTCTGGTAAAATAATTACCTTTATTTTTTCATATGTACTATTTATGCTACAAAAAAAAAAAATAATAAAAATCCCTTAATATTAATTTTGTACATTCCTTCATATGTTAGTTGCGAGTGACGACGTCTATGGATTGGCCAGTTCCATACACAAGTGCTCGCGGAAACCTTAGTTAGTAGGTACCTACTGCTTAATAACATTGTGTTTATAATATATATTTTTTAAATATACAGGTTGTTAATGACCCTGATAGATAGTCCTAGTGAGTTAAGGTAAAATATAAAAACATTTTACGGAATACTATTTTATAGTTGAGATGTTAAAAACACCGAAAATATAGAAGTTATTGAGAATCGAGGATAGTGAACAAGATATTAAAAACTATCGCTTAAGTACATAGGTGAAATATTACACGGGCCTTGGAAACGTGGCGATGGTATGCGGGTTAAGACTTGAAGATTTCAAAGTAAAATAAAAAGTCAGAATTATATTACGCTTGGCGTCCCTAACGCCGCGTTAGATGGCGCTGAGCGTTTTTGACGTATATAAATCCGGCGTTAGAAATGCGATCCGTTTTACACTGCTGTCTCTCGCTTTATTGCTCAAGTGTATTCGACACCCTAATTTGACACTTCTTTTTAAAGCTTATGTCAATAATTTGCAGTTTATTCGAGCGGAGATTTGCGTCGCCAATGTTTTTACCCTTTCCCTTACTTATTCCAGTTTTAAGCAATTAAGTGACAACACACACACATATATATGTTAAATTTGAGGTTTTCAATGGTCGAGTATAATGTCGGAGGGAAAGTTTATTGGTTATCCCGCGTCTGTTCTGGTGGTCTTGAGGAGGACTATAGTTAATCCAACGTTTCGGGTAAATCTTATTACCCATCTTCAGGGTTACCTGAAGTGTGTCGCTCTAAAATGGTCGTGAGACACGGTCGCATTTTATTATTTGTGAGAAAGAAAGTGATTTTTTTTCTGTTATTTTTATTACAATGATTCTCAAATACCTTTGATTCATCAATAACCAGCTAATATTATCGTGTATAAGATGTGGATGGAAAAAAATTCAAATTCTAATATAATTAAATTTGTCGTCGTAAAAAATGAAATACATATTTACTTTTCATTTCAGAACCGACCAACTATCCTCACTCTTCTCTACTATCTATTCATATTTAATGGAGCAATTCTCACACCGCCTGTTCCGTTTTTACTGTAGTCCTGGCCACTTCTCGCGCCTTCAGCTCGCTTCCCGGTAATTGAGTCACCATTGGCCGCGAACGGGCGCTGCTACCCTGGCGACACTCAGTTTCACAGCCCTTCTTCTCGCAAGTTGTTGGTGTTGATTCACGCTTTGAAAACACTCCCCGGATGGCGCAGTTAAACAGAGCGAACTTTGGAATTTTAATAATATCGCAAAGTAAAAGTTAACTATACTGTTAAGTGTTTTGATCATTTTTTTTATTTTTACGATCCCGACTTTCGTGCCCTTTTGACTTGTCCCTAAAAATTAGTACCTTATGTAGTGGTATAACTCTATATACGACTAAATACAGTAAAACAATTTACATATTTGTATCTAATCACGACTGGTTTTGTTTGTTAATCTTGTCACAAAAAAGTTTACCATTCGCGTGCCATTAATCTTATCTACATAATTATTATAAAATTAATGCCAGAAGTATAATACATAAGATTTTCATCGAGTCAATCATTCCTGTAAAATAAAACCTCACACATTCTTCAAACATTTTTAGTATCCGGTGCGGCGATCGAAAATCGGTTTGATATTTTATTTCCATTTTAAATTATATTTATCAGTTAGTTGATATTTTGAGTTGGAAAAATTTTCACCGCGTCTTACACGCGAACGCCCCCACCCCCGTACGAATTTTTCACGAAGTTTTATGATCCTTTGTACATTATTAGCAAGTAACCGCTCCTCGCTTGTAGAAGAAATTAAATTCTTCCCCCGGAAGATGAAACGTTCGTGTACTTTTGTGATCGTAAATTTCCACCTTTAATCCCCGTTTTCCTTTTTCCTCGGCCCGCGGAGGCGTTCGGATAATGCTCATCGGACCGTGAAAGGCCAGTGTTGGGCCCGAACTGCGTGATATATCAAGAGCCTCGGGCCTGAGGTGGGGCGGGCCTATTGCACTTAAACTGAAAATTTTACGACCGCTAGCGGCGAGACCGAACTTAGTAGTGCTTCCAGCTTCTCTTTTACCGGATTTTTACCTGTGAAATGTAATGGTCCTTATAATGAGTACTTTTCGTTAATTTGTGTAAATTTGTAAACGAGGTCAGTTTTCCCCATTTTTCTTGTTAAAATCTCACCCTTCGTCTAGCTATTTTAATAGGGCGTCTGAAAAGTATTTTCATATAAAGCCGCACCTAAAGATGAAAGTAGAGTTAGACTTCTTTTTAATTTAGATTAAGTTCAAATTGTTGATAACTTTTAATTATATCGAAATAATCAGCCTATTTTTTCGAACCCTCATAAACTGAAGTTGTAAAACGAGACCATTGGAGATAATGAAGATGTTGCCCGTATCGAGGCTGGTCGTAAAGAAATTGATTTTTGATATCTCGATTTATTCTGTACTAGCCGAGATTCCCTGGCGGCGTCGCCCCGGTTTGATGTTGATGTTTTCGCTCATTACTCGTGCTAATATATATTTTTACCGAGAAAAATTCACCGAAACCGTAATTTAAAAAAAATATTTATCGTTGTCATTTTCTTACGTAAATTTAAATGATTATATATTCAATATTTAATAATACGCTTTAAATAAATTGACCTGCTTGTGGTCTAGTATTTAAGATTAAAAAAAAACATAAGTAATAGGCATTACAAAGGTAGTAGAGGCCGATCATTAACACCACTTCTCGATGTTGTGTTATTTCTTTTTTACTGTTCTACTCCGTATGTTTTTATGCTAGTTTAAATTAATAATGTGCCATTGCATAAGAAAAAGTACGTCTTCACACGTATTTTGATTTACTGAACATTCAATTAAATACAATCTTTAGTAACTATATACGTTTATGGTTTTTAACGTCATTTATATTCTTATTTTCTGTTATATAAAAAATGTATTTATAAATATTTTTCACATAAATAATTATGGAAATTAAGTGCGTTGAGCGTTGTGCGTTGCATTTTGAGTTGTTACTGTGTTGACTACCGATACTTTCTACCAATATTACCTTTCAGTCCATGTTCGTGTTAGTGGTAATATCAAATGTAATTGATCATTTTTTTTTATTATTTTACTTCCATTTACTTGTAATAAGTATAGTATTCAAAACATAAATTTTGACCACGTTAATAATTTGTAAAAATTACGCCAGTCACGCCCTGGGGTCGTCGGGGGGTCCCGATCCGTGCGTGACTTGCGGCCCCTTTTTCACGTGAACATTAATTTTCAGAAAAATTATTTGCGTAACCTTGGAGACCTTTGTTCATATTTTAAATCTCTTGCGTCATTTCTACGCAATACTTTTTAGTTCGTTGTGTTGGATATGCCCAGTCTAGCCAACAGAAGGCGACAGATTTTTCAGGATCCTTTGTAAGAACTAATATTTTATTTGTGTGGTGTTGTTGATAGGAATCTGAACCATTATACATATGTTTGCCAATATAAAAACTTCAATCACAAATTCATTCAATGCAGATTGTTTTTATAATGTCTTCAATAATTTAAATCGATACATTTCACTGTTTTACCACCACCGAAAACCAGTATTATGATATTTCCATACACTAAGGGCCGTATGATCGGTGGTAATTTTTTGCGCAAACGTATTAAAAAATATTTACTCGTCTAAAGTAGGTTCAAAAGTATTAATTTTACCATCCAAAATCGGAATGGTAAAAAACATAAATCGTTAGTTAATAATTACTGACTCTTCACAGTTGTTTCAAAAGTCATCTGTCAGATTGATACTTTGTAAGTTGCAGTATACGAGAATGAATCATTCAATATCAGTTAATAAACAAATAATAGATATCTCATAGAGACGAAGCTATTTTTTTATAATATTTAATGGAAAAATATGGAAGTATGAGTAATTACAGGGTTTACGACCTGTTTTCGGCTGGCTTAAGTGATCACTCTATACAAATGTAACGTTCACCATTTTCACCCATTAATCAATCTCCATATCTATAAAAAAATTTCAAAGTTGTATACTTGTGTGTTTCCATGTTTTTCCATTAAATATAATAAAAAATAGCTTCGTCTCTGTGAGATATCTATTATTTGTTTAATAACAGTGCCTTTGTAGGTGAAAATCCAGTAATTGTGTGTTTTTGGACATATTCAAATATGGCATTCAATACCCCGCTATTTTAATGATAAGAGTTCGCCCGATGATAATCTCGCAGTTGAATTTATATTAGCACATTGACCACAGATTATTCGCCAGTAAACTGAGAGATTTCGAACGCAGGGGTGAATAAAGTCATAGATAAAGCATAAATATTTGATGATTATTCGCCTTGCCACACTGTTAACGGGATAAACGTTGACAGTAGTAAACTCAATGTTCGAACAGCAACATTTTACCACGGGCGATAACAAAAAGTCACTATGGTAAAAATTTATCACTGATGAAACATTTGGTCCTTAGACATCGTTTCTGATTATGACTGCGGTATGGGTTGTTGTATTCAACATTTTGTGCTCACCACTATTTCTATCAGATGTATAAAATACTTTGTTAGTTAGCTCTTAAAGATTCATCGCGAAGGAAGTTGACTAAAATATTATATTACCGTTGTATTCTAGATGTGATTTCATTAGTGGTCCTCTTCACGAGACCCCCGTACCAATGGGAGCGGTGATTATTTCTAAAAGTGACGTCATTGAAATAATTCATTAAAAATATTTTTAAGCATTTATGTTAAATCGTTCCTCTGTTAATGTATGTATCCTTGAACATTAGCATATACACCAGATCGGAACCGAGACAAGCGGTCGAACAAGTTAAACACCGCGTGATCTCATTACACGATGTTATCTTTTATACCTATAAGTTAAGTTTTTAAGTGGTTACGGTATGCTCGTTTCGGAATAAATCGGGGGGGGGGGGTCCTTATATAATATAATAATTTTGTTAATGATGTAAATGTAGAGTTTATTTTTCAAATATCGAAGAAATGTGAATTACAAAAAATAGTTATTTAAAATAATGGTATATTTAATGTTTTACTTTGTGTTCATTTGTTGTGTTTTTTTTATAGTGATGAGCTTAAAATCACGAAACGTGAGTCGATCACTGATATCTTTGAGTCACACTCACTATCGGTGATATCTGATATCTGAATATCTGGGAATATCGTTTTTATTTTATTTATATTTTGTTGTGAACCGTGATTTGGCGCATGTGGCTTATGAAACGAAAATGACGTTATAATTCGTGATAAGCACCATCTCGTTGATTCTGCCAAAACGTTTTATGCATTTGACCAGAAAAATAAACTTTTTTTTTTAAGAATCTTCATTCTCTATGTGATCATATGAAATTATATAGATATCAATTATATATGCTAGAATATGTTATTTTTACGCAAATGAAGTCTAAATAATGCAAGTAAATACGCTCAAAATTGTGTATTTTTATTTTTTTCGTGTATTGTGGTGATATCGTGCGGCTATAGTGATGAAACTGCGATCACAGTCACAGTTTTCAATCACTGATATTATCGAATACCAATCACAATCACACCAGTGAGTCAAGAGTAGCATTTTTTCTCATCACCAATTTTATTACGTTTTTATTTATCATGGTAAAGTATTATTTTACGTATTTTTTTTTGTAGTAGAACTTCGATTTAAATAAATTAATACAATTATTCATTAGTGATATATTTTTTAAATTCATAGAATGTATTTTTTTTTTGGTATTACACGATTAAAGTTGAAAGGAAACTGGCCAAATCAGGTGGAATGTGTCTCTTTTAAAAAAATTGACAAAAAAAAATGTACAACCATTTACACCTTCTCTAAATAAGTACTTGTACCATTAAAACGGCAGCATCTTTCACATCAACCCATTAGGTATAAATTGAAATATATATATATATACAATATATTTCGATGTTATACATTTGATCAACTTGTTAATCAAGATTCTAATCAAAGCGTTTCCTCCGTAATGCCATCAGGCATCGGTGACGTGGGCGAGGAGAGCCGTACAGTGTACCTTCAGCGCGCGGCGTCGGGCTGTCTGTCGCGCCGTTAACGGTAAGGTACACGACATGTATACAGGATGTAACATATCTAGTCCACAATATTTTATGGGTGGATACCTGACTAAATTATGAGTCGAAAATATTCAAGGAATATGTGCAAATTCTGCGCTGTTACTAAAAATATTATTGTTTGAAATTTTTATAAAATCGTGTTAAACTTGAAGTCTACGTACTTCGGAATAAATATTTACGAAATTGTTCAATGTATAGACCTTTGATTCAGGTCCTAAATTTTCTAACAAAAAATAATCTAGCCGCTCTAAATTCGACGACCTTTAATTTTTTGTATTCAATATATTATTTTGAATCATTAAAATATTTCAATTAATCGCATAAATACGATTTTTTTTTAATGCTTATGTCTCTGACATGGTTGAGATTAGGCACACATCCCTTGAACATTTTCGACTCGTAATTTAATCAGGTATCCACACATAAAGTATTGTGCACTAGGTCTGTTACATCCTGTATAAATATGTACGGTCGTGTTGCCGTCCCGGGGTGCTCTTCCTGTGGGGACACAACTCCTCACTCCTCGCTCCTCGCTCCTCGCCCCACCAAGCTCGATGCGGTACGCTTTTATTCAGACGTTGTATTCAACTCGAGTATCGTCTGGATAGCGTGGCCTACTCCCGTCCAAAAAAATATTTTCATTTTCTATTATATGTAAAAATGTTTCCAGTGTGCAATTCTTGCTAACACTGAAAGCTCGTAAAGCGGGTAGCATTTTATTTGATTTTTTATATTTTTTTCGCTTTCAAACCACTGGCTCTACGGAGTTTATTTACTATTTTAATTTTTTTATTTCGGAAATATGAAACATAAAATACCAAAAGAAGGATAATAACAGGGTGTATGAGATTGTTGAAATGATTACTTGATCTACCGTATTATAGTACTCAAACATAGATCTTTTTTTCCGGAAGACGTGTGTCCGAGACCGTGGTTATACTGTATTAATGATAAAAAAAAATTATGATATGTATGTAAAATATAAGTTTTATTATACATTATTTAAAACTTTGTTTTTACAATTTTATGAGTTATATTTAATACTACACCAACCGGTTTCGTAAAATACCATTTTCTTCATCAGGATATCAGATTAACATCCTAATGAAGGAAATTGCATTTTCTGAAATTGGTTGGTGTATTAAATACAACTCACTTATTTTAATATTAATAAAAACCACAACGTAAAATTTGCAACAAATATTAAATATATATTATAGAATTTCCTTTTTTAAACTACATTTATTTTATGCATCTTGATTTATGGGGTGGCTTAAATATTATCATTAAACGTCAAAATTCTATGATAGTATAATAAATTTAATGTCTTAACAAATATTATATAGAGAAATTCATTATGTTTTAGAACAAAAATTAGATTGATTCGATCGTACTGTATAGTTTGTATAATATATATATTTTTTAATGTATTATTATTTTTGAGACAACTAATTGTTTAACGTAACGTATTAGTGTTGAACGTGAAGGAAAATGCCCTTGAACTATAGTTCTCTCTATCGATCTCTATTTTACTTATCTGTAGTTTCTGCAATTATTCCACTCCAGCAAACGATTGTATTCCTCGGCCGACTTCTACTTCTTCCTTCTAACTCTGTGATTACGAATATGTTCCGCTGGAAGATATGACCCAAACATTTTCCGTGTCAGTTCTCAGAATAAAACTGTTTTCATGTGTTTCTTCCAAAATTTCGTCATTTAATTTTCTTTCTGGTCAACTGATTTGTATTCCCCCTCCCCCCCCCGCACCACATTTCGAAAGCATCCAATCTCTTTTATCTCTTCGGTGAACGTTGTTCGCATTAAAGTATGACATAATAATGTTAACACCTAGATGTAGGCTATTTTCTTAATTACCATTCGGTTTTTCTGGCGTGAACTTTCACTAAAAGCTTCTCGACACGAATAATTTTCGATTTCAAAACAGCGTCTCTATTCCTGAATGGAAATTAATGTTGACAAACTTGAATCCTAGCTCAAGCGAGAATACAAAATGGCTGTCAGTACCACCTGCTTTGTTCATGATTGTACATTTTAGATCCCAATCTTGGAACTCGACAGCCACTTTCCACCCTCGGTCCATTCAGCGCTAGGATATACAATGTATAATACAATATTGTGTTACATAGTTTTTAGTCTTAATTTTGGAGTACAATCATTTTATACCATTTTATTTTAAAACATTACGTTCTGTAGCTTATAGGGAAACTGTACGTGCCCTTGGCAACAAAAATAAAAATGAATTTCTCGATATACGTGTATAATTACAATTTATAAAATTAGATAATTTATTAATATATTTTATAATCCCGGATTGCCAATCTCTGGGCAGTATTTGTGTATATTTATTTATTTAGGAATAATATGCCAGATCGATAATATTTGTTACTGTACATACCTATAATATGGGTCCTATATATTTTATTTATCCAAATATACAAGTGCGTGCAGTCAGCACGTAAACTGTATAGTTTGATACAAATTAAATGTATCAATTAGAAAAATGTATCGGAAAATTCAATTTATCGAAAAAATATTTTTGTTACGATCGAGATTCGCACTTGGTTCCTTTTAAAATTTGTATGAAAATACCACAAAACTATGTTCTGAAAAACTGCAACTTCACAATAATAATGTGTTCTCTTTAGTATAAAGGTGTATAATGAAATTAAACACATGGCCATGGTATTGGCTTTATTGGAAAGATAGTTTGATGCCATTAGTGTTTAAATATAATTTCGCGCATATGGGCGCCGCGGCTGGCTCGAATAAAGCGCAATCTTCGACCACTTTCTGGAACTGCTGGGGGATGTATATCGGTAATAACGAATGTTGGCTTAAAAGTCGTTTATCGTCTCTGGTTTATCGGCAAAGACTAGCGACTTCACACATCCTCACAGAAAATAATCCAAAGGTGTTAAATCACACGATCTTGGAAGCCAATTCACAGGTCCCATTATGCGCCCATCGAATGTTTCCTTCAATAAATTGATTGTGGCGCGCGCTGTGGCGTGTTGCGTCGTCTTGTTGAAACCACAGCTCTTTCACATTAATACCATTCAATTGGGGAACGAAAAAGTCAGTAATCATTGATGTATGATGGCGAATTGACTCATTCCGGTCCTCCTTAATACTACGCTCCACTGTAGTGACAGCTTCTTCGGTACGCACTGTACGGCATCTCTGTATATGCCTATTATCAATTCGTGGTGGGAAAACGATCCATGATTATTCGAATTACTAGCTCGGATGGACGATTATGTCGACCGTCAAATGAACATGGCGCACGGTAAGTTTGGCGAACTGAACCACGATTTTCGAAATAAATTTGCACAATTTGCAAGCGTTATTCTGGCGTAAGTCTATTCATGGTGAAATGGCAAACCAAACTGAACACAAATCACCTGTCAGCTATCAAATTGGCTGTCGCTGGAAAGAGTGTTGCCAATTCGAAAAACAA
This sequence comes from Eubasilissa splendida, assembly GCA_031772225.1. NCBI lineage: Eukaryota > Metazoa > Arthropoda > Insecta > Trichoptera > Phryganeidae > Eubasilissa > Eubasilissa splendida. The sequence goes on from CM062848.1 coordinate 27,712,695, forward strand.
ACCTATAAAAAACACTTTATATTTTGAGAAATAATGCGAAATTAAGTGGTTTTTTTTTTGATAGAATATTATAATATTAAAATCTGAGTAAAATAATAATAATTATGATATGAGTATTACGAGATACATATTTTATTACGATTTATTTCGCAGAAAGTAAACCTTATTCAGTAATAATAAAATTGTACATGAATGTAGATGAGAATGAGAAATTGTCAAATTTATTTTTAAATAAAATACTGTTCAAATTTGAAAAAGAGAATAAATTATGCCTGAATATTGAGTAATGTTATTATTCATAATTAATAAATATTTTGCTTTACGCGACCGTAGCACTAATTATAATTAATTCATCTATAATGGTGTTGCGTACATGGAACTTTCATATCTCGTCAAATTTATCGGCAAATCGTATAAAATACATGCGGCAATGATTCATGGGTCGCTTCGCTCTCAATCAATTCTGTACTGTTCTATACAAGGTGAGACTCCGAGACAAGTTGCATGCGGCATAAGGAGTCCCAACATTCTGAATTTCAGAATTTTTTTAGTTACTAGTCTTGTTTACTTGGTTTAAGTAGACGTGAGTATTTAATTTTTTGTATGTCGCTTCGCTATTGGTCCGATTGAGTAACGATTAAAGAACCAATGTAGACGTTGCCACGATTAACCTCGTTTTAACAAAATTATAATTGTCGAAGGTTGTTTATCTAAGCCGGAGTAATTTTTAGATCCCGGCATCGCGCAACGAGTTGTAATTAAGAAGTGCGCCGAACAAAGATGACGTCGAGCTGCGCTGTGGAAGCGTTGTTCTTATAATTTAACGTAAACCTTCAGTAATTATCTTAAAGCGTCCGTGATTGCGCTCAGCCGAGCAAGTGAAGCGCTGGAGGAGCAATTTTCTCCACAGCTTTTGCTTGTGAACAATTTCTGGAGTACTTCAGTCTAGCGAGCGACGTCTAATTGTTTTCAGTTAGTTTTTATGGGAAAACTGAAAACACGGCGTCTATAAAAACTTTTGGTATATAGTGCAACTGATTTGTAACGAAAATTCTCAAATCACCGCCCAGCTGTTGTGATGTATCTGGTACCGCTCCTCGTTATTTCTTCTACTTCATTTATTATCGTTGATTCAGACGAGTAAATAACGGGCGTGATTAATTAAATGTTGCATCGCCCATATTTGTTTGAACGCCTTTTTTTAAGGTTCATACTGCAAAGTGTGTTACATTGTTATAAAAATAAGGAGCAAACCTTGCAGCAAAATAAAAACACGCAATTCGGTGTCCTGCTTGCTGCACTAGTATTTTACTGTATTATAGCAGGAAGTAGGAAATTCTGCCGACCTCGCTCCGTCAGATTATTACCATTTTCGGTCGCTCTCCAATCATGTGCGTGGCCGTTACGTTCTCAACAACGACGACGATGACCTCAGAAATTGGCTCGATAACAAACCAGCCGATTTTTATAAAAAAGGCATAATGAATAATGTTAGCGCCATTTAATGTACTCACGCACATATACACGCACACTGTGATAAATTATCAAAAAGATATCCTTTCCTTTTCTCCTTCCTAATCTATCTCTAGGCACGAGTGAGAAAGAAGATATCTCTGCAGTCTAATTCGTCAGAACGATTGTTGCGCTTATTGGAGCCGAACACGGTACTCTACCGTCGCTGTAAATC